>JAAWXA010000035.1:5903394-6338632 GCA_038090715.1 Florisuga fusca | reverse complement strand
CCCCCCCTCCCTTCTCAGTCTCTCCACAGGGACAGATTCAGTCATCTGTGTAATGCAGACACTGGGCTTGCCCTGAGAGTTTCCTAGGTAGAAAGAGAAAGGGGAAATAAAAAGCAGCTCCCTGCATGATTTGTGAAACATGCAAAATACAATAGCAATAAAAATAGTAATGAGCTCATTACAATAGAAATGGTCTCATTAGCAGTGCAAATGCTGTTCATATACGTGGCCAGGTTCCTGATGGTACAGGGAGTCCTTTAAACAGTCCTTCCCTGCTCCAGCAATACAAGTCCTATATAAAAACATATTTTTTTCAGATCCTTGGGCTACTGTCCCTCCCTTTGCTCCCCAGAAGGTCACTGAATAACACCTGGAAATAGCATTTGGGGGGGCAGATGCTGTGGACAGGGCAAGTCCTTCCCACCCAGGGTCCTACTACCTTGAGAGGAAGGGGAAGAGGACTCCATGTGCTGACAAGAAATGTCTTGGCCATACAACAGGAAAATGCATTTGAAACTATTTGATCTGGGATAAAAACAGTTTTCATCAACATGCTGGTAATGAATTCAGGGCAATGAATTCAGGGCATTCATCTCCACTTGAAGACCAGCATGAAGAATGGGGGCTGCAGTGCAGCTTCAGAGGTTTTAGGTTTATGAGTTGGAGGGCAGCACAGATTGTGCATGTCCTGCTGCTTGAGACACATCTCAGGAAAATGCAATGAAGGACGCAGGCTCCTGTGGCTGGAGCACGGCTTCATCTCTCAGGTAGTGTGGTTTATTCAAAGTTTCAGGCAGAGATAGGCCTTAGCTGTATGAGAACATGCTGGCCAGTGGCTGTGCTGGCTGAGAGAGATCAACCAGTTTGTGGGAAAAGATAGGGGCTGGCACTGAGAAAAGGCATGGGAAAGCCATTGTTCTGGGATCCTTCTGCAAAGGGAACTCGGTCACTCCAGTCCTGCTTACTCCTGGAGTCCACATTGTGGGAACAGAGCACGTGCAAACTCTGCAAAGCACACTCTGTGTTAATTATTTAAAAATGTCTATTTAACTCTTTTTCTATGAAATATCTATACTGACACCACTTGAAAGGTAGAGAAATTTCAGTATATTGTGTTGATATATTTACCTAGGTACACGACAAGATGCTTATTACCTTTTTTATGGATAAGAAATTGTACTGCATGAAATGCAGAGCTAAATCAGCACAGGGCTTGGTAGGGTCTTGGCTGGAGGTCCCAGAAGTTCAGCAGCTTTCTCTGGGCAGCAGTGATACACAGAGCCTTCCTACTGGATGACATCCATAATTCTGTCTACACACAGCCCCTCACTGACCATGGGTCACTCTTTCTCATTACACATTTAAATGCCTCAGGGGTCAAATTTCAGATAATGTGGATTTTAGGGTACCTGAAATGGTGGGCACTGCAGCACTGGAGTCCGTCCATACACAAGCATCTCCATGATTTTTCCATAGTCATACAAAATCCCACAGCAGAGAAGGGAGTTAAACCTCTGGCCCCATGGGCCAGGCTGTGCTATAATTTTCAAACAGTACCACCTGTACACAACATCATTTTTTAATTTGTATTCTGGCCTACCAGAAACGTACAACTGCATCAAGATCTGCAAGGTAATAATGAGCCACACTCTTAAAAAATGTACTTAAGGCTGAAAGTGATTAAAGATGCTCCAGCCTGCAATTACCTATTACTCACTGGTGCTCTAAATGGTTCATTTTTCACATCATTCCAGGAAGCTGTAACTTCTTAGAGCAATGTTTCTCGTAATTATGGGAGAGCAGCAACAGCAGCCACTGAGCATTATCTAATGCTGCAGCAGAGTCAGAAAAACTGTCTTCTGCAGATGATATAATAAGTGTGGGATGTGGCAAAGAGAGGCAGCTCCTGGTCCGACGGTTCATTGCGTAGGATTGTTGAGCCCTCGCCAGGATTTCAGATCATTTCAGAAAAAAATACAGGACTTGGGAAGTCTTAACCCTGTTTGGTCTGTGTTTCTTAGCCCAGCTTTGGCCTCAGAACAAGGGAGCTCCTGGCACTCTCTTTTGCTGGGGCTGAGTTAAATTCCTGCCTCTCTGAAGCTGGCCTAAGAAAAAGGAAAAGCTTTTAGGAATGTGTTTTTAGCCTCTTTACATTTTGGATTTTAAATGTAGCTGAAGTTGCCACAACATACACATCTGAGCACTAAATCTCAACAATCTGCCTTCACCTTCCATGGCCTTTATTCTGTTAGCTTTTTTTTTTTCAATTTTACCTTTCAGACAAAGTTAAATGAGACCTGGTTTCTTGTAGTAAAAGTAGTACCATTTTGGTCTGATAAATATATTGGAGAGATGTCTAAAGAAAAAGAGGAGTACAAATAAATAAACAAAAATCCCAGGCTCTTGAGCCAGCCCCTCCATATCGGACACTGTAACTGCTGGATCAAATGCTGTGGTTGTCCTGGCTGCCTCTTTGCATAATCCAGGCCACAGAATAAACCCTAATGATTGCTGGATCAAGCTCAACAATTTGTGACAGTGAAGAACATAACTTTTTTGGATATGAGCTCCTCAGGCTGGAAGCTGCCTTGATTTAGAGCCATACCTACACTATACAGCCTGCATTAGTTTGATGTGTGCTGTGATGAACCAAGGGGCGTTTCACTGTCACTTCCCTTTTTGCTGCTCAGTTTGTCACTGGGATATCCTCACCCCACCTTTTCCCAGGCTGCTGTCACCTCTGGCACAGTGGGATGGAGCCATACCTGCTGGATGAAGAAAGAGGAGGAGAGAAAGGAGCAGTGCTAGCAGACCACAGGTGGGTTTGTAACCAGGGGCTTCAGGCTCTGCTGACTTTGGGTGCAGCTGTTGTGATGTCTGCATTTCTGATGAAGATAACCCTACTCTTCATTAGGACAGACAAGTTGAAAGCACAGAAATAAATGAATTATTTACTGCTGGTTCTGCTAAGCGTTTTGACTTGGAAAGAAAAAATGTGCAACATGTTCCCATGACACGTCCAGGCTGGGTGCTGGGTCCAGCCTGCTCCTCCTTCTAACTCCTCCTGTGATGTTTCCTCAATCATTTGCTCTCCCTCTTTTACACTTCTCAAACAACAGGAGATCAAGTCAGCTTCCAGGGCAGTCCAGATTCAGAACTTGCTTTACACGAGATTTTGGCTTGGAAAATATCATGCTGGTTCATTTTAGTTTGGATTAGGATATTGTTTTACAAAGATATCATTTCATTCTCAAAGAGAGCGCAGTGATCACAGCTGCTGAATTAGTGAATTTTATCTTAATAAAATAACAACAATAATTTCTACCTGTTTGGACAATACCATGCAGATACACAGCACTGTATAAACAGCAAATGACACTATTACTAATCATTACCCCATTACTAATGACAAGAACTTATTTCAATAATAACAGTAATAAGCTTTCCCAAGATAATTTCACCTCATTTATTCTCAATAATTTGTCTCAATAGTATGAAAAAAGATATTAGGAGAAGAAGAAAAAAAAGGAAGATGTGCCTAAGAATCATGGAAGAACTGTATCTCTTCTGTGTGATAACTATGGTGAACAAAATGAAGATGCCCCTTACTTATATTTGATGTTTTTAGGTGAGTCAAAAAAAAAACGAAAGGTGAGGGAAGGTGAGGGTATTCTTTGGCTCTATAGTAGCCATGAGCTGCCTGGCTGGAGGTGCAGGAAGCAGCAAGGGGACATGGCTGCTACCTGGGGCAAGTGACAAATTTTCTGTTCAGAAACAGAAACAGCATCCCATGCCAGCAAAGCCCTGCGCTGCAGACCTATGGAAGGCACCAAGATTTGCAGAAACAGATTAACTGGTGAAGATTTTGTGACAACTGAAGCCATCCCCCATGGGACAGTCATGGCCCTTTCCAGCAGTGGCAGATCTCCCTCCCAACACTCAGTCTGGAGCTGGCTCTTATTCCTCCTGCTCCTCTAGGTCATTTAGAAAAAACTCTGCTATCAAAGCAGAGAGAGACAGCTGAGAACACAAGTTAGCAAAAGGAAATGAAGAAACAAGCAGCTACCAGATGATTAATGCTACCAATATGAACCTTGCTGACAGCTCAGAGCCTGGGCACCTCTACTGAAACAGATTGACTTAGTCTCTTGAAACATGGGAACTAAAGAAAAAGAAGCTGTCCACTGGGAAATGTCTAAATCCACAGAAGAGTGATGAGCATGTCTTGGTTGGAGAAATTGGCTGGAGAAAATTTCTGGCATTGTTTGCCACTCTTTATCTGGGTGCTTAAATATCCTCTCTCAGCTGTGTGCAGATTTTGGGCTGCTGGTATCTCATCTATTGGCTGAAGAGTCAAAGGCAACAGCACATGAATTGACCTTTGTTTTTTTCCTAAGCAGTTTGGAAACATTTCCTAAACTGTATTTTTCCACCCCAATCTATATTTAATTTCTGTACCACCACCCACGACCCCCCCCAAAAAAAAAGTTGGAAAAAAAAAAAAAAAAAAAAGACAACCCAGCACCATGTACCATAATCACACCCCAGGGGCAAATGGCTCCTGGGCTCTTAGCCACTCATTTTGCTTACAGGGTCAAGGGATGCTCAGGAAATTTCAAAGGTGTAATAAAAAGTCAAATACATATTGAAACACCCATTGCGTGAGTGCATGTGAGCACGTGACATGTGCTGAGTTTTCCCTTGGGGATTTATGGCATATTTATTCATGTCATAAAGAGAGCTCCTGAGTGGCAGGCAGAAGTCACTTGTGGGTCAACCCTGCTGTGAAACTTCCCACAGAAAGAAAATAATAAAGGCTTCTCCCAGGGTTGCAACAGGGATCTGCATCTTGCTCTGCCTGAGAGCCCTGAACTTGGGTTTTAAAATTATCTGAAACAAAGGTCTGCAGCACTCTGCAGCCACGAGGTTTTGCCTGTTGTGGCCATAGCACAATGTTCACTTTGCAAGCAAGGGACTGGCTTCGCTCTACATGGCCAGGGCACAGGCACCCAAGCAGAGAGAAAATTCATTTTATTGCTCATCATATTTCTTTCCCACATTACACTCCCACTTCATTCTTCTGAAGAAGCTACAGAATTCTTGAAGTTACAAAAATTCAATATTGTCTTAAGCCACTGGAGACCAGCAGGATTTTAAGGCCTGATTCATAAGTAGCAGGAACATTAAAGGAGAAGTCCCAATTTCCTGAGGTTCTTTTCCTCATCTTTACAGTCGGGGTGTGGTCACATCTGATTTTCTAATAAGCAAAGCAAGCACAGCCCAAGAAGCACAACTCTGGTGGCATCCTATCAGGGTGAAGAAGAAAAAGGCTTGCACAACAGCTTCTAATGATTTATATTTTGGGGAGGAGGAACATCACCTCTAGGAATTCAGCTTTATTGGATGGGCTAATCCAGAGGAGATAAAAGCACTTACTAATTACTGTTGGGTTTTGTTTCTTTGAAGAATTGGGGTAAATGTCTTTTGAAAGTAGATGTCTGTTTGTGCTCATTAGATGTATAATTTAATTTGTTTGAGATGTTTTCCTCTTTTAGGGTCTTGTTCTAATGATATCTGATCTTTTCTTTCTCTTCTTTTCCTCTCTTTCCTCCCCAGAGATATAAACTTTAGATACACTCTGGATTTCTTTTCTGAATTTAACAGTGAAGACCCCCAAGCTGATGCATCTTCTTTAGGGCCCTATTTATGCCCTTTAAAAAAAGGGGTGCTCCTTTTATTGGCCTGTTTAATATTTATGAGATTTATTTACCCATGGACATTTCCTGGCTGAAAGCTGTATTCATGCTACACTGGAGAGAGAACTCAAAACATCTACTTTAGAAAAGAGAAACTGCAATATTATAATTTATCTGCCAACCACTACTACACAGCATTGCAGAAGCAGAGGAAATTGGGTTGAAAAGGAATGCGGGAGGTCATTTAGTTCATATTTCTTCACCAAGAAAAGACCAAATCTGCCCACATCATTCCTGACAGGTGTTTTCCTAAAATGTTCTTAAAAACCTCCAGTGACATTAGATGCACAACCTCCTGTGGCAATTTCCATTAATATTCAATTGCCCTCTCTGTTGGAAAGTTTTTCCTAGTGTTTAACCTAAATTTCCTGAGAGGCAGTTTAAGCCTGTGACTTCTCATCCTGTCCACATATATTTGATCTTAAGTCTGTCCAGATGAGGGAAATGGTCCAGCTGAACTCCCATGAGGTTTCTGCACTTTTGTTTCTCTGCAAATATAGGGTAATTTTGAAAAACTCACCCATGGAGAACTACATCCAAAATTTAAATAAAGATCAGCTGTTGCTGTTTGCCCTGCCATGCTAGACATCTATTGAGATTTTGCTATGTCCAGAGGAAGGAAAAAAAAAAAGCCTTTCACAGCACACACTGTACTTCATTGCAAGACTCCCTTCCCCTTCCACCCCACCACATAGCACAACCATTTTCTTCACTCCTGCTCTAGGTTACACTCTGAAATACTGAGTATTGACTGGTTACTTCTGCACTGAGCACACTGAGCACATTTGGATGATGTGTTATAAATGAACTCTCCTCACCCTTAAAACAGCACCTGAAAATAAGCAATACCTCTAGCTTGCTGTACAAATAAAGAAAAAATTCGATTGACTGTTCTGTTTCTTACCTGTAGGATGGGAATATATACACTGCTATTGACTGAGAGATGTTCTTGTGGCCCTCTAAATGAAGACTAATGCCACACTAAGCTTTGCCACTGGCCTGCCAGCTTCATTTGGGTTGTCCAATTAACTCTTTCTTTATCTGACTCCCTGTGATAAAGGGACTGATTAAAAAAGAAATATTTGCAAAATGCTCCTAGACACACACCTGAGGCGTGCTCTGTTTCGTTGTTCTCAGGGCTGGGGATTACCAGGGGACTCTAAAACTGAATGCAAAGCCTTCAGAAGTGGAAGGAGTCCAAGGCTTCATGGCCAAGTAGCCAAAACAGTTCCTTACCTCCCTAAGGCGAGGGGGCTGAGAGGGATCACACTTCTGGCAGCCAGGAGCCCTTCAGCCTTTTCTTTTTCTCTCTGAAGTGGCATTGGCTTTTCAGGGCTCTTCCACAGGCAAAGCAGACATGTGAAAATGAGGGCAGGGAGCAGGGGGGTCACAGCTATTTTGCTGCTCCCAGCAGCTCCATTAATTTTGTCTGCCCCAAGCACTGGCCCTGTCTGGTTCTTAATATTTGTTTTAATTATTATTATTACTATTCTAAATAACAATGGAAAAAATCCTTCTCAGAAGTATTTTTTTTCTTTTTTGTTTTTAAATTGCTACATCCTACAGCCATGAAAAGCAAAATATTCTTCCTGTATTAGTGGATGAGATTCCTTCACACTGGATGAAGGGGTCACAAGGAACTATGGTTGGAACTAATTGGTTGCTGCAGTCAGACAGCATGGAGAGCCACTGCCTCAGGCATCTGGAAATGCCTTCTGCTCTAATACTAGAGCAGCTGTAGCCTTGAAGGTACAAGCCCTGAAAACGTGGAGGTCCCTCAGTGTGACAGACCAAACTGGGAGGAAAGCAGGGAGGATCTATCAGACCACAAATGAAGAAAGAATTGGAAGCCCTTTTTTTTGTTTATTTTTTGTTTGATGTCAAATGATGAAAATGAAGTACTGAACAACAAAACATCATCATTTGGGGTCAATCAAAGATTCCTTGCTCAGCCCCAAGCTGAAACACTTTTGGTTTGTTTGATCCTCTGGAAAAGAAATAAAAATATCATGGACCCCATTAAACTAAAAATGGGGTATTTTGGACAGAAAAACAAAGAAGGACTAAAGCACTTTGTTTTCTTTTCCAAGTTTTGACCAACTTAAGAAATGTGAAATCCTTTTGCAAATTTGCCTCAAGTAGTTTTTGCACAAGAAAAAAAAACCCAACCAATCACCTCTTGCTTTCACTCAAGCTTTTTGTTTCAGTGGCCTCACACCATCATCATAAAGGACTGAATTTCCACCAGACCCTTCACTTAGGGTGAAGCAGGAGCTGGTACTGAAAAGCATCTCAGCTTGGCTTCATGCTCCCTGCACCTCAGACTGGAGCATCATGTCCCTGGTTAAGGACACCATCAGTGCCTCTGTTAGAGGATGTTTCTGAGGGCAGAGAAGAGAAACAACACTCAGGAGCAGTGCAGACACAGAGAAGGAGGCCTTTAGGCACAACTCCTCTGACCTCTGGATGTACTCCATGATCCCTTGCTTATTTGGGTGGTGCTGCAGGTCCCCAAGTGCAGTGAGGTCTTGCTGCACCCAGAGTCACGAACAAGTAACAAAAGAAATCCCAGTCCTAAGGAGCTCACATTTTGTTTTCACTGCCTGTTGAAAGGAACTAATGAGCTTTTGCCTGGAAACCCTGAGAGTCTTTTCCAAGAAGACATTCAACTTCTGCCTTTCTGCAGAAGACATGACTGCAGCAGATGCTGAGCTAAGGCTAGAGAGTCAAAAAGATCTTGACTAGTAAGAAGGATAGCTTATCACTTCTCTCCTAAGTGACAAATCAATAAAATAACAATTATACCCTGTAGGTCATATTGCTTCAAGTCTGTACACACAGTCGTGGCTCTCAGTCTCACAAGGCAGGAAAAGGTGCTTCAGACCACTAAAAAATCCTTCAAAGTTCAGGGCTAAGATGCAGCATAAAACTAATAAACGTACAGTAATTTTCAAAGAAATAGTATCTAAAACTATAATTTAATTTTTTTTGTTCCTTAGCTCACCCGCAGCAATGCAAGGGCAGAGCAGTAATGAAATATCCACAAATTTACTGGCAATATCTTTCTTACCTTGTGCACTATGAGACTTCCCAGCCTCTACCACACCAAGCAGTTTGTAGCACGTCCCCAAAGCAGGGAGCTTCTGGGACTCCTAATTTACAGATGGAAAACAAAGATACAGTTTCTAGAAGGTACCAGGTACTGATCCTGCACAGCAGCTCAGGTTGGTTGATAAATGGAGGCAGAACATGGTGACTGAGTAAAGAAACCAGGTAACTTTGCAAATAGAGGACCTTAGGCAGCTGGGCCTGAGCTTTCAGCATGTCAGAGGCCACCTGAGCATATTTTAGAACCTGACTAACTGCCCTCAAAGAGGCTGAGAAAGCTCCTAGTACAGACCCTTCTGTTCCACCAGTTTGGCTGCAGCCCTCTCATAGCATCACCCCAACCGAGCTGCCTCCTCTGGTTTTCTTGATTTTAAAGTGTTTAGTAATCTCTTTGAAACACTGAAACAGATCTAATTATTCACATACTTAGGGAAAAGAAACTCCCTGCTGTTTTCCAAAGAGCAGGCAAAATGGCCTATTGCAACAGCACAGGAGAGAAAGGTATGTGCCACCATAGGGAAGACATGCAGAAAGTCTCTCATTTGCTCTGCAGTCTGTTACCAGCCCCACATGTTTTGGGATTTTTTTGTTTTTGATTGTTTGGGTTTTTGTTTTTTTCTTTCTTCTTTTCTTTTCAGAAATGCTTGTACAGCACAGCAGGAAATCAAAGGTTTTCTTTTTTTTCCACTTCTCAATAAAACACACAAGTTTGAACCAGTGCATCCTCCACACCCAAATACCCCTCCTGCAGAGCAACCCAGCCATAACCCCTTCCATCAGGTACCTTGGAGGAAAGTAAATCACAGATGTGATGAGGCAATCTGTTCCCTCATCTTCCTCCAGCAACACTTCATTCTTCTGGAACTCATGGAGCTGAAAATAGGAGCAATGGCAGATTGAGTGGCACTGCTTTGTGCTCCCTGGCTTCCCAGCAGCTCACTTAGGTAGTAATGAATGAGAAGTGAAAGCTCCTTGAGCTGACAACACCAAACATGAACTGTGGACTTGCAGGTCTCTCATACACCTATTAGAAGACACAGAACAGAGAGCAAAGACCTTGCTTTTAACCACCTTGTGTGTTATCACATCCCCTCTAACTTGCACAGGGAAGATGGATGTCTTTGGGTCACCAGCTTCTGACAGCACTGCCATCATTTCTCCCTCTTCCTTTCTCAGTTTTGTTTTCCTATATGTCACTTTCTCTTCTTCTCTTCTTTCCCTGCTGCTGCTTGTGCCACAGCCTCCCCCCCTTTCAGCATGCAGTGACAAGCTCCTTGATCCATGGAGCACAGCCCTTTCCCAAGGGAGCAGTCTGTCCCTAACCCCAGGGAACTCCTCCCAGCCTGCTGCAGGCCATTAGGAGAGCCAAATTAGTTTGTTTTTTTCTTTCCTCCTCTCCTTAATGCATTTGCTTTTCCAGACCTTGGGTGGCCCAGGCTGTTCAACAACACCCCCTCACCATTCCCTGTTGGTGTTTTGCTTTGCACATCCTTGTGTGTGGCCCAGTGCCATCTTCCCCATCTGTGACTCGGTTGCCCCAGGTCCTCCAGTGCCTGGGGTGTGGGTCCTGGGCTGCTCTCTGGGTCAGGCAGAGCAGAAGGAAAAGAAGGCACAAAGCCCAAAAAACACCAGGATCACAAGGCAGAAGGGGATTCCCCCAGTACCTTAGGGTGCTGTGCACCAACAGTTAAACAGAGGTGGGAGGCAACAAAGATGTGAAAAACTCCTCTTCCAGACAGAGCATGAGTCAGCTGGGTCATGGCAAGGAACAGTGGAATCGCCTCTGTAACAACTGCATTAACTCCTTTATAGCTTATTTTTGAGCTCAGAAATATGCAACAGAAGCTACAGAACGTACTAAACTGTTTTCCTTATTTCTCTAAAATTATGTACAACTTGATGAGCTTGTCAACATCAACTGCCAGGAAAGCAAACCAGCAGTGACAGTAACCTCTGCTTCAAGAATTAGACCATCTTCACATTCTTTTAAAGTCATGAAATTTTTAAGACTAACAAAACCTATGGTTCCTTTACTTTGATTTTTAATTATTATTTCTTAGTTTCTCAGCCATCCACATACCCCATTGTCACATTTTCTCTGCAAACACGATGGCAAAAGCATTTTTTTTAATCACAGTTGTCACAGCACCTTCCAGAAGTTCACCGTAGGTTTGTGACAGAGCATTGCTGAATCATCTCCCTTTAGGCAAGAATTCAGCCTGTGTTTAGTTTACTCCCACCCAGCAAAAGAGATGTTGACAGGTGTATGGTCAACCCAAGTCACAGCTGAATATTGAATTCAGTTCTTGAGTCAGGGCTCAGTTTCTTGCTGGTCACCAGCCTGGGCTGGTGTACAGGACACCGCTCAGGTCAGCTCTGTGCTGCTACACACACACATTTATTGTGTGCCAAATGAGACCAAAGCCTCAGCCACCAGCAGCTGTAGGGGAGGCAAAAGCTTTTTCCTGTTGCAGGGAGGGAGGTGGGTGCTGTGGCCCAGACATAAATCAGTGCTGGGAACTTGAAATTAAGACTTCGCTCCAGTGATGAGTAATCTCTGCATAATTCTTCTCTAGATGTTTTGGATACAGAAACATGTTGTTTCTCCTGTAGCAGGAGATTTTGGAGGGTCTTACTGAGTCAGGTCAAGTCTAGTTGGGCTGCACTTCTGTCTCAGCAAAATGAAAGAACTGCTCATAATTGGAGACTTAGAAGAACACACAAATGTTTTTAGAAGAATGAGTCTCCCATTTTAAAACATACGTGTTCCCTCCTTTGTATCTGTTCTTTTTTACAAACTTCTAAGCAAATGTGTCAGCATTAACAGTATGTTTCAAGGAAGAGGGCAAATACTTTCAGAAAACAGTTTTAAAAATCCATAATGGTTGACTCATCACAGTAAACATCAGACTTATCCATTTACTGTCCCTCTAGTGAGGGTGTCTTATCCTTGCCCAAGACTGAAAAGACCAATAAAAAGTTATAATCTTGAACAACAAATGCTTTAAATATTACATAAGCTTCAGCCCCAAAACTGCTAGCAGAAGGGTTTGCTAGATGACTCATTTCCAGAGAAGTTATCATCTGCTCAGTACAGTTTCAGGCTGCCAGGGGAGAGAAAATGAATCAAACAAAAATTACTAATTATTCACCCTATTCTGACATCCACAGTAGTGACCCAGTCATCTGGATACACTTCATTCATTCCCTATGGGGAAGAAGAGGTAAAATAAGAATAAGCCCTGCTCTGCTGTCCTTTGGAACAACATTCATTCATACTTGCCATCCACCTGCCAGTGTGATGTTAGGTCACTTATGTCCAAGACCTTCCAGGTAAAAGTAGATTCCCTTCAGGAAATGGGCACTGAGCAGAGCAGCTCATCACTGCAGGACTGAACAGGGATTTCTGAGCCTGTCCTGCACTGAACACAGCTCCAGTCCACAGAATCACAGAATGGTGCAGGTTGGAAAGTGATTTCTGGAGGTCATCTGGTCCATCTCCCCTGCTCAAGCAAGGCAACCTAGAGCCGGTTACCCACAGATGTCCAGATGGCTTTTGAGGATCTACAAGGATGGAGAGTCCACAACCCCCCTAGGCACCCCGTGCCAGTGCTCAGTCACCCTCACCACCACACTGCATCAGCTGTGAAAACACTGTGACTGTGATGGGCCTGTCTGAGAAAATAATTTCCTGTCTTTGTTTCCACCTTTCCAGGTTACAACAAGGGCTGAAACAGCCCATAGGCTGTGGTCAGTAAGTAAGCAACCATGAACTTAGTGGTTTTAGTCAATTCCTCTTCTGCAGATTCAAGCCCTCTGGAGAGCTTTGTTGTTATCCAGGACATGCCTCCAGGAATCTTCACTTTAAAATGCTTAAAGATTATGTCTGACACAGTTTAACAGGTCCCAGGACCCGGCACAGGGTCTCTTGTCAAAATCCAATAAAAAAAAACATAGAAAAACAAGCATTATGTCATGTTCTGCCCTAAGCTGATCTTTTGTATGGGAGGAAGTTTCCCTCTGGAGAATTCCTACGAGCCCAGCTCAATGTGTGTAACCTTTTCCAGCTGATTTTCCCTCTCTCTGTGCTCTGGAGCGCATGACTAGCTATGGGCTTGGTGAATTGCAGAGACTTTTCCCATACACTCTTCCCTTTGAAGAAAGCCACCCCGGCTCTGTTAGAAACAACTCCACCATCATTTGTTTTATTCCCACTAACCGCCTGCTCCTGAGCACCTTTATTAGAGACTTCAAGTTTGGAGTTAAGAGCTAATTAAACTGCCAGCACTGCCTCGCTGCAATTCATTGCAAAACAATTGAACTTTTATTTGATCTAATTTCTCAGAAGTGGAAGCAGGCAGTGCTGGGGAGAGAGGGAGGGCTGGAAAACACAATCACGGAGCGGAGGAGTTCCCTTCCCTGAGCCTGTCAGCAGGCAGGAGGGCCGCTGCCATTTTTTGTTTTGGTTTATTTTCAGGGTATTTAAAATCACAAAACTCAAAATTCCTGTTTAATATTTTTTTTCTCATGAAAGTTAATGTGTTAAATTACATAGCATGAGATCTTAAGGAGACAGACACACACACAGATCAGATGCTCAGGAGTTAGCTGTGCTCTGCTCACATGGCCCTGGCGATGCTGCTGTACAGTCACAGCTTGGCTGAGCATGTTGGGGTCACTGGGCTTTAACTCACAACGTCCATGTCTGGGGGTCTGTCCAGATTTCTTTTTAAGACAACTGTGTTTTGACTCGGTGGTGAGTCAAAGTGAGCTGACACTGTTTCTCTAAGAACAGAATGACATGAAAACCTTCTCATTATATTGAGATGATGGCCAGGTTTGGACAGGAGGCAGTTTTCCTGTCAAAGTCAAGATGCAGTTTATAAAGTTATCTCACTTTTGCAAATAAGAAAAAAATCTGAAAACCAGTTTTTAAAAATCTTGGTCCATGTCTATCAAAAAACTTCATTTTGCACAAAAGGTGCTTGACTTAATTTTTTTTTTTTTTTTTTTTTTTTTAAATAACCAAACAAATAATTAACCCTTTTGCTTACTTTTATCTCATGTGTCTGAAGTTTTACTCAGAAAACTTCAGAAGGGAGGAGAGCTTTTCAGGTCCAGAGATCAAGCCAAAAACTCCTCCTAGCAGCTGTAAGTAATTGCTAGTAAGTCACGGCTGTTAAATACCAACTATCAGTGTGATCAAACCACAGCTCTAACACCGACTTGGGAAACAATTCTCTGTGCTTTCCTTAAACAAAGAGTAACAACATTCATAGTTTTAAGTCCATTGAATAAATTGCTTCTCTCCTCACATGCCTGGCTAGGAAAAATCCACAGCAAGAGGTCAGGTTTCTGTGGGCTCCTAAGACCAGATTGCCACAGTTCTCACCACTCAGTTCTTGGACTTTGACCTCTACCCGCTTGGAGACCTCAGCCACCACTGCTTTGTGTCACTCAGCATCGCTCCATGGGGTCCACCTTACATTGTCATATTTGAAGCTCAGAGAAGAACCCTACACTGCGTTCCTGTGTTAACACTCATTACTGCTGTTTAACCATTGTGGCTCTGGCAAGAACATCTTCTGGTGCAGAGCACTTTAAGTGCCTTTGCTTGTAGCAGCTTTCACTGCATCCTGGCCTTGCAGCTTACACTGACAGTCATACCTGAAAGCAGCTGCAGCACTACCCTGCCTACCCCTGGGACCCCTGAGCCCCTGAGTTCAGGGTGTTTAGGGGAGGATCCCTCACTTGTTAACATTCCTGAGCAAGTTTAGACATGGCAGTGCTTTAGCTGAGGGACCTCAATCTATATCCTTCCACCCTTTTAGCAGCTATAAAGTCAGACTATTTACAGGGGGCTTAATGCTTCCAACTTCTCTTTTGTTAAGGTCACATTTTTTTCCAAAGACTTTATTCATAAAAACTTTCCATTGTGCTGTTCACCTCCTCTTCTGACTAACATTTTTCCACAGCTCATGCCTGAGGGCACATTAAAAAAAAAAAATCTGCCTTAGTTTATTGATATAAGATAGATAAACTCTATTTTTACTCTGTACAGTATCCAAACCTGACAATCTGTAAAGGTGAAGATACCTTTACAATTCAAGTTACTAATAAATACAGTTACTGAATCAAACAACTGGAGTTTAAGCCAACAGGTGCTTAATGACTGTGAAGGAAATACCAGGAAAAAAATTGTAGTTTTCTACATTTCCATTACAATTTTTACATGATCAGTGCATCCAATATTATAAATTCTATGTTAGTATCTTGCTGCAAAAGCAACCCTATTGCTTTTTAAATTAATTTTCATTTTTTCAGTAATACAGCAAACTCTTAAGTAACAAATCAGTACACTGACAGATTGCTCAAAAAATGCTTTTTCATCAGGCTGTAAACATAGGATTTAAGAAGCAAACCAGGGGTTTCCACTTGACCTCTAGAACATTACAGTAAAGGCTCTACCAGGGTTGTAACACTGCAACATGGCCCCGTCTCTGAGATGAGAGCTCGTAAAACACATTGCTGTTTGATTGTACTCTGCTCCCAGAAGAAATTCTCCATGTAAAAAACCCTTTGAAGTTATTTAAAGAAGCAGTCAGAGGGATCAGGTGGTTTTCTTTAATCATGACAGCAAACACAGGCATGTGTTAGAGCTGTGCTCCAGAGATGCTTGTGCTGTAACCAGGATGGTGAGGCTCACCAGGAGAGGTTATGATTCCAGTTTTCTTGCTTTGCTGAATCAGGGCCTGAGGAATGACTGGTGAAAATGAGTAATTTGAAAAGTAGAAGCTCGTTTTGTACTTCTGCTAACTGACACAACACTGTTCTTGCTTAATATGGAAATTCATGAGCAAGGGGGAACCTTTCCTCCTCCATCCAACCAACAGGGACAGTTCTTCTGTGCCTGCTATGAACCAGTGACACTTCTTAAGATAATAATTTCCAAACCTTTCTTGTACTTCCTCACACAGACTTTTCCTACAGATGACCTTTTGGAGTTGGAAACTTTGAACTTTGTTGAGAGAATATAATTTCCTGACTGTGACTGTAAGCGAGCCTGGACACAGCACTCTGCTCCACAGCCTGGCAAATAAAACATGCAAGTAGCAAGCTCAAATAAGTAATATTGGTGAAACAAATAAACCATGATCACAGTAAGCTGAAGTGTCTCTTCCTACAGGACAGGAGGAACTGGCATTCTTTGTCTAGCTTAATTTTCAACTTCTGCTGTGTAAAGCAGAATTTCAAGCACCTTAAAGTCAAGATCAGTAAGAACAGGAAGCCAGAGTCTCAGGCGAGGGGAAAAAGTGCAACTGCAGAAGTGTTTACTTTTGCAATAGAACAGATAATTTATATATGGTAAGATATCTCTTCATAGCAATCACAAAGCACTAGGGTTCAAATGAGGGATAGCCCAGCATTTTATGCAGGATTATACAGTAAATGAGAGAAATAGGAAGGCCTATGGGGAAAAGGTGACATATTTCATTCAAAGAGGTAGAAAAACTGGAAGACAGCGACATTCATCTGGAAAAAGTGACATTCATCTGGAAACGTGCAAGCAGAAAGCAGAGAGAGATGGAGGAACTCCCAGAAAGGGTAGGATTAGCATTCTGAGGATAGGGTGATTTCAATGAAGCACAGCACTGATCCAGACGTGTGTGAAAATATCTGTGGCAGAAAGTAAAATTCTTGGAAATTCCCCAGCACATCTCCTCCTGCCCAGGCACAGGCTCTGGTGTACAACCTCACTCCTAGGCACGTGGACTGAGACAAAAGCATGAGCTGCACAGCCGAAATGGTCTTTCTCTTGGGCTTTGAGATTGGTGATGGCATGGAGAGCACCAGAGGTCGAACTAAAAAAGCTTTGAAAGACAAAGGAGCCAAAGGGGTCAAAAAAATCAGCCACTGTCTTGGTACTGATGGCTTTCTGCCATTGTAGCAAATGAAAAAATGAATCTGTCTTCTCAGACAGGATTAGCAGAACAGCACAGCAACAGCCACCAGAGGAAGAAGAAATGTTGATGTCCACTGAGATGTCTGACTGCAGAGGGAAGATTTTTACTCCTTCTACCTTGAAGCCTCAGTCTTTGAGCACCACCCTGGGGATTTCTGCTCTTTGAAAAACTGCTTTGAAGAGCCCTACCTGAATAAAGTAAAGATACCAGCTATGTACCACTTGCTACTATTGCATGTTCCCAGAAAGTCTGGTATACTCTCCTGGTGAAATAACTGTACTTCAGTCTGTGAATGGATTTCCAGAGATGCACATCAGGAGTGTTTAGAAACATGAAATCCCCAGCACAGAAAATTAGCAGATCAATCAGAAGCCCTGACAGGGAGCAGGAAACCTGGACCCTGTTTCCCAGCAGTGGCACTGAGCAGCTTTTCTGCTTAACCCAAGGGAGCGCAGTGTTCTTCAGGGAGAGGAGTTTAAAAGAGTGAGGGGAAAAAAAAAGTGTTTGTAACCATGGGGGCAAAACAGTAGCAGACAAATTCATCCCTCTCACAGGATTCCTGTCATCATCTTCTCTACAGCTTTTATCTTTCCCTCCTTTTCCAATATATGTGTATAGAGAAGAAGAGCAGAATGATGAAAGATAAAATCAGAATGAGTTGAAAGACAAGTTTGGTAGATAATATATAATGAACATGTTCTTGAAAATTGTTTAGGGGCAAGATTTATCTTGTATAAACAAGACAGAGTATTTTAGAGTGGTGTGGAGACATTTATGTCCACCTGACTTTGCAAATAAATTATATGGAGAAAATAGAATTACATTTCAAGCAGTAAAAAAAAATAAGAAATTATATCAGTAAGGGTAAAATAAACAAATTAAACCAATCCTGACTAACACTATTTAAAAATGTGGAGCTGTTCTAGGAAATGTAAAAAAAAAGTAGGAACTGATGGAAGTGAAAGAACTAAGCTTTGAATTTAGTAAACGAGGATTACTTGATTACACCCATATGCAGTCACTGATGAGCTCTTGAGCAGAACTGATAAAAAATTGGATTGTTTACATGTATGAAACCAAGCAAATGGGAATCTGAGCTCTATGTGCCAAAAAAACCTTGAGAATAAAAATGCCAGCAATAATTGCTTCATTTTATGTGTCAATGGCATGCCAGAAAGGATTCTGCATCAAATTCTGACCAATGGAAAAAGGTTGGGTATGTGAAACTGTAATATCACTTATCTACCAAGCAGGCCACCTGATGACTGACAACTTTAATTTTAGCGTGAAATTGGCTGAGTAGCTGTTGAAACATCCATCCTTTTTGACAGGGATAGTAGTCTCCAGATATTTACCACTAGAAACTTCCAAAGCCAGACTACTGCTCTACTCATCTTCATTTCAAGCAGCAAAGAGAGTAGTATTATGTGAAATTACAGCTTTCTTTGATGAGCAGGTCAGTTATTTTTTCATGGTCTTGTTGGCAGATACCATGCCTGCCTCTAAGGAAAGGTCCATGTGCATATGAGAAAATCTAAATACTGTGGGGTTGTGTACCCAGAGGACAAAGTGAGGTCTTTGAGGCAGGGGTGTGTGCTAAAACTGAGGACACTTTATTTTATTCAGATAGAATATATGGATGAGAAAGGGTGATTTTTAATCGCAGCCTTTTTAGTGTTCTTCACAGCCAAAAGCAGACCCACCAAAAGAGCTTGAATTTATTCTTGGGGTGTAGATAAGTGATATTGGATGAGAAAGGTATGAACATAATCTAGTAATGGGATTGAAACACACCTTACCTTATGGAAACTGTACAGAAAAATATGATCTGTCTTTTCAAAATAAATACTAATTATAGTCAAATTAATAGTCAAAATACCCATTTATATATTACTAAGTACCCTGAATATTGCTGTGTTCTTCTGCCTGGTCTGAAGAGATTTTTCAGTCTTAAAAAAAGCTGGGCTTTGGTGAGCTAGGAGAAAAGTCTATCTCATTTTAAAGCTGCAATCTTATGAAGACCTAACATGGTTCTAAAGCCTGTTGCATTTGAATGTCTTTGCTTATTTAGGAACTTCATTAGTACTTGCAATCATTTAATTATTCTGATTTTTATACTTGCCATCCACCCTGGATTGAGGAAGTGTTTACAGATAAACAACAATTAAAATAGAAGCCAGACAGCAAATTCCCAAATCAGTCCAAATCAGCCTTGAATTGTGAGCTCCTTCCTCCAGGATTCTCTTCTACCAAAGAAACAACATCAACTCCGGTGACTTTGCCACAGGACAATGTGCAGATTTTGCTTTCCCTCCAGATCTGTATTTAGTCATGTATTTAGTTCTCCAGATCAATCCAGACAGTTCTAAAATATTTGGTTTCACTGTGAAAAAGGTACACAGAAAAAACAGTCCATTCACTGCAACAAGGGATTTTCCATCAGTCTACGGCTGAGAGACCAAGACAGCTGTTTCACAAAGAAAGAGATGAAATAGAAGATAACCCCAAGCCTGAAAACCTATCTGACAAAATAAAAATGTTTCTTATGAATTTCTGGCTATTAGGATACTATTTGCCACTTCTGCTGTTCTGGCTGCCTGGTGCCCCAGTGTTGTTGTAAATCTTACCCATAGCAGTTCTGGAGTGATTTTGCTGTCCCAAAGCAGGAGACAGGATAGTCTGGTGTTTAACTTTCCTAAAAATGCCACCTAAATAATGGCCTAAGGGAATGGTGAAGTACATATGAAGCCTGAATGGTGCATTGACTTTTGGATTGCAACAGAAGGCTTCCAGAGAATTGAAAGATTACTCCTAATCTTTACTCAAAAAGGAAAAATAGAACTGATGAGTATAACTTGCATGCATAGAGTATGCTGAACTCTGCATCAGCACACAGACTATTAGCACATAATTAATTGAAATGGCTTGGCACTTAGGCTTATGCTGCTGTCACCATGAGAGCTAATGTTGGCCCACCTTCCACTCTCATTACAATCTGTGTCAGTAGGATGGACACATTTGGAACCATTTTCTGCTCCTTGTTACAGTATTTGCCAATAGCAGGAGAAACTGATGCTGTAAAAGTGAGAAAGCATCTCCAGCATTGCAATGGAAGAAAAAATTATTCCCCGGTGCAGATTATAACTGGAACATAATTTGGTGAGAAAAAATAAACTCCTTCTTCTGATGTGGTCAAGGGAATTGTTTTGTGGTGCCATGAAATGATGCTTTGATTTGTGGTGTTATGTAATGAAGGATTCCCATGAGCAGCCTTGGCTAGGATAAAGACATGCTTGGGCAAGCTTGAGGTGCTCTCTCACCCCAAGCTTCTGAGTTTACAAGACTGCCTGTCCCAGGACATGCACTTAGTGAAGTCATCTCTCAGCAAGAAATTAGTCTCTCAGACCTTTAGAACTTGGTGTTTTCTTAAGGACCCATTCTTAATTAAAAAAAAAAAAAAAAAAAAGGTGCGCAGTCAGCCCTCAGTTCCTATTCCATGGCAGGAATAGGGAGGGAGCCCCTGACAACTGCTAGAGCACCCCACCAAGGTCAGCCTTGCACAGAGCTGAGAGTGTCCTGCTTTGGAAAACAAAGCATATTTTTGCAAACTTCACAAGAAAAAGTTCCAGTTTATATTTTGGGTTGATAATTTAGCTCTTTTAAAAGCTACTGAATCAGAATAGTTTCTCTTTGCCATAAAATATTTTCTTCCCAACTATTACACTCAAAGACTGTAGGAAACCCAAACGTCTCTTGCTTCCCCAGGTTGAAGGACAAGGACTTTCTCTGACATTGCATGCAAAGGCAAATCATCAGTGTGGGTAAGTCTTCCATGCTCCCTCGACCTCAGCGGGGCTGTGCTGCTACCCTGGCTCAGGCTGCAACACAACCATCTTAACACTACTGAGGTTTGTGTATCTGCACAACACACTAAAGGCAACTCTTGAGGTTTTATTAGTGTTGCAGTGTCACCGAGAGCTGATTAATTATCAAGGATTTCTGCATAGCTGCTAAAGGGAGAGAAATGTGCTTTGAAGAACAGCATCATCCATGCCAGTTGTGTAGCAGAGAGCTAATTATTTCTGCCTATGTCATCGTTGTTGCCATCAGAGGGGAGAAGCTGGCATTTCTCCAGCTTCTAGTACTTTAAGGTAATAATGAAGAGTGTCTCAGCATGCAGCATGTTGGAAGGAGATTTAATGTGCTTGCTGAATATTGTATTGAGTTCCTGATTTGTGTCAGCAAGAGCTGCTCATTCATAAGAAAAATTGTCATCAGAACTTATTTTACATACATTTAGACAAGGGTAAATGACACTGGAGGAAGCCTGACTGTAGCCATTAGTAGTCGTTGCAGGCATTGTCAGACCTGGGAGACTGTTAAGGGATCCTCTGAGGATCAGACAGACCTCAGTGTGCAGCAGCCTGCTCAAACAGACCCCTCTAAGATACCTGCCAGTTGACTGCAAGAAAGGCTCATCTATTGTATTCCCACTGCTCCTCTCTTTGCAGAGAAACCTCCCAGGACTCTGTCTCTCCCAGCCTCTGCTTCCCATTCCTGTGGTTTCTACACAGGAGGAGTCTCAAATGCTTTTGCAACTCCCCTCATCTCTCCTGTTGGATGTACCTAAAACAAGTGCCACATTTACCACCTAAAAAATCACTCTTTTGAAATAGATAAGAACTTCACTGATATAAAATACTGTTTTCCCAGGTGCCACCAAAAAGGAGAATGGCTGAAACTTGCTCCAAAGTGGATCATCAGTTTGAGCTCCTTGGGAAACATGAGGCTCCCTCCTGCATTATGGGGTCAAGGGACCCCTCTGCTGTGGCTGTGATGGGCACCACGGGTAGGATGGGGGGGAGTGAGTGGCTCATGTGGCTCCATACTGGAGTCTCCAAGGCTGCAACGTGTATTTTGATACCACGAAATCCCAGAACCCTTCATAAAATATTCACAGCTTTTTTAATGCCGCATCTTCTAATCTTAAAACTCAGCCCCTAAATAATTTAGCAGATAAAAAAAAAAAAAAAAAAGGAAAGGAAAAATAAAGAAGTCTCCAACAGACAAAACCCCCATTGAGGTTGTGGCACACTTATTAAAATAAACTTGTCAAAGCTTCCCAATACATTACTTCTTTCTTGTGAGAGGTTTATAACTGCCCACTATCTCCAGGCATTGAGCCTTTTTGCCATCCAAAAGCCAGTTAGTATTGATGGCCTGATCCTGCCATAGGAACAGTGATACTTATGGGATGTGCAACATGATGCTTGCAGCTTTATGAAAAAGCAGGAGATGAGACCCTGCCACAGCTCTGCCATCAAATTGTCCCAGCTCCCACCTTCTCAAGCTGCCACAAACTCTAGCTTTGCCCTATAGATCTTAAAACATAGTTTCCCCCTGGATACCCCAGATCCCTGCATCCCACATGTCTTGGTCACCATCCCCAGGGACCATTTTTTTTTTTCTATGCAAAATGAAAAAGCCACTGTACTCCAAACTGTCTGTCTCCTTGTACAGAAAGTGCTGTCCCACAGAAACAATGCCTGGTGGGCTTCTGATAGTTATTTATCAATATACAAAAAGACTGACTAATCCTAAAAATTAAATTAAAATATACACTTTGCTAAGTCGTTTCTACTTTTCAGTAACCAAATTCTGCCTCTGTGTTTTGTTGCTGTTCAGGGCTGCCTTTGTTCAGGTTCCTCTTCTGAATGCAAACTCAATTCACCTCTCACTGCAAAAATACACAGAATCCCCTGAAATGGCAAATATACCATCCAACTTTCTCAATTTAATTAACTTTTCCCCAGTTGCCTTGCCTAAATAGACTTCAAGCTCAAAAGACAAAAAAAAAATTATGAAGAATCACATTTTAATAATGCACACAACAAAAATGGGGAAAAAAGAGTTTTCATTATTCAGTGTTGAAGTCATGGAAACTCCTGTGCCTAGTGGCTGTTTTGTCTTTTATAACATCAATAATTTAAAACCTAATTGTTGTGCATTATTTGGTTAAAGAAGATTATGACTCTAACATTTGCATTTGTTTATCGGTAATGGTGAGATAGCTCTTCTTCAGTAAAAATAGATTTGGAAATTCATTCACCCTGCAAACAAAATCACAGAATAGCTCGTCTCTAATGCTAGCATTTAACTACCTAGAAATTAAGCCTCTGTTATGGGCTATGATGAGAAATGCCTGTTTATTACCAAACCGTTTGGGTGACTTTTCTGCAGTGCACTTCCAAACATTTAAAAGGCATATTTTGAGGGTGATCTCTGGGAATAACAACCCCATTATATTGTGTTTAAGATTTCTTTGTTGTATCTTCAAAGGGCAATTGTTTCTTGATGCCTTTCATTTATCAGAGGAAATTAAAGCTCTTTGGGGTAGTCTGGGTGCAAAGGACAGCACTGTCAGCCCTCAGGTTAACAATGGAAGCAGTCACACACTGTCACTGGACACATCTTAAAAAGACTTCAATGGCTGCAAGGTTGAGGTGCTGCTTTCTCTTTGCATTTAAGACCACACAGAGCCCATCACAGAGCCCATGTGCTTTGTTTGAGCCCAATGGAGGGCAGGGTGCAAAAGTACTTCAACATTTACTTCGGGGTTAAAACAACCCCCACCAAAAAAATCTGAGTATTCCAGGGGAAACCTCCTTTTGCTTACCCATTGCCCTGTCACAGGCAGTTTGCTCTGGGGATTCTTCTTTCTTCTCTGCCCTTCACACCAGTTTGCCTCCTGCCAGCCCTTGCAGCAAGCCAGCCTGCAGCTGATGGGCAGTCCTGCACCAAGAGAGTCCTCCCTGATCCTCTCAGCTTTTAAGATTATAGCTGAAAATCCCATCCACCATTAATTCTGGAGAATTTGAATGTATTCACCTCAGAAGAATGAAGGCTTGACTGAACTTTCCAAAAATGCCACCTACAGTCCTGCAAAGTCCCAGGACTTCCCACCCATGGCTTAGATCGCCCTCACAGCAGCAAGAGTGACAGCAGGGATTTGGGAGAGAGAAAGGGTCCTTCAGGATTAGAAAGCAAAATGTGAACTCTGCTGGGATTAAGTGGCACAGAAAATTCATCCGCTGTTTTAAATCCAGCAATCTTGTAACATAAAGCACTCTTGAGAGCCTAATCAGAGCAAATAATTTTCAACTGTTGATTTTTTTAAAAAAAAGGACTGGAGCAAAAAGGACTGTTATACCTTCTTTCTTTTAGCAAAATATATAAAAGACCCAAGAAAGTGGGAGGTACGGATTTCAAAGGAAGTAATTTCAGTAATTCAAATCCTGTGGACCATTTCTATACTTATGCCCTTCTGAATATCTCCTGATGCAGAAAGGCAAGCACTGGGGACTGTGACCATGGGGTGTGGATACATAAATTGAAAAAATTAACAGCTCTGAAAAGTTTATGGGTTCAAGAGGACCACCAGTTCTGAGTTTGATGAGACCTGAATCCATGAGTGCTTCCTCTCAGAGCAGAGTATCTTCCACTGCCACACTACACACAGACCTGTATGTTTTGCAAAACTCAGATGTATTCAATTCTGAGAGCAATTAGTCTCACCACCTTATCATATACTACAAAAAAGTCAAGCCACATCGAGTACAAAACTAGAGGCTGGATTTTCTGAGGTTCCTAATACCTGCCCAGGCATCTGTACAGATTTTCAAACTGTGCATTAATAAGGCTCCACGGAAAACTGAAGTTACCGCAGAAAAAAATTACTCCTCCATGCAGGTTATGATTCTCCTGGGAATTAGTTTGCTCGTGTGTTTTAGGTGTCTGGTACACTGTCTGCTCTCTGAAAATAAGCAGCCTGAGCAAACTCTGCTAGTTACTGAGCGAGAAGGTAGCATGCAGGTTGATTACAGGCATCCCTAATACAAACTAGAAATGCTCAGGAACAATAAATGACCATAATAAAACTTGAATCCCCTTTAGGGAAAAGAATAACCAATGACCTTCTGAACACCTCACATCAGGAATATTTGAAAGGTGGCAATCTGTCTGCATGCAGATGGGTGAACTGTGATTAATAGCAGGGACTCTGTCAGACGGCAAGCTCCATTTTGGATGAGGATCTCTCCTGCTGCCTTTTACCTCTGCATACTGATAATACCCACAGAGGTGTCAGAAGACGATTGTGCCCCTGGCAAAGAGCTAACAAGGATCATTAAGCTCTGAGGAACATCAATTTAAATCGATCTTTCTAAGTAAAAAAATTGGCTCATGTCCAAGACAGGTCCAGTTCCTGCGCACTGGACCCATTGCACTGGGAGGCTGGGCGCACAGGGTGAGACAAGCTAAGCACAGGAAGAAGGCAAAACCCAAGAGGGTACCTGTGTCCATGAAATATTTCAGATAAAAGGCAGCACCACGGTCACTGCAACCAGCACAGGCACTGTGGTCCCCAGACGTAGCATGGCAGGACTGACTCAATCATCTCTATGGATGGCCCTCTCCAAGGAGAAGGCTGCTGCTCAGCAACTCGTGGAGGGGATGAGCTGGTGAGTAGAGAGATACAGACTATTAACAGAAGTTGTTCCTTTAGAGACAGAGGAACTGGCAGACAGCCATAGCTTTGAGCCCAGACTAATGCAGAAGCATAGAAAATGGGATTCCATCTGTAAAAGTCCATAGAAGGTGTTGCTGAGGGCCTCATGGAGTGCAAAATCACATTTTGCTCAACCCTTGCCATGCTTTTCTTCTGCCTGCTTAGTCCCTGCAGGTTAACATTGAACAGATCTCAAGAAGAGCAACAAAGCAGCCCTGTTAAGACACTTCAGCCCAGAAAACAGGAAATGCTAAATAAAAATCCTGTGAGTTGGCATTCCCCTGAATACTTAATGTCTATAAAAGTACTTGCATGTGTTTAGCAAAGCATTTAATTAAGCTGAGCTGGGTGGTAATATTTACACAGCTAATGCCTCTTTATTGGCAATTACTTTGACATGTGCAATGCTCCTGTCTTTTGTTTTTAAAGGCCTGTGTTTTTATCACCACATCTTGCTCTTAGAAGGATGCAAAGTCATCTAAAAATGACTGATATGCCAAAACCTAGGGAAAAATTACCTACTTCTTAGATAACCAATGCTATTTTCCTGGTTGCAAAGAATACAGGCTGCCCTAGAATCATTACCAGTCTATAATCTGCTGTACTTTATCTTATATTCAAATACTATATTTTCACTTCAGCAGATACATCGTCACTCTCACCTGGTCATTCACAGAGAAACACTTCACCATTCCTTATCTGCCAGCACAGATTAAAAATGCAACGAGAGCATTATCTAATTATTGTTTTAGAGAGAGTAATCCAGTAAAAAAATCCCTTGTAATCCTAACAGGTGATGTGGAGGCAGATTGAAAGGGAGAGAATGCTTCAAGGCTATCATTTATGCTTAGCTATGCTGACCTGTGAAAAATAATCTTAAATTACGCAGAAAGAGCACAGAGACACCTGAAAGACTTGACCCAAATGTCACTGAAAAAGCTTACATTGGGTTTTAGTGGGATCTAGATGAAGCTCAACACTAAATTAATTTCTGGGTTGCTAGAATCTTTATCCTTGACTAACTTTCACAGTGCAGCATGTGGCTATTATAATGCATTGCCTTTCCATCTGGGTGTATGCATGAGCTGTACATCAGCTCTCAAGACTAAGCCTTCAGTATGAGGAGGAAGAGGATGTTTTTAATGGCTGAGTAGATCTATTGGTACAGATCCACCACAAAGTACTGCCCCAAGCATGTGTTTACCCTTCTATGTTTTATAAACGGTGCGTTCCATGATTTTTCTTATTGGTTTATTTCTTGTCTCGTGCCACTGGATAATATTGACTCTGTGCCACTTCATAGCCTGTGAAATGGCAGGATAGTTCAGCTTAGAGGAAAAAAACAAAACAAAACTCAAACCCAAACCACCAAAAAAACCCCATCAAGCCAAACCACCTTTGTGTCTGCATCACATGCACTCAGAGTTTGGCTGGAGGCTGCAGAGCTAATGGAGAGGATTACGATTTCTCCCTCCACAGGCCCTAATCTGGGACACACATTTTTCTTTTGCAGAGTTTCCTGTGCAAATGACATTTTCTTTTAAGAAGGACGATCTAAGCTACAAGAAAGATCTTATTATGCTTTGGCTTCTTAAATGGGAGCTTCAAAAATCAACAGAGCCTTATTTTATATGGAATAAACAGAAATGCTATGAACGAACTCACTGTCTGCTGCAGATTCATGAAGTGAGAATGGCCATGATTTTCCAGCAGATAGGAAATCATTCACTGCCTTCAAAGTTTCTGGCTCCATAAAGATCAAAGATCCAGCTGCACAGTACCATTGCCTGCAAATACAAACTGGGAATTATGGAAATGCAGAAATCTTTTCATGCAGAAGTCTTGAGTCCTCCTCTACCAGACTCTGGAGCACACAATCCTCAGCATTTCAGATTTTTTTTTACTAAGAGTGTGAAGGGAAGAAAGAAAGTGTAAGATGTGCAATAAATTATATTTATTTATAATTCTGCTTTAGTTTAGAACCCACTCCATTTATCCCCAAAGCCCTTGGCTCAGAAATACTGTAAATTTTGCATAATACACAAGTACTCAAGGGAAAATGTAGTATACAAAAAAGTAGGCAAGATTTTTTTAAAGTGACTAATGATTTTGAGTATTTAAATAAATTTAGTGGAACCATAATTTTCATAACCCTTGAATAAACCTTTTCAGCTCCTCTTAAAGTAAATACTACAGCAGTAGATACTACTGTAGTGTGGAGGTATTCTTGGGAATCTGGTCCCTCTTCTCATTTTTAAATTCATGTTTTAAAATGAAGAGTGTTTTTTCTCCTCCTTGAAGACTGTCAAGCTACTGTCCTACAAATGTAAGCCCTTTTGAGATGTCTCCAGATACCCTTACAAGGCCATGGTATTTTCCCAACCAGCTGTTAAACATGGTTGTTAAACAGCCATGACATTTAAAAGCGTTTTTTTTTTTCCATTTTACTTTGTTGTTTTTCTTTAAAAATAAGAACATAAATGAAAAAAGTGTTTCATACTGAGCATGTCTCCTTCTCAAAGTACCTTTTCTTTTCATAAAATCTTCTCCTACAATATCCTCCAAGTTTCATCTTTCATTTTCTACCTCCCATGTTTTCATGTCAATTCATACATTCACTATTTTTCCTTCTTCCCTCTTCAGTTATGCTACCCACTACTGGTTTTGCTCCCAAATGTTTGTGGTTTTTTCCTGTTTGTCTGACTGTGCTAATCCCATATATCTGGTATATATCTACCTTCCTCTTACTCCACACCCTTTCAACTCTTCCTCCTTCCCAATCCCATTCATTAAATTTCCACTACTGCTCCTACGGTTCTGATACTCAGCATCTTCCACCCCAATTCCTCTTCTCCAGACCCCTCTAATCAATTATGTTCTCATGGTCTCAGCCTCCCTCACAATTTCCCAAAATAATGAGTTGACTGATAAATATCCCCATCCTATATGCATCTTCTGTTTGTGACAGGCCCCAAATGAGCTGCCTTGCTCAGCCATTAATCCAGTCTCTCAGTTGTCTTCTATTATCAATGCTCCCTGTGCCATTCTCTGTGCTGTCAATCAGCTTCTCTGGGTGTGAAGGGCCCAGATTTTCTCCTCTGTTTTCTTTGCATATCCATCTTTGCTAACCTTAATTCAGCATCACTTTGCTTCTCACAGTTTTTGCCCCCTAGCCAAATTCCTAATCCACCTTGATGCCTTTCAGCATTCCCTACATATATTCCAGCTCACATTGTTATCACTCTGTTTCAATATTTGTATCAGGGGTAGGAAGCAACCAGCCCAAGATAAAAATAGAAATTCAGGGGATGGTTTGTGACTTGTGCAGATTTTAGCAATCATGGGTGATGACATTTTGAGGCTGATCTGCTCAACCAAAAGGCTGGAGGCATCTCCTTTGGGATGGTAATTGAGGAACTAATGCTGTCGTAGCAACAGACTCACTTTACTGGTCTCTGCCCAACAGACATGATTTGGATATTATCCTTCCTCGGTGCCTTGAATTCTGGGCATCCTAGGTAGTTATTTTCCCTCTTGTTCAGGCTTTAATTCAACCTCCTCAACCACAACAGGTGGTGATGTTGGAATCATGTACTGAAGATGTGCACGTTGCTGCTCATTATATTTGTGGTTCAGCAGCAGCTACATAGTAATATTTATTTTTTTTTCCCCTATCATTTTAAGTGTGTGTTTAGCATGAGGCATTGCTCCCCTTTCAGTCTGTGTTGTCCATTTGCTCATTTTTGTATTTGTTTAACCCTGAATTGCCAAATTTACCATTCTACCATCTCCTACTTGTGCCTGATGCCTCCTCCAGACACTGCCACTTGCACAGAACACTGCTGATGTGAGATGAGAGCATGGAGAGGATAGAGACATGGAAAATAAGAAAGTTTCTGCTTCTAACTAGGAAGGTGGTGAGGGTTCAGAGGTTCAGTTGCATTGCACAAATTCCACATGGCAAGGCTCATGAAGAATGAAAGATTGAGGAATAAAATAAATGAGAATGGTGCCTGGTGGCAAATCTGTGTAATGGGAATTCTTCCCAAACCAGTATCTATAACTATACTTCACCAAGAGATCTTCACTTAAGTATTTACACACTCAAAGAGTAATCAGTTTATTTCTCTATTAAAAGGTTGGAGTCCTCCCCTCCATGTCCCCCTCCAAATGAACATCTCTGGGCTGCAACCCTGCTGAGAAAGCAAACATTTTTCCTGAGTGCATGCACAGCAGGCATGGTGTGAAGGGCTGGATTTGAAGGCCTGCACAGGCCAGAAGAGTTGATAGGGCCAATAGTGAGAACACCCAACCCTGTCCTGTGGCTGTGCATAAGAGGGACGTCCATCTGTGGACAGCTGTGAGGGATAGGCACCCCTTAAACAAAGGCAATACCCCTTCTGAAGTGTGAGTAAAGAGGTGTAAGTGTGGGCTTCACTCAAGGAACAGGTCTACAAAGTATTTTTTAGGTGTTGGCTTATCTATCCAAACATAAAGAAAGGAGCTTTTTTCTTTGGTTGGCTTTTCTTGTATTTTTGTTGTGTATTTATACACAATGAATTTTCCATACTGGTTTTGCAGGGAGAGGAGAAACAACATGAGTCAATTGAATAAACTGTTCCAGAGTAAGTAGCTTGCTATGTGATGGGAAATTGGATTTGTTTTTTCTTTACTGATGTGGAAGTCTGAAGTCTTGAGTATGTATACGTAGTCTGTGCACTTCCAGAGCATAAAATGGGAATAAAATGATCTGATATTCCTGGCGGGAGGAAGGCTTCATGCCTTTTAGCTCTGCCAAGTCAATCCAGCAGAAAGAGAGAGAGGGTGATTTATGCAGTGCCTTTCTGCCACGAGTACCAATGTCAGCTCCATTAGCCTGATTTTAATATTCCCCAATTTGATTAGAAGTGATGGCAGTTGGGAAAAAATGTCCTTGGACTAATAAACACAGCAAATATGATAAGGGAGCAACAGAAAGACACTTGCTGCACAGCCTCACAAGTACCACTTTCAGAGAGGATGTATTGCCTGTTTCAATCTCTACAATAGTACATGGAATATGATTATTATTTAGTTCTTTGTGCTGAGGACCTGGCCTGTTGTCTGGAATAGATGAGTGTCTGAAGCATGCACAGGAATTTGGTTTGGGTTGTTCAGTTTTGCTGGGTTTTTTTGGTTTCTTTGAGTGGGGTATGTTTTTAAAAACAAACAAACAAAAAAAAACAACAACAAAACAAAAAAAACCCCAACATATAACATGAAAACCATGATCTGAACATGGCCTTTGCGACAGCAATATAAATTCTGTCAGCAATATAAAATCTAAATTTTGCCAGGCAAAAGACACTGAGAACATTAGGGGACCTGACCATGGTCTGAGGGCTTTACATGGCCATGGATATATTTTTTTTAATCTCTGTTTAATTTCTCCCTGTGTGCATGAATGTTGTTGAAAAAGAAAACCCAAAAAGAAACCAGCCCAATATACAAACCTCACATTTACGTTTTTTTTAAATATTCCAGCTCTTGGTTTCACCTGGGCAAATGAAACTCCATGGCTGGATAGTACACAAAACCTTATTAAAAAATACTAAGCTGTATTATATGCAAAATTAAGGTTTCATTGTCTTTCATCTCATAAAGTCTAATAGCATCACAGATGACAACCTTCTTATCAAAAATAGTTTCTAATACAAATTGCCTTTGACTGTATTTACAATGTCGCTTTTAATCAAGTAAATTGTCAGGCTACTGCAATTCTGCAAACTGCATTTTACAAAAAATATAATGAAGAGAGAAGCAGATACAAGTGCTTTCAGCTTTAACTGCCTGCTTGTTTCATACCAATTACTACTTAATTTAGTCAGCTTACCCTTGTGTTCTTACAAAAACACTAGGTATAAATGTATGGGTTTCTATGAAGGAGACACTGTGCAGGAAAAGCTTATTCCACTTACCAAGAACATTTGTCTTTATTATTACACTTACTTTTCTCACTCCTATGCAATTAGTAAACAAGCTAAAAATAGTCCCTTGAACAGCAATATGGTCCCTGACTGTTTGTTTGTTATCTCACTTTTAGGCAAGTTCAATATTCCATTTGTTTGCAAGTTAAGGGCTTTATTCAGAAGGTTCTGTCCCTGCAGGTGCCTTTCCCTCAGTGTACAGACCCTGGGCTACACTTCTGTCTCCTCCAAGGACTCGGGTAATCCCAGCTCCACTCTCCCTGCTCTGGCACCTGGCACCCTACATCTCAGCCCCACCTTGCTGTGTTTGCTGGGGTTTCCCCCTGCAGATGCTGAGACACAGGTTTCCAAATACAGATGTGTTGTTTCCACAGTTTTCTGCTTGCTTTTTTTTTTTTTTTTCCTCCCGGTCGTGATGGTTGTTTTTTCTATTAAGAAAGCTTTTCTGGTTTTTCTCCCTATAGAAGCAGCAGGCCTTTGCCAATTGAGAGCTACCACCAAGACTGAGCCTGTGAAGGGCAGACGATGCCCATAGCCTTGCAAACCTGCCTCAGCTGCCTGCTCTGACTCTCTCTGATTCTAGGAGGTTGCACCATCCAAACCCTCTGTCTGTAGGTACTGCTAAGTTCAGGCTTGGCCAGCACACTGAGGACACATGAGCTCTCTGCAAAGGCAGAATAGAAGGAGTTACACTTCCAGCCAAAAGGAGAAAGCACTGATGCAAAAGGCTGCTGGGCAAGTGGCATCACTGCTTAGCTGGGGGGGACTAAATGGGGAGAGACCCTCAGTGATTTCTCTCAGCACTGGCTGGGTGGAAGCAGGGAGGGAAAACAGTGATGTTTGCTGACCAGCACAAGGGGATGGCTGGTACTTAGCTGGTGGGTATTAGTGTGGTTCCACTGGAAGCAAAGGAGATGGGGCAATTTACACAAGCTGAGGAAGAGAAATTTCATGAAAAATGAGTCCAGACCTCCACTGACATTGTTCAGAAGATGAAATAGTTGAAAGCCATGGAGCTAAAGTAACCTAGTTTCCATGTGTGGATCCTCTGGTATCTATAAAAAAAGTGAATTTACTAACCAGTTCTTCTCCCAGAAATTAATACAAATTCTTCCTTAAGTCCAGCTGCCTATTTTCACAAAAAGTGTGTGAACTTAATACAATTCCTTGGCTAAATGTAGCTAAAACGGGCTATTGGGTTTAAATGTGTTATTGAAGGGCTGACAGACACAAGGACAATACAGATGTATACATCATAGAAGCCAGTCTAAAAAAACACAGAAGTGCTAAAATGTATCAAGTCATAAAAAGCATTATTCTTCCATCTCTGCTCATTGTTCTCTGCTCAGAAGACAGGTTCCTGCCACCAGAGCAGAATTACTTCAGCTGGAGAACTAATATGCTCAAATGTAAGCTTGTGCTTAAAATGCCTCAAAGCCTGATGGATTACTGGTCTGTATAAAAGAGCACAACATAAATGCGAAGAATGAGGGCAAGAGGCTAAATTGACAAAATGAGGAGCAAATTTATTGGTTCAAATGAATCAGGAGTCTTGTTCCCAGGTTTTGAATCTTGAGCCTAATTTTCAGAGATGTCTATCAAAAAGTTTTAGCCCCTTCTGTCTTCTCAGAGCCAGGCATATTGGAGCAGTTCTTGACAAAATGCTACTCATCAGAGAACACCCTGTCCTCCTTCCAAGGAGTGGAAAAGGGAAATTTCTTCTATACCCTTGGAAAGCAAACTTTCAAAGCCAGGTTTGCAAAGGTCACTTCACATGCAGAGCTGCTGTCCTCCTCCTGGCAGTTCTGGTCATAAATTGAGAGCTCCAAAATGAGGAAATAAAAGGTTTGATTATATGCACTAAATTTATATGATATTTTTCATCTCTTTCCTATCACTGAGCTCTGTTTCCTGAAAAGTGCCTCATAAAAATAGTGACCCTATCCAGTCTTGTAATATTATCTCCCTGATTTGGCCCCTTACCTTCCTGTGACAGGCTGCAGCAAAATCCTGCTCAATATCCTAGCCCCATCCTGCCTCAAACCACCTTTTTATCATGTCAAACAGCCAAGATCTTCTCTATCAAGTCATGCCCTTTTTATTTAGTGCCCAGTTCTTCTCCAGTAACATCCTCTCTGTCACTGGGGGTACCAGCAGCCACTATGTTCTCCTTCAGCAGTCATACACTGTGGAGGTTATCCACAAAAAGCTCTTAGAACCTGGCTAAGGGACTGCAAAGACAGACACTTCACCACCTCTGTGTTCAGCCTGAAGAGGTTTTCTCTTGTTTTATTAAGGTCAGCATTTCTCCCAGACTCCATAACACCTGTACCAACAGCTGACACAACTGTTTGACTGCCCTTGCTCACTCCTCCTCACCTTCCAAATACCCCAGCACAACAAAGTAAAGCAGATTAGGGTACCTGGGGAGGAAGGTCTTTCCTTCCCCAGGTTCATTTCACTGAGGAATTAAAAACTAAGAATTATTTACACATTGTATTGGTCCCAGATGGTCACTGGTAGTCCCTGTGGCAGAGACATCGGTTCTGGCCCCAGGAAAACTGTCTCCTACCTTCAGGTTTTCCTATGAATTTCCTTTGGGAAAGTACTTTAATTTGTCAGTGTCCCAGTTTGCTGGCAGCAGAGCAGGGATAACAATCACTTTTCCCACTCCCCTGTATGTGCAGATTGCAGAGCCAGAGGCAGCAGCAGCTCTGAGGCTTCAGGACCACCACCATCCTGCTCTTGCAAAGCCAAATGCTGCATTCCCATATTCTCTATATACCAACAGTATTTATATAATAATTTCTACATTATAACAATGAAAGTAATAGTAACACATAAAAGGGAAAGAAATAACAGATTTTTAAACCCTACAGTCCTAACATTATCTTGTGTGCTTAACCACCAGATGCTCAGGAATCTGAACTTCCACTTTTCCAGAAGTAATTTTCATTTTTTATCAGCCAACAGTACTTTTAAAAAAACTTTGCAGCTACAAACATTAAATGCTAACTTAATTTGAATGTTAAAACATATCTTGTATAAAAAAATACTTACAACTCCATACTCCTGCCTCTCACATGGGAAGGTTTTTCACACAGGTCAGTCATGTGCTACTTCTGTTACTTTTTATAGAACAATTATTTTTATCTATAAAACCCCTTCTTTGCTTATTGAGAAACATATTCCTTCAGAACCAATAAAATATTCATCAAGTACTAAAAAATGAGAAATACAGTATCAGCTTAAAATTTGGGCAGCACCTTTTTTTCCTAAATACAAGGAATTCAAAACATTGAGAGGAAAGGACAAAAAAATTAATTATTACCTAATATTCCTTTTCTTCAGGAAAAAATGTTGCAGGACTAATTTTCTCAAATCCCAAAGGAGTAAAAACTTTTTTCCCCCTTTCTTGGTGCAATTTTCATTCTTTTGCTAGATTAGAAAGACTTTAATTTCCTTTTTCATTATAGTTTGAATTATAAACACAGGCATAAGCTTTTGGGGATTACAGGTTAAATAGAAAAAGCACACACACAAACCATGTGTGGCACTTCCAAACAGTTTGTTAATGCACAGAGAGGGTGGCCAGCAGCCCCGAGACTTGGGCTACCTCCTCTCCGGCCCCTTGGCTCTCTGCAGCTCTAGCCACTTATAATTTCTCAAACTGGAAACCAAGTGACTTTTTCTCTTTCCAGATTATGCTGCTTCTGCCTTTCCCTCCTGAAGCTCTTCCTATGTGAGCTATCTGGTGTTTATCCAATGCCTCAGATCCCGAAAGCTGGAAACCTGCCCACCCAAAACTCTGGTTCCTGTTGTTGCACCGAGTTCACAGTCCTGGTGTTTGGGCAGTGGAAAAATTTCTCCTCCTTGAGAAGATTAAATTAGACCTTTTCACCCCCAAATGTTTCTTAAGGATTGAAACCAGACCCCTAACTGCTGCACCACCGAGCTTTCTTTGTGCTAAATTCTAACTTCTGGCTGCAGTACTGGGCTGACCCGCACCATGCCAAAAGCTCTCATTATTTTAGTATTACCCCACAAAATCCCCACATTAGGAGTAACAGTAGAAAAGTTCTGGCCTCTTCAGGGGCAAATCCATCAGCTTTCTAATCAGTCTGGTCCCTGGCTTAAGGCAAAACCGCCTGTGTTTGAGTTGCAGGTCCTTTCAGCAAAGAAGAGGTCTCAAGGGATTCAGGCACTGCCAAGGAGTACAGAGATGGTCAGCTCCTTGAAGAACAGATGGTTTGGGAAAGAAAGAAAGAAAAAAGGATGGCAACACAGGTCCACCAATATGGTGAGAGCTCCTCAATGTCAGAAAGGAATGATGCTGGCTTGCAGAGAGAGCTTCCCAAGCATCTTTACTGACACATGGCTGGCCACACTGGCACTCTCTTAGACATCTCAGACTTCTCCTCACATCACAGGTTTATAAATAGGGCTATGCAAGAAACCATCTTTTTTAGCTCCAGAACATGCACACTTTCCCATATTTTTTCCATATTTGCAAGCAAAAAGACCACTTTGTTTCACAGCCTTTCCCTCTCTCCATTCAGCAGCCAGAAGGATATCTTGGAGTAAAGAGTGTGCCAAACAACAGGGGGTATATGGGGAGGGGGGGAAACAATATGTTTATAGCAATAGTCATGTGTGCATTCCCCTCTTTGAGCCTTTCAATTTACAAAAGTCTAATTAGAGAAGGCTTAATGTATGCATACATAAGGAAGCTGGAACTTCTAACAAAATATGCTTAGTACCTTTTTCTTCATGCTTCATTAATAAAGAACAAAATGTCTCTAGACCTTCTGTAACATATGCACAGAGTGATTTCAAACCAGGCTGAGATTCTTTTTCAAATGAGGGTTATAACATACTCAAGCAATAACAATGCATTTTTTTATGGCTTTGCTTGTAAAGTTGTTTCCATGTTCTGCTAGGACAAAGTTATTTGTCATTTTTGCAAAGTATAACTTGTTACTTTGATGGTTTTTAGGACCTTTCTATTTCAGCTATCAATTCAAGGTTGAGTGTAGCCTACAGCAAAGCTGAGCTTGGGGAATTGGAGTGCAAAAGGAAGACTTGTATTTTTCTATAGAAAATATATCTTTTCATAAAAATTAAAGACACAGGAAAACAAAATTGATTCATCCTCTAAATCATATATAATACATAGGGTCTGTGCCATGAGATCATAAGAAAGCAAAAAGGGGATTTCCTTATCTTGCTCAGATTACAAACAAAATGGTTTATTAATTGGATAGCTCTGAAACAAAGAACAGAACAGAACTCTAAGAAACAAATGTGTTTTCTGCCAACAACTGAATCAACAAAGCCAATGATGTCCTGGTCCTATTTTGTCCTTGGATGTAAAAATGCCATTCTTTTCATCAGCTTTTCATGGGCAAATGAAATGTCAGCCCTGATAATGGGGCAAGAATGTCTGCAGAACTGAAGAATTCCCCTTTTCACAGCCATTTCTGGAAGGAATCAGGAAGAGGCAATTCCCAAGTGGTCTTTCACTTAATGCAATCTTCCCCTATATCAAAATGTTCTCAAAAGTATAAAATAATTGTTAGTAAGACAATCTGAGGGAAAACATTTGCCCAGAAGATTAAAAAAAAAATCACCTAGATTTGAAAATGCATGTCTGCTCCTACAGTCAAGTGTTAAATTGCATTAGAGGTATTGAGACATCAGTGTTTACCAGTGTTTGCAATTCAAATATAAGCATAGGGTGGAGAACTGCGAAACTATTTAAAGGTGTCAGGGTATGGATTTGTAAGCAGAGTTTTGTATAACATTTGATAGCAATTTATTTCTTGTTAATGTTTATGATGGCCTGAATTTCCATGTGATGTAGATCATATCTGATGGGTAAATGGCACCAAATCAGTGTTTTGAAAATACAGAATATTTTCATATTTAGCCAGTGAAACAAAAAGACTTCCAAGCGTGAGCATGCTATTAAAATGCTAACAGATTACTTTTGAGAAAATTTACTCAGACCTCAGCAGGAAACTTATATATAATTTACAAAAATTTAGATAAGTATTTTTAGCATTAAAGGGTTTGCCTTCTCATAGATCTGTAGGAACCTTTCAAAGAGAGCCAGGATAATTTGATAAGCCACGTGAATGAAGAAAGAAGAAAAATATCTGGAAGGCTAGTGAGGTTCATAATGTGGAAATACAGACAGGTAAGATTCAAGAATATGCCTATAATGTGATAGTGACCTTTATGTGCAATGTCCTAATATGAAATCAACCCAGGGAGCTGCTGGTGAGAAACCACCATAGACACTGTCATAAAAGATCCCATCCCATCAGAAACTTTAACTTAAAGACACCAAAGTCACAAAGTCTGAATTTTTTTTTTTTCCCCCCCTACAGGTCAGCCCTCCAAATATATAACAAGGGACTGATCAGGTGATGGTGGTATGGCTGGGATTTTTCCCATCTCTAGAGAAGCAGTGAGTAATAAAAAAAATGATGCACAGCTCCAATGGAAACGGGGAGGGGATCTGAACGTACAGAGCTGCCAGCACGATACATTAAACAGAGCTGGGATCAGGTAAGGTCAAAAATGGATGCACTTGCTGCACATGGCACAGAGTTCAGGGATGAGTTCCACCTTGCAGACATCTGTGTGTCTGCCTAAGAACCACCGTGAGCTGTAATGCAAAGATCAGAATTAGAAAATAAAGAGGAAAATTTTGATGCTCCACAGTCCCCGGTGAATCCACAAGCAAAGCTGGCACTGCCTTCAGCAGGGGTGACTGGGTTTGTTCTGTATCAAATAACTGAACTAAATCAAAGATTGCAGGGTCAAAAAAGCAGAGAAGCCAAGAAGATTCAAGGACCCTACAAAAACAGAGTCCAGATTTGCTGAAAGGCTGTAGCCTTCCAGGAATGTAATTAAACAAACAGGCAAGGAATGTTTGGAATTGAAATCTATTTATAAACATCCGCTGTTAATTTATTTGAATATCAGAGTGGAAGACAAGTTCACATACTGAAAAAGGCTACATTGTTGGGGTTTCCCCCTCCACTCATCCTAAACACTGAATAAACATAACGTTAATTGAATCATATCTGCTGGTCAGCAGACAGACAGGATTTGAACTCTTACAGTAAGAAACAAATTATTTGCAGAGAAAAGATTGTACTCTGTCTCATCCATCTCCAGCTCAATACAAATGAAATACACAAACTCAACTCACTGACAAATGGTCTGGATAGTCAAAGCTCTCTCTGTCTCAGAAACATCTAATGAGCAGTTTGGATTTTTTTTTTTTTTTTCTTTGGCTCCACTGTTACTCTGAAATGCATGTACATCAATTATTTTATGCAAATGCCAGTACAATCCACTGCCATTAGCTTAACACATTTTCTCCAAATGGTTGAACTCCCTTCTATTGCAGGGAAAATCCAAGATTTAAGACTTCTTGCAGTCACTTAAAAAAAAAAATAAATGGAGGATAAAATTGAGAGATTATTTAGCTCATAGGTTTGTTTTGCTTTCCTAAAACAAAATAACTCTGGATTCTACTTACTGTAAATCTGCTTGGTTAGGAAATGTTTAAATGAAAACAGCATAGGGCTGTTTTGCTTTGTTGGCTTTTTGTTGTTTAAGATTTTTGGAAAGGCTTACAGTGGAATTATAAAACAAAATTAAACAGTAGTTTAGCATTTTGCAGATTCACATGGAAGAACAAGACATTCTGATTAAGAAGACTAAATCCTACAAACAGAGTGTAACAGGAATTTTCTGTTGAACAGCTTATTGCTAGAAAATGCCAGTTGGCCATAAAAATCTCTTTCTGGGTATATATTGGCAATAAGCAATTTTTATGAGAAATTTCCTCCCACATAACCATAACTTCTGTCCACATGGATTCCAGGACTGATGGCTGCAGACCCATGGTACCACCTCAGTGCCACCCAGCCACAAGCTTAGACGAAGCAGGATGTCCCCATGAGGTTCTTGGCCTTGCAGCATTTCTTGTAACACCTCATCAAATCTCATCATGCCCACACTGAAACCACAACCCTCGGAGCTACCAGGTTCCTTCTGGGACCCCAGCAAGACAGGGCTCAGCTCTTGGTTTCTGCAGAAGGGAAACAGCAATTGTGTGAGTCCTAAGTGGAATCAAGGACATGAAAAAACAAACTGAATTTGTTAATTAAATTGGCTTCCCCAGTGCAGAACTCCTAACCAAGCCCAGCTCAGCCATGCTCACAAGCTCCCCTGGCACTTTTGTTCATAACAACTCTTTGATGTCCTGGTCAAGAGTGCCCATCCTACAATCTCCATTCCTGATCCTGCCATCATCCCCACAGGGAGATTTTCCCATTTCTATATACTCTTTTTTCCTCCTGCCTTTTTGGTGGGACTATTTATTTTGGGGGATGGTGTTAAGGGGGGGAGAGAAAATAATAATAATAATAATAATAATAATAATAATAATAATAATAATAATAATAATAATAATGAAATACATGTTTCTCTTGTGTGGGCACCTGCAGCATCTAGAGCAGGGCAGCCCCAACCATTGGAGGCCTGAAAGCATATGTTCTTTTCATGTAACTCTCTCTTAGAAGATACACAACAAACAAACCAGAGAAAAACTAATTTTCTGCTTTCTTTCTGTTTAAATACACTGCCAATTCAAAAGACAGGATCCTTTCATCATCTCAACGTCTTTCCCATGTACAGTGTTCCAGCAATTACAGACAAAAAAAAAAAAAGCTGCATTTGTGCAGTATTTTCAGGAACAGGAGTTCATACACTCAGGGAGCCAGCATCTCCCTGCAATCAAAGGTGAACAGCTGGAAAACCCTCCCAGAGCCTGGAAATCACACAGTTTCCAGGGTTTGGGTGTATGTACTGCTGGTTGTGGCATGTTTAGCTCATACACAAGCCAGGTACTGCTACAGGAAATTTGCAAGCCTGAATGACAGTAAATGTATAGAGTATTAGCCCAACCTGCACTATCAGTTTACCTGCTGGATTCATGCACTCAAATATCAGAGAAACCTTGATTGGTAAAAGCCACACAGTGGAATATCTATCAGAGTTATTATTTTTGCAATAGTTTAATTTTTTTCAGTAGATCTTATTTACACTGATATAACAGTGGAATGGAGGTGTCCATTTCACTTGGATCAGAATCAAATATTTTTTCCAATCATAGCAATCCTGACCACAGAAAGTATTAGGTATTTCATATCAACCAGAAAGCCTTCCTCTAATCCAGGTACTCCTTCTACATTGAAAAACACTTAAGAAACAGATTCAATTAACTTTGTTGCTAAGATGTCAGTACAATCTGCCATGTACACATAGCAAATGTTGAGTAAGTCTCAGTTTAAACCTTCTAGGCTTTTTTTAAAATGTGTAGAATTACAGCAATTAATTACTGCTGCTTAAAGAAAATGTGAAAAACTATTTTGACATACACTGGGTAGCTGTGAGCAAAACACATAGAAGGGAATAAGTAGTGGGTGGAAGTTTCAGATGATTGGTAAATAATGGAACTGTAGTGATTTGCAGTCTTTTAAAAGTCAGAGAATAATTATTGACTTGCATAAGAGATGACAAGGGAAAAAGAAGAAAATGAACCTAATACTGCAAGACACAATCAATTTAGAGCTGATTTAGTGAAATAATGCTGACTTCTTGTTGATAAGTTAGCCTTCTCACTGCACCCAAAGGAAAAGATAAAAAAACCCACTAATTCCAGTGCTGACTGTGTGTAAATATAGCTCTTTTACATGTAACATGTTACATTTTTTTTCCTCCTTATAGCATAGTCTATACCAGATAAATCAAAAAGGAGATAAATTTTTATTGGGATCCAAATGCTGCCTAGAAGATGCCACAGCTGCAAGGAGCACACACACAACACCTAGGGCTGCAAAGATCATAAAAGCTGGAGGGTTTCCCTCTCCTGGTCCGAGGAAAAAATCTAAAGTAAACTGGTTCTTACCCATGCTTAGAAATGTGTGAAAACAAAGTGCATAATCTGGCTGCTCTAAGGAAAACAAAAAAACCACCTCATTAATAGCTTCAATATTTTGGAAACAGCTTGGGGCTGAGGGTTTTTGTGTTAGTTTTTGTTTGTTTATTTGTGGGGGGGTTTTGTTTGTTTTCAGTTCATAATGGCATTATCCATTAGGAAAGCATTTGCTTTTTCTATTTGGTTTTACACACTTCTCATTCAAGAAACTACATACTGATTCAAGAAAACAAATATTTCATTTTGCTTGGTCCCAGTTTACCTGAAACTGTATTTTACATATCACCACTAAGCACTGCATAGGTCACAGAAGAAGCCATTTGTTAACACTGTTCAACTTTCAGTCCTCATTCTATAGAGAATGACAGAGAAGGGTTTCTTCAGGTCACACCAGGCAAATTATGTACTCAAGACAGGAACTGTATAATTTTTTTCTTATGTTAAGAGCAGCTCTTGTCAGTCCTTTTCCTTTGCAGTAAGGTCCCTGTGTCCTCAGCCCTTTTCAAAATAGGGATAATACAAAACACTGATTTCAGCAAATTAATTTTTCAGGCACTTCACTGGTGACTGTCTGACAGCATCCCTGTGCCAGGCCCAGGCCAGTGCCATGTCTCAGGATCCCATACTCACAGTCCCATGCAGATACACACACATTTATGTGGTTATCTAGAGAGAGGACAATTGCAGCATGAGTTGCAAAAGAGAAGTGGTGCCTTAGGGCCATTACTGTTTTTGTTAACATACTTTCCTATATGTGAATTTATTACCTTTTTTTAAACTGCAGTTAGTGGTTTCTAGATGGAATCATAACAACCACTAATCACTGTCAACCAGGTTATATTCACAAAGGAAAATAAAAGCTTCAGAATACATATTAGCTTCTGGACTACAATGTTTATAGAGCCTCTGGGATTTTGATCTGTGTATGTCCCTAGTGTACCAAATGCAGAAAATGCAAAACAACTGCCAAAATTCACATTTGGCCCTAATTATTTCCTTGTTTATTATGGTTAGCATTCCCCAGATAAGAGACAGAGTTGCAAGCTCAATAACCACAGAAAACTTTGAAGACACACTTAAAGGGAAACATAGCTATTCTCCTCAAACATGGTTCCAAGGGAAATTAGTGTAAAACTTGGTGGATTTTAAACTTTGGTAGATTTTAATAGAGCAATGCACAGCAATGCTCAGGTTTCACTTCACTGAAGCATTCTAACCTCATTTATACCCTAACTAGATAAGTGAAAATTCAAATGGTTCCTTCACATATTTGTCTTCCACCTACTAAAACTTTTTTTCCTACCACTGTAAAATAATCGCTGGGATTCCACCAGCAAGTCATTTTTTGCATGGAGTCACAAAGATCTCAACAGGAATGCAAGTGCCTTTTCCATTTTCCCCTAAATCTAGATCATGTATAGAGTGATAGCAGTTATTGCAGAGCTGGTACAAGTGACCTTCTGAGGACACCAACAGACCTACGGAACTTATTGCTGCAAGACCTCAGAAGGCTGAAGAACCTAAAGGTATCCACAATTATTGTTTATTTTGGTGAAAAAAAAATTAAAGAGAGAAACACCAAAAGAAGTTTTGCTGGAAAACCCCACCCCATCATCATACTTGACAGCAAGTTAGCACCACGTAATTGGGACTCAGAAGGAAATTCTGAAGCAAGGACAGAGTCACAAGGATCCATTGCAAGCTTTTTCCTCTTTTAAAACATTTCCCCCAGGCCTTGGTTAGCTTTTGAAAGGATGAGTTGGTTGATTGTTCTGCATGAATCTGCAGATTCATGGTGAGCCTCATTGCTCCCCATCATTCTTGGCACAGTGCATCTGGCATGGCTGCAGTTGCAGACCACCCTATAGACAGGTGAATGAGATGTGAAAAGTTAATATTCTGCTGTTGTGACAGCATAATTATCTCTAATAATAAAATAAAACAGCTGCTTTGAATAGTCTTTCACTTAGAAGGTGTTTGGATCATTATACTTTGACTTTTATCATCTGCTTTTTGGATAAACTCCCAATGTGGTTTATGGTTCTGCAACATCTCACTTTACGAATGACAGACAGATGGGGTTTGCTGCAAGGCTTATTGATAGCAAAGCATGACAGACCATTCAAGATACTTAACTGCAAGAAATACTGGAGATAACAAAATATCACCACCTCTCCCTTTTTAAGACTTTCGTTATTTATTTTCAATGGTTTCAAGTTTTCTTCTTGTGTGTTCAGTATTATCACCTGGAAATGCTAAAACTTTGTGATTTTTTTGTTTCAGTGCACAGAGAGAGCAGCTGTTTTACAATTAATTGAAAGCTAGTGGAGATGCAGTCCAGATTTCAGAATAAGGTCTGTTTGCAGGAGATTTGTATGCCATTCATCTCTTTCTCTCCCTGCCTCCCTCCCACCCCCAGCAATCATCTAATTGGATTTTCATGTCCAAATCCTGTTCTCTTAATCAAAAGGCAAACAAAATCAATCTTCTGAGTTCCCAGAATCCAAGTGAAGCAGTTAGTCCTAAAGCACTGACAGACTTATTCCACAAAGATCTGTCAGACCCAGCTTACAAGACTGGTTAACCCTTGTCACTAAGAGCCACAGTAATCTTCTACGAGATCTGCTGCAGTAATGTTACTTTTTGTTATATTAGGAAAGGTTTCATTTTCCCAAACCTTTGAAAAATCCACACAATTGACGGGGGGACAAAGGGTTCAGGTGCTTTTCAGTTCTTCTTTAAAATATTTATCAAAACTTAAGTTTTAGAAGATGATATTTCAAATACGGGGTGATGTGCAACATTTGACCTGGAATGAAAAGTAACAAAAATGCATTTTTCTGAAATGATAAGTATTTACTCTGACAGACCAAATCCTTGAAATGGGAAATTTGGCTCTGGGATGCAGCAGAGGCTGAGCATAGCTGTGCCCTTTGATTCCCAGAGAAGAAAGTCTGGGATGGTAACTGAAACCCCAACTCTAAGCTGCCAGACCAGCTGGGGGACCGGGGAGCTGGGAGGCAGTCTGGATGATGGAGATGGCTTTACAGTCTGAATATGCAGAGCAAAGCTTTTGGCTGGTGGAGACAATTTTTCAGGGGAATGCTTCCCCATGCCTCATGTTTGACATAAACGATAGGAGTTGGCACAGGAAAGACCTTTTAAAAAATAGTGAGAAAACAAAGTGGCTATAGGACATAATTCACTGGGCCTGCTAAATTATGTGATAGCTGAAAAATAGCTCCACTTTACTATGTCATTGCTGCATTAAGAATCTGCATATTCATACTATGAGTTATCTCTATGCTGAAAAGGGAATAATGAGAGATTGTGCTATCCCCAGTGATTCTTAGTCAAAAGAGGATTTTGAATTTTAATATCAAAATTCCATGAAAATTATTGCACAGAACAGTAATCCAGTATCTATACCATTAATGTTTTACAGAAATGTGTTCTAGTAGCATGGAAAATATGTTTTAACTTCCCCTTTCATCTTTACATGGAAGGAAACAATTTTATTTTTTTTTTTTTGCACATCCAAATATTTGAATATTTCAAGTTGCTTGGAAAGAGCAGACAGCAAAAAAAATGATAGTGTGGAGATCTTTAAACAGAAGCTTGGAAGAATGTGAAGTTAAATCTTCAACACATTATAAGCCCTGATTTTACAGAGAAGTATTTGCCTGCAACAATGCAAAAGCTGCTGTTCTCCTCAAAAAGCACCTTGCAAACACCCTGGCGAGCACAAACAATGAAAGCTGGAATTTCACTTGTCTACTGCTATCAGTGTCCAGCACAGACTCTGTTCCATGCTATTCCTGCTATTATGCAGGGGAGAATTTGAAAATTGCAGTGTGAAGAACATATCTGAAGTGGACACAGAAGCAACACAAGCACAGGCACTGCAGTTAACCCCAGCTCTCAACATCTCATTTCAAAGCAGAGCACCTCTCCAGAGAGCACCTCCTGCAGCCCTCGGACTCCTCACTCTTGCTCCAACGTGGACCTCCAGCAGCAAAGCTGAAAATAAAAGCTGAAGTCATACCTATATATAGTCAGTTACACAAGGATCACCTTGCAGTTTAGGCCTCTATTCCAAATCCTAGAACATCGCTGGCCAGAGTCTGAGGGAACTCTGCTTTCTTTTGAATGTTTCAACTTCACTCACTCAGAGGCTCTACTGCCATCTGAGCAATGAAGATCATCATCATCTCTTTGCACATATTTTTTGTTGCTTTTTGGCACTGGCTGCCAAAATGCTGTCTTTCTCAGCTTTCTCCCTGAAAGAATAGCCAAAAAGGAATCTCTCTGTTATTTGCTTCATCTCGATGGAGCAGCCACTTGATGTTCAACTTTTGTCAGACCAGTGCCAAAGTCACCAAAGTCACCAAAGTCACCAAAGTCAGTTCCACAACACTGAGCTGAATTTCCTTTCTGCATCTGCAGGCTAAATCCAGCTCCAGAAACCCTAACCAGGAATCTCAGTCATAAAAAGCACTTTCATCTTTAGCTGTCTCTCAAGGGAATGCTTTCAAAGAAATGATAGTGGTTCCTGCCTCCATGGTCCAGCTGTGGTGAGGTCCCACTCACCACAAGGACCCAGAGGAGATCTCTGGCTCTGGAGAGAAGCCTCCAACCAGGACCCACCCAAGCAGTTTAGACCGTCATGCCCCCATTTTTTTCAGTGGGTTGTAGGACAGTCTGCTTGAGCAAAAGCAAAGGAAATGACCTTTAAAGACAAAAAAAGGAAAACACACAGACTGCTTATGTTTCTTGATGGACTCATAAACTAGCTGTACTGAGTGTCAATGTTGACTGCTGGTTACAATTCAACATTACAAGATAGATTCCCAGCTGAAAAAACACAACTTGATCCCAACACAAATGTTTCACAATAATCTTTGCTGGAAAGTCACTGCATAGCTTTGGGAACCCTATAAAATTCCTCCAGGGAAGAATTTCCCTCATGCTGCAGTAAAGTCAATGTTTCTTCTAGCATTTATCACATACCTAGCAGCTTTACAACCTTTCAAAATGTGCAATAGCTGGGCTTGTGACAAACTTCTTGATCTTCCTTTTACAGGAGACGTGTAAAGTTTTGCAGCCATTATGCAAATTTGGATTGCAAAATAATTTGCCCAGTTACTGCCTGAATAAATCCAGTAAGGCAAGTTCAGAAGCACTTAAAGCCAGCAGATCAGGTCAATAAGGACAAGGATAGTCTAATCCATGAGACGGCCTTTGCGATAGAAGACAAACATGTAATTAAAGACATAAGTAAAAGATTTAGACATTTAACCAGTTTTGTTATGAATTTCTTAGCAAGGGATTGTGGAGTTGGACCTGAAGAAGCAAAAATCAGCAGAGGTCTAAAATCTTTGGTATATTTGATTGCATCTCAGATTTTTTCCATTGAAAGCCAGCAGATAGGTCTACAGTTTGTCTCTTCTTTTTGCCACTCACAGGTGGCAAGCGTGTGGTTGCAGAGGGGTTCTGTGCAGGGCAGGGTGAGAAGGGCACTGCCACACACATGGGAGCAGGGGTGGAGCAACTGCTGGAAATGGTTCAGTTCAGAAGCAAGGGAGACAAGACATGCAACAGCTTGTTGTACTGGAAAACACAGAGGCTTAGCATAAAGAGCAACAGAAATTGAAAAGCCACATCTGAACAGGAGCCAGTAGCTCGTGGATTTTTCTCCCTGGCAATTCCTTTGCATATATTAGAGTGGGGAAACATTATACCACAGCAACCAGTGGCTTCTAGAAAAACACCCTCCGTGCTTCTGTCAGCCTCACCCTGGTCTTGCAGGCACTGTTACACCCAGCAACACACTCAACATTTCAGCTGCAGTTGAGGGAAACACCAGCCTCCCATTGAACACAGCCCAGCAGCTCACTAAGTGAAGAAAAAAATTCCAGACCTCTACTTAATCTTCTTATTACCACCAGGTCCTCTGCACTTCTAGCCTGTCACCCCAACCCTGAGGCAAAATATCCAGATACCATATCCCAGTTTTGCCCCTGACTCTATGGGTTTGCAACGCAAAATGAGCACTTCACACCTTGAAGTGTAAGCAAGTCCTAATCCAAATATTATATAGAGCTCCGCGACCCATATTCTTCTGAGAGCAATCATCAGCTTTCTGCTGTTGCCAGCATGTGCACTGATGATTTCCTTCTACTCCAAAAATTGGGAAAAATGGGAAAAAAAAGTAAAAATGGAAAAAAAAGTAAAAATGGAAAAATAGAACAAATCCAAGTAAAAAAGAAATTTTAAAATCTATCATGTAAACTGCTGATGAAATTTATAAATTGACCTTGAGCAGTGAAAAAGAAGTAAGAAGAGACAATTTCAAAAGGGCAGAGGTAGAAACAGATTCAAGTAACCTTTTAAGTTAGTTGTCTAGATCTTAAGTGAAATACATTTATAGGAGTCCTGAAGAACATATATATTTTTTTTTAATGTACTGTAAAAATAGAAAAAAAAAACAACCTGTGAAGTGCTGGTGGCTTGAAAGCAGGCGCAGGGTATGAAAGATAAAAGACTCAGAGACACATCCATCCAACTGTTCAATGATTTCAGGGGCTGCTGTCTACAGCATGAGCCCCAGAATAACCCAGACATAAATGAGATTAGAAAACAGACATCTGTGCATAAGTCTTCTCTTAAAATAACCTGCAAAACTCAGCCTCTCTTGTTGGATCTCCCCTCAAAAGACATCCAGCTTTATTTATGTTTACTGTAAACATTTGTGCCCATTTTTCATGTCACATAAACAACATCTGCCTGGTGATAAGGAACATGCATTCTGGAATGTTTATGCCCACAAACTGCTCTCTATGAATTTAAAATACTGGTCTTGTTTTTCATCAGTCTTGACCTGGTTTACAGGGGTATAAACCAGAACAAATTAGATTTAGGTGGTAGTAAAACCAGAATAATTTCAGTGGGCATTTACTTTTAGAGCTTTTGCAGCTGACAATAGAGAAGAGAGCATGAGAACAGCTCTGGGACACCTGATAGGAGTTTGTGAAAACTTTACTGACTTTAAACTGCCCCACAAGCTCACAAAGGCTACATGAATTAAGAGGGATATTTAATTCCACACCACCTCACATTCTGCTTCACATGCAGCTTAAATAGCTCTGTGTAAAACCAAATCACATCCAAACCATTTCTCAGACATACATTTACAACTTCACTGGTAAGTTGTGAGATTCTTTTTCAGCTCTTGGTCACACATTTGAACATTTTTAAGTGCCTGGCTCATTATCAAGGGTGAGTATCCCTCTCTTTTATAAATACAACATTTGCTATAGTGATAATTTCTAATTTGAAAAAACTGGATTAATTCAAAAAGGAGAGCAAAAATAAATTGATTCATGGAACTGGTGAAAAATAGAGTTAGTTGCTACTGGGGAAAAAAGTATTACAACATTATTCTAACACTGATTTCTAAGAATCAAAGATCCTTTTGGTAAGTTGTATCAACTAAGTGTCAAACCATGGCCTGATAGCTCTGGCTTGACCCATTTGTTGATAGCTTCCAGTCTTGACCATTTGTTGATGCCTTTTTAGCCAGTCCTTGGGTTTGTTGACAACTCTGTCTTTGAGGTATATTGTAGAACAACAATTCCTAAGGTACCATTGTTGCTGAAATCCCCACAGAATGACCTTAGAGGACTGAATGACATAAAATATACATGGCAAAACCCAATTCTTTATCTGGTATTGTGGCTGAAGCATAGCAAAGAGCATTGTGCAGATATGAAAATTAATCATCAAAAAAATGTAAGTGGTTTTCCCGTGGCCACACAAAATTCATTGCTTGAGAGCTAGTCCAACTTGGAAAGCCTAAGAGCAAAAGAAATGTTTGCAAAACACTGTTTTCCTTAATTTCACATTTCATTATGAAGACACGTGGCAGGACAGGGCTGGGGGCTGGATTGGTTTAGTTCAAAAAAATAAAAATTGTGCATTTTGTATCCTGTACACCCAGCTACCTCCCTGGGTGTGAAGGCAAAAAATGATCAGATGTCACTAGTGGGCTGGAAAGCAGAGAAGGAAATGGGGAGAAGCAAGATTTTATTGCCTGTGGATTGAGAACAAGGTTTAAAAGATGCTGAGCAAGAGAGTGGTATGGTACAGGCTGAGTAAAGAGAACAGTATGACAGAGACCATTAAAAAAGTCCGTATGCAGGATTAGAGACTGTGAGTAACCAAAATTTTATGATAACATAATCACATACAGCATGAGGCAGGAGTAATGTTGAAACACCCAGCAATATTTTCTATGGTTTATTTATTAAAAGTAATTTCTCAGAAAAGATCATCTGCCTTCACAGTGACTGCCCTTCTCCAGAGAGTAGATGAAGTCTATTAGTTTTCCTCCATATATCCTTCATTGTTGCAGTGCTGAACAATACTTGAATTTAATTCTTCTGACATGTGTTTATGAAAAGTGTAATTTTTTAAATCTTAAAACATTTACATGGCTATTGAAACTTGCACAATTAAAGTCTGAATCAAATTGTCATTTATATCTGGCGTACAACAACAGGTTTTTTAAATCTGATCGGTTATAAGTGGCAATAAAGTATCACCAGACAAGAGGAACTCATTTTTGTCTGTATCCAGCTAGGTTTTTTTATGTATTCATCTCCTTAACAAATTTTCACCAGCCCAAATGTGTGCTTTTGAATGACAATCTGAGAGGCAATTTATGGATTTGGGGTGGGGAAGGTGAGTCACGAGCCGCCTTCTCAGCCAGGAACGCTGTGTACTTAAGTTTACATCTGTAGTAAATTCATTTCTCACTTCTATAAACTCACTTCTATTATAGTCCTGGCTATGCTAATATTTAGCTGCTGAAATACCCTTTCTGGACTTGCACACCCATCTTTGCATCTTAAAACCCAGTACAAGGAGCACTGGGTTACCAAGAGCTGGCTCAACACAAGCCTGTTCCATCAATATCCAGATCAGCAACACATTCACTACAGAAACAGCTACTGTAAGGTTTATGCCCAGGCTCAGAATGTTCAACTTTTTTCCTGTTTAACAGGCAGGAATCTTTTGGGTTCAATAACCTCGTTTGCACAATGCTTTTGATGATTGGATTCTGCTCTTGGAGTGAAGCTCATAAAAAGTATGGTCTCAATAATATTAAGTATACTACTACTTTTTACTAGTAAGTTTGCCGAGCTGATTGATTTAGTTTCTCAGTTTAATACATCTTTGCTGCTTCCATGTACCTATATTACACACAAATCACGAAGCCAGATCTGAGTGCCTACTTGCACCTAATCTTGTTCAACAATTTCTTTTCATTAGTGGGATGAAACCATTCTGCTGCATTCAGTGCTACGCTGTTTGGTCTTCAAGTCTTTGGTTTAACCCTTTTAACATGATTAGAACAAACAAAGATCAATGCTGTCAGCATTCTTCAGAATGACAGACAAGCTTAATTGTTATTGAAACTTCACAAAGGAAAAAAAAAGCTAAAAGTTTTTTCCTATTTATTTTTTGAAACTTAGGCAAAAAAAAAAAAAGTCTAATTGATTGTGATTAGTAAAGCCAATACTTGGAGATGTTGTCTAGGTTACTAGATATATTGTCCCTTTTCAGCAGTCTTGGACATTACTTAACTGTTGGATTAATTGTATGCAGGACAAATCAACAGCTCTTGCATTTCATGACTCATTAAGCAAGTATAGCAGATAATCATTGCTGCTTTTTGGTGTAAGAAGATTTCAAAACTTATGGAGTGCTAATGATGCTAGAATTAGGGAAAGCAAATACCTTGCAGTGTACAAAGGTCAGAGTAAGCACTAATGGAATACTTATCTGCCCAGAAAGTAAATTAAATCCATTTCCTGAGCCTTATAAAAGGTATAAAGCTGAGGCAGGAGGCTGCAGGATGAAGAAATTGCAGTTCACATGCAGGTGGCTCTGGGTGATACTTAAACCTGCAGCAGTGCCCACCCCACAACCCAGCAGAGCTGCAAAGAGACCTTTTCACTGTAGGGAGGGATGCACTCAGTGCCAGCTTGAAACACATCTGGATTTGGGGGACACTGATGCCTAAAAAAAGGAAAAAGACTGTACTGACAGATTTTGTGGCGTGCTTTGGAAAGACAAAAATGAGAGGAAGAGGCTTCTCCTGCAGGAAGGGCAGAGTACATGTCTACGCCCTGAGGCTTTTCTAGAGATGTCTCAAGCTCTCTCAGCCTCAGCCTGTGCTCCCCCTCAAACCCCATCACTCTTTGTACAATCTCCTGAGGTGCAACATCCTCCTCTGCTCCTCTGCCATGAGAGAGCTTTACAATTTGTCTCTGAAGCATCACAGGGATGCTCAAGCACCTACAATGGAGGGAAATGGGAAAGAAGCAGAGCACAGAGTAAAAGATGAAACATGAAAAAGATAGGAAATTATTGTTTGTTTACTAATAAAACTTGTTTCTTTGAAAGCAGGGTGTAGATTTGTGCACTCTGGGATGCAGAGCAGAAGACCAATTAAACTAAATTGCTGATGTGCCTTCTCTCTGTTCTGAATTTCCCTTTATTTTTTGCTGAAGACTAAATGCTTACACTGTTCTTTTTTAGGGACCTAACAATGTTAATAATAGAAGTGATAAATGATAGTTGCACACTAAATTTCACTAGTGTCATTAAGAGTATCCTTTATTTTAATATTCATTCCATATATTTATTGCAATCTGACCATTAAAGCTGCAAATAACATCAAAACATTCTATTGTCTCAGTAATGTTTTTAAATATTCTCAATATTGATCACTTGTTAGATATTTTCTACACTTATTCTGTTAAAGAATTTTTTTTCCCTCTCCTTAAAATATTAAAACCATAGGAATTCACCATCCTGGTGAAACCTGCTGTAACAGATGAAATGTTTTTAGGAGATGGGAACAGGTAGTTAAGACATGTGAGACACCAGCACAGAGCTCTCTTTCATTGAGTTGGAAAAAACATGGGGGTGGGGGATGTATCTCCCCCCTAAAATATGGAAAAAAATCAAGAGTAGACCTTAGGCATTCACTGAGAAAAATCACAGTGCCCCTATGGAGCTTTCAAATTATGACCAGTAGCAATGAACCCCCCCTAGAAAGATGTTAAAAACTCCTGGAAGCAACAATAAGGCTTCTTTTGGGTTGGGTATAGGAAGGAGGAAGGCAGAACTTGGCACTCAATTCCTTTGTGACTGTTTCAATCATACTCTGCCTGCCCAGGTTCAAAGGGTGGATGCCAACTGAGAGATCCACAGCATCAGAGCAAGAGGGAAGTTAAAACACTGTGACCCTCCTCTTTTAAACAAATCTCATTTCTTATCTCCTCCCCGCTGCAGTTGTCATTTCTGATGTAAAATTTCAGCAAGTAGGAGGAACCCAATGTGTGTGGTAAGCCTTGGACTGAGCAGATGAAGCCTTTGAAATGACTGTCAGTGGTTACCTGTCCTATGGACTTCCATGATGTTTGTGAGCTATTTGGCTTAATCCTCTCTGTGATTAATAGGTTTTCATAGATCGAGGACAAAACACTCATTTTTCTAATAGAACTCCACTGTGAGCTCCTCTGGAGATGGAATCTTGTAGGGCTGTTTGTCATTACCCAAGTTGTTGTAATGTTCACCTCTGAATAAATGCAGAACTTCTTTCCCTCCTTTCCAATTTACTTTTCTCCCATGATTCTGTATAAGTGCATTATGTAGGAAAGAAATCTCAGCTACTTACCAAGAAAAAGGTTTGCTTTATTGTGCTTGGGAATAGAAACCTTTCCTTGTTGTACCAGCTTTCTCCACTTAAAACTAAGTAAACACAATTTGAAAGTGCCCCATGCTTTGGACATAAAAGTTACTTTGGTGTCTATGAAATATAGGTCAGGTAAACACTTTAGTATCGGCTTCTATTACTACTAATTTCTGTTAACATTAATATTAATTTCTACTGCCAGAGAGGAGACAAGAACTCTTGTTCTAGATCATCTGAAGGTCTCAGAGTAAGTCTTCTCCCTTGCACAGCAGGAGAAACCTTTCTAGCTTCATCAGTTACTGCTTACATACTGAAATCACCCTAAAATTTCTATTTATTTTTAATTATTTAGTAGTCTATAAATAGTTCTTCATAAAGTTCTCTGCCTTAATAGCACATAAAGCCTCATTCAGCACATCACTGCTTCTCACCCTTTGTTTGATACTACCCTAAGTGTAGCATGGAGGAGGTTACTGGCTTTCCTCAGATATCTTCCTCCCCTTTTTCACTTCAAGTAACATAATGTGTACATGCTAGGATCACAAAAAGAACTGCCATACATTACCATCTTAATGAAATCAGTACTTTTTTAATGCAGCCTTAATTTTGTATTTCTAGTGCTTTAAGTGCAACTGGAGTAAGCATTTTGCTTAACAATGGGATGCTATTATTAAGGAAACAACAGTTACTGGCCAGATCCTCTTGCTCTAAAAACTCTCACCTATATGGAAACAAGAGGCAAATCCACTACTTTGCTGTTCTAAAGGAAAGCACCACTACAGGTGGGATGTTTTGATTGTAGAGCCAAGAGCTCTCCTTCCCTAAATTTTAATCTGTTTCAGTAATTTAACTGATACATAGTTTTTTTGTTGCTGTTGTTATTTGCAGACAAGTATAACTTACTACTATGCATTTACTAAACTTTCTATTTAACTCCCTTAGCATTGCAGGTCATTTTAACCAACCTCACAAATATCTTAGGTTCCCAGTGACACACCTGTTCCTGGAATGACAGTGTTGCAGTGCCTAACTAGAGGCTGGAAATGAGATAGAATAAAGTGGAACTGACTGGCTGTAAGAGGCAACTGTAAGAGGTGACAGGGCCTGGAGAGGGGTACAGGTGATGGAGTGTGAGGTGCTGGACACCCCAGGCTGGGAGCAGCATGCTGCCATTCCCAACTTTGGAATTTTACCATTATAATGAACCTGCAACAACTTAAAAACCTCCCAGGGTGCCAGAGGCTTCTAGCATCACATGGGTATTCCTAAATACTGAGAGCTTGTGCCTTGCTGGCTGAATGCATTGACTCTGGTGTTTCCACAGGAGGGGGATACAAGCACTGAGTTAGTACTCAGTGGAGCAGGACAAAGGACTCCCAGTGCTCACCCTAAAAAGCTGTGGCATTAAACAGGTCAAATGGGGCTTCTTGGCAGGGAATGAACATGGATTGTCTATCAATCTGTCAGGGCAAAACCAGGCTCTAAGCAGCGGAATTATTGCACTGAGCTGCATGGGAACTGAGCTGCAAGGAATGTGTTAAATAAAATGAGAGGGGAGCAGCAAGGGAGAGGAGGGATGGAAATGAGAGCAGAGATGTAAAGGCAGAGACAGCCTTGGAGCTACCAGCATATGTGTCACATAGCTGGTTGGTCAGAGAGTTTTAGTCACTCTTCTCCCAGTAGCTCATCAGCAGACCCTGACGAGAGTAAGTGAATTAATTCCCTTCAACATCTCCGTGAGTTACTTTTAGAAACGTGGCTTTGACACCTTAAGTTGTATGTACGTTACCAGCAAATGGTTTACATTGCCACAGAAGTCTTCAAGGGGTTAAAATATATGGCCCCTGTGTTTTATTTATAAACATGTGGGATAAAATTTCACATTTCTGACATATTAAGTGAAAACAATTCTTTTGTATTTTAAACTACTTTCAGTGCCATCTGGAGAATTTTAACACTAGATGACTTGCTAGCAACCCCTGTAGAACTTGAAGTACTTATAGAAAAGATACATGACTATAACTTGGCCTATTAGTATTCAATGGTTTATTTTACAACTTTTGGAGATACCAAATTCCGATCTACATGCAACTCCAATTAACATTAATGGGAATTGTGTGAACACCAGAGCAGTTATATAGCCCTTTAAACTCTTGGTACAACAACTTTCATTGTCTACTACTCTAGATTTGCATAAGCAATTAACATCTCATTAATGTCTCATTAGGAACTCATGGTGTGATGGAGGAAAGGCCATTAGTGCCTCTTTGGAAACTGCATTAGGTCACACATGAAAATGACCTAACTGGTTTAATCTTGGTTTGTATTTGTACATTTAGAAAAAGACAAAGTTAGAGCTGCACAATTTAGCAGAGATCAGCATCTTTGCAGTAGAGCAAGGCAAGGCTGCAAAATGCAGAAAGTGTCTCCAGATAGACACAAGACATTTAAGCAGAGGCCAGAAAAACCCACTAAGCCCTTCTGACAGCAGAGCAAGCTTAAACCATAAGCTTTAATGTCTGCAATTTGTAAATCCCATATTTAATTTTAAAAAGCTAAGAAGCCCCATTGAAGTTACAGCTCTATAGTTTTTGTAGCCCTCATCTCTTCATACTTTCATAAACAAAAACCACTTAAGGTTTGGGATTTTTGGTTATGTACAGTGAACCACAACTAAATCCATAAGGATCCTCCATCCCAATGCCTGGAAGATCTCTCTGATTACTCTGCAAGGCTGGAAGCTCCCTCAACATCTGTCACTCACCCCTAATTCACTGATGAGAGGTTCATCCTCTGAACACCCCACTGAAAAAGAATCAGCCCGTGGGGGATACTATTTTGATCATTTCAAAGCACAGCCACTGGATTAACAACAAATCGTAAGAGAACCTAGTAACTTATGGAGGTACAACACTTTACCAAACTTGATATCAAACTCTCTGTCAAACATCAGCCTTTTAAGAACTCCTGTACAAACAAACTGTACCTTCCCAGGTATAGTTGCTGGAGGAGCTGGGCTTTTTGCTGTGCCCTGTATTTAGATGAGACCCAAAAACTAAACGCAAATCTGAACCAGAGCACTGGCATACAACCAGTGGCATCTGAACATTAAAATCTTCAATCTGTTGTACCAAAGCTCTCTTTGAAGAGCCAAAATCCTCTGCAATACTCCATGGTGCCAAGAAGCCTTGATGAGGCTGCTACACAGAGTGGTTGTTTAAAGACCAGCAGCTGAAGAAGCTTATGAATCAATGATAAATTCAAGAAGGTCCACATAAAAACCAGTCTGGAGCTCCTTACCAGACACACTCTGGAAAAGCTTGATGTTTCCTGAGAGCACTCATTTCCTTCCCAAGGAAATCTAACAGGATCCATATTCTGAAGACAGAGAACATCCTAACTATTAACTGAAATTACAACTAAACACTGTTGTTGTGTCAGTATGTTCATAAACCCCAAGCACACACATCCAGCGCCCTCAGCTCCTGTTGTCTGCTACTTGTACCTTCAGCATCCCTTTGGTCTGCTTCAGCAAGTACATCTGTAAAGAACAAGATGTTCATTTTGAAGAGCCCCAGAGGGATTCAGTGGCTCTAGCCAGGCTGTGCTTTCATATGTGCAATGCTGTTTCTTACATTGCTGAAATTCCTCCTGCTTTGGCTGGAATACTGTGGTGTCTTCAGTTCAGAGTGCTGGCTCCTGTCAGCTGCTGAGCCCTGGGTCACAGCTTACAGCTGGCATACAGGAGAAAACAGCACAAAGTCCTCTCATTTTCAGTGGAAAAGCAGAGGAGAGAATTAAAACATGCACAGTGCAGCCCAAAATAGGGAGACACGAGCAGTTAATCAGGAGAGCTTCAATCACAGTGCTTCAATGTACCTGTCACCATTTATGGAGAGAATATTTTTTCTGCATAAGCCATTTGCTATGTAAGTACATGGAGTTAATCCAAAACTGGTTTGTCAGGATATGGACCACAGCACCTGAAGAATACTCCTGGCAAAAATTTCAGATCAAACTGCTTTGAACTATACCTCTGATACCTCTCGAAGCTGCTGGAACTGGTGTTAGCTGGGCGGAAAGAACACACAAAATGAAAAAGGCCTTTGGCTGGAAAATGGTGGAGATCTGAGAAAAAAGACTGCTCCAGAGCAACAAATGGCGATGCTATAGGGCTGAGGGGATGAACAGACTGAAGCAGAGAACATACAACAAAATACTGCCAGGAGTTCTCAATTTAAAGCTTTCATTGCTCTGAAACCTTCTTCAAATCTTCTGTTTAAATTAGACAATACAGCCATTTGTTGGAGAAACCAGTTTAGAGTCCCAGTATTCCCATTCTGAAGCTCCTGAGACACCATGAAGACTGGCAGGTGGTAATGACAGAAACACAGGCACCCTTAGAGACACACAGATAGAAATCTGTTTTCTGATGCATTCCTCAAAACAGCGATTTCTAAGTTTCTGTGCAACTTGGAAATCTCCAAAGGGATCAGGGTTTGTATGAGAAATTTATACACTCAGCCCTGAGCCTGGACACAGCAATGTCACCCACAGACCAGATGACAGTCTGCTCTCATCTCCCCACTGCTCCTTTTATCACCCTGTCCCTGTCCTTGTGTGGCAGCTTATACATCACCTCTAAAGAGGAATCAGTAAGACAACAGGCAAGAGTGATGAGCAGCACACCACAGTTTCTGTCTGTGGTCTCACAGATACGTGGCTCTCCTTTTGCTCTGTAATTTTTCAATGCTAATTTCTATATTTTAAAGTAACTTAGAAATCTATAAAAGTTAGCAATCACAGTGGGGGCAAAGCATCCCCTGGAGCTGGGCAAATGGTCTTCTTTATTATTCGTTCTCTTTTTTATGAGTAAAATGCCTCTCTGTGAGATAAGAAGGTATTGCTAACCCTGTGGATCTATGCTTTAAAACCATTTGGATCAGAAGCTTCTGATTTTGACCCATTTGCACCTGCTAAAAATAGGACAGCTACTCAAATGTCTGGAGGTTAGAGCTGGTGCTGACGTATTCTTCTCTTCAGTCACCAACTCAGGGTGCACCAGAAGCAAATTTCATGTACTGGAAATAGAATAAAGACCCCTTTTTCTTTTAATCAGGCTGAGGAGTGAATTATGGGAATCTCTACACTGCTATGCAGTTTACCAGCTTATACTCTGAACACCCTTTGGCCAAGAGAGGTACCTCCATTTTTAACAAAATTGTCTTAGTAACTAGAATTTCAAGATTTGGATCTAGAGAAAATTAAAAAGCAATACTAGCCAGGCAACTACTGAAATTCATGCAGTTTTACTGGCACAAAGGGCCTGATCTCACTTCATTTTGTTGTACAGGTTATTCTGAGAGCCTTTGAGAGGCAAACTGGCCCAAGCTCTCTCTCACCAGGAGCCATCAGCACATGGTGGGGTTGCTGAGAGTTTGGCTCAGAACTTATAGGGGGATGCACTGAATTTAAGGACCTGAACACACAGTAGCCAGACTCAAAGCAAAACAAGGAAGACTGGTTTTATTATTTAATGTTAAAGACAGTATGTAATTAGCTGAGAAGTGTGGTTATTTCCAAGCCTGTCTCCACTTCTTTGACACCACAGATGTTTTAGTGTTTTGCTGAGCACATCTCTATTTCTGATTCAATCCTAGCAAACCCTACACTTAACACAACTGTTCTCATTGAAAGAGAATCTAATTACATGTGTTGGGGATAGCTCTCCTAAGCAGAGGCCACCTACATCTTTGCACGTTATTGTAAAATATCCAATATTTTCTGGACAGAAATACTCTGCAGTGTGTCATGAGCCTTCTGGTAGATGCGAGAAGGACTGCTTTTCTAGTAAATCAGGACAGATCTGATAGATTTTGTCTCCATATTCAGGATCAGAGTAACAACATACTTAGCCTTAATTATCTTCAAACACTCTGCCACGCAGAGAAAAAGAGCACCACCACAGAAGTTACTGAAACAGTCACCTCCTGTAATTAAATGCACTGGCTTCAGTGCTGAGCTTCTCTGGCTGTGAGTAATGCCAACATTCACACACAATCTGCTAACTGGTAGGCTCACGTTTTGAATCCTTCTGTGGAAAAAAAAATAGATGAAACATTAACAGGGTTTCTCTCTACATTTATGTCTGCCTTTCTGCGTAGGAATTGATGTGCTGATCAGTATTTCCAGAAATGAACACTGTGCTAAAAAATACTTTCAATTAAACAGTTGTATTGCTAGTAGTTTTTTAAACATGGGTTTAAATGTTACAATCTGTTAAATTTCAGCAGTGAGTATCCTTTATGTTGTATTATGCTATAGGACTTGTTTTGGACTTTGCAAATAAAATTTTCCATCACTTTTTAATTAAGTCTTTCTGTAAGAGTGTAATTTATCTCCAGTTGAGGCAACAGGCTACATGAATAGAGCCTGCCTCCGTCTCAGTGGACCAGCCCAAAACACCAGATGTTTTCTGTGAGGAATTAAAGCTTTTGGGTTGGGGTGTTGCATTTTTGGGGGTTTTTTTTGCCAACATACACCACCCTGTTGGTATCCCACAGAACAATCAAATTGATGGTTAATAATGATGCTTTCATTGGGCTTTGATTTACTCCAGTGAATTATCAGGAAAAAAACTTGCAAAATGGGGCTAACACTTATATTCTCCAGCGTGGTTTTAAAAAAAACAAACTAAAGGAAAAGGAATAGGCACAATACTGAGATACTGATCAACTAGACTGTATAAAACTCCTAGTCACATGAAAAATTGGTTGGTCTATGTGGTCTGCAGGCAGAGCACAAGCCATCTCCAAAGCAGACACCACGTAGGTCCCTTGGCACCTTGCTGGGCCTGGGCTGCTAATCCCGGGCTCTCATCAAGGCTCAGTCACCCCAACTACACCACAACAACATGATTACTGGGCTCCTGGGTCAGACCTGTTTTGTGTCAGGCGACCCCAGGGGCTTTAGCACTGTCTTCACCTGCCCCTCTGCAGCAGCTGAGCTGGGACACCCCTCACTCCTGCTCACACTGAAAGAGGGGGCTCCCACCCCCCCGGAGTGAGAAATGGTGGCTGCACAGGGCATTGGCTCCAGGGACAACTACTTCACAGGAGCAGGAAAACTAGCACCACATCTGCTTTTCAGGCTCGGCACTTCCATTGCTAGCAGGAGTCAAGAGGTAATATTTTAATTTAACAGGAGGGACTGGACAAAAGTGCCAGAGAGAGGACATGTGGCTCCCTCTGCTACCTCTTTAGCTGGAGTGGTGGCACCCAGCACACAGGCATCAAAGGGAAGAAGAAACACAAGTCAGAGCCCTTAGTCTGCTCCTTTTATCTCTGTTTTTAAGGTGACATCTCAGTCCCCTAACTGTCTCACCTTCTGCATTTCCTACATTGGGACACTCAGGCACCACCATAAAATACAAACACGCTGCTCGTGCTGGCAAATTCAGCTCTGGGCACCCAAAAGTTCACCATAAAATATGAAAACTTTCTATTGCCAAAAAATGAAGACAGTCTGCATAGGCAAGCTTGTTGGCAACTATTTTCTCCCACATTCTTTAGTTCCCTTCTGCTTTAAAAACTCCCTTATTACCAGTAAACCCCATAAAAGAGCTTCGGTGTTCAGATCCTTGTGTATTAAACAGCATAAAAGTAACAAAAGAAAGCAACAACAACAACAAAAAAGCACATTCTGCTATGTCCCAAGATATACTGAGGTTCACAGGAATGGTAAAAATTCTAATATCCTCTTTGTTTTCCTGGCATTATGGAAAGTGTGTGTGCAACCCAGTTTTCAGTGTTTCACTACTTGATGCTTTGTTAGCAACAACTGCAGCTCCCAGGAGGACATAACACTGTAGAGTTTGGTACTAACTCTGTATAGAGGGATTCTTTGGGGAATTTCATCCTTCCCAGTACAAACTATCAATACAAAAAAATTATAACTGCCTCTAGTTACACAAATCTAAAATGCAGTTACTGTAGAGTCAGGAAGGTTAACTCTTTAGAGTTCCTCTATCACATGTTCTCATTTCAACCCACATTTATCTCTCAGTATCTCTGAGGTTTAGCAAGTCTTGTCTGAAATGGCACATTGTAATTGCCTTCCACCCCTTCCCCAGTACATATAAATAAAGGCTTTTACATCTTACCTCCCAAGCTACTATGAAATGCCTTTGTTTTTGAACGCAGTAGAACAAAAACAATGTTGTATTATTCAGTAGCCGTGGGAAATAGTTCTTTACTTGGATGCAATTAAACTTAAATGGTTAGTTCTGCTTTTTATCAAAAGCCTCTATGAAATATGTATAAACACAGCAATCTTTGCCTGCTCATTTATTCACTTTGAATAAACTATGCAGAATTAAATTGAGCTTTATTTCATTCTTGCTCTTAATAAGGTGGATAACTAGCTAGTAAGTTCTCAGGACAAGTTACATGCTGTATTGATCTTGTTTCTTTAATCTCCTTCCAGAAAAAAAAAGGGGCAGGATTCTTGATGCTTCAACTGCCAGCATTTTCCCTAACAACACTGCAGCAGCTGAAACTGGGGGGTTTTGGCCCATCTAGTTCTCATTAAGTTAATGGGCATTTTCTCAGTGATGGTGACATCCCAGAGCCTGTGGCTGATTCTCATGGCATAAATCCACAGTGCTTTGGAAAGCACAATTTAATTTGCAACCTTTAAGCTTGCTTTCTGCCCAAGTTTTTGGTAGTGGCAGGAGATCTAACTGGAGTTTTCTGAGGAGTGTTATTGCAAGGAAGTTTTAGGGAAAACGGGTGGCTCCTATAAGAGACAGACCAAGAAATTACCACCAGCTTGCTACCAAAAGCAGCATCCATGGTATGAGCCACACAAGGTGCTCTGAGGTGGAGGCAGAACTTGCCCAGTCCAGCCTTGTGACTCCAAATGCTTTGGGGCCCCCTGGCACAGAAGAAAACTCTACCCCCTGACCATCCAGTTAAGGATCATTTACGTTTTGTTTTGGATACAACCAACATCTTGCTTTCTTCACCCCCAAAACACAATTTGACAGTTTTTTCACCTCAAAAGAAAACCAGGTTCATTTTCATGATAATTCTGAATGAAAGCTTGTTCACAAGGAGGGGAATTCCTGTAGGATGGAAGTCAAGATTTTGCAGTTTTACCTGTTGGAACCATCAGATGGCTGAAGCCCCAAAGTTACAAAAAAATATAAGGTTGCCTGGGCAACAACTTTTTACAGTCAGCAGATCAGTCTTACAACTTATTTTTAGCTTTGCTCAGGGAGAGAAATACCATTGCAGAGGAATGCTGGCACCAAACACAAATGCAGTTCCTAGAAGTTGTAAATATATTAGTTTGATTACAATGGTATGAAAAGAAATATGATCTATGCTTCTGCACAAAGGCAAAATACCAAACTTTTAAAGTGAGAAGTCACCATACCCACGGAAAACACTCCTTGTGTACCTGATTAGCATGAGCAAAGTCAGCTACTTACATGTAAATAGCTAGATATACATCTAAGAGTAACATTTTCCCTACACAGAACCCAAAATCTGTTGCTACGTCCTACAAAGTAGCTACAATCTTTTATTTAGCAAGTCGACAAATTTATATACCTATTACATGCATTCCAACATTTGTGTAGGGTAAATATATTTGAGAATTTGCCACACTTCCAAGATGATTTGAATTTTGTTTTGGTGCTTGTTTATGTGAAATGACATAAAAAAATACATGAAAGAGGGAAGAGATAGCCATACACAATTAGTTATGATGTTCTAAGGTACCTTGTGTTACCATTTATCCTTGTGAGCAGCAACACGTGCTCAGCAACTAAAGACTCAAATAAATAGGCTCAGGCAGTGAATTTAAACACTGTCTCTAAGGAAACAGTTTGGAGATTTCAGGGGACACCAGTGGGCAAAAAAAGAACCTGAATTGCCATGTCTCTTTGGAGAGATGTTATTTCTATCTCCATGACAGTGAAACTTCACAGTGATCAATAAACCTGGTCTACAGACATGCTGGAAGCAGCACTCATCCCAGTTTCATGGATAACACCTTCTTTAGAAGTACACCTGAAATTCCTGTTTAAGAAGAGATTCTCTCTGACAGCCATTTCCAATCAGATGCAACTATTACCTCTCAAACCAGCAGAATTTTTATTTCCTAGCTCAGCACAACCTTATACATAGAGTTTATCTGAGGAGAGAAGACACAGGTAGATGTTTTATTCCTTGTTAAGCTACTAGGGATAGTTTAAAAAAGATTTCTTCCAAATGCCAGTCCATATGTATTCTCAGACAAGCATGAGTGCTTTACACAATTAAAGTCTTTCTCTTCCTAGGAAGCCCTTTGTCTTTCTGGACCTGTTTTGACTTGCTTGTGTTCAGGCTCTGCAGAGAAAGGATGCTGGAGGACAGCAGAAATAGCATTTCAAATGCAATTCCATGTTTCAAGACTTGTCTGCCTTTGGAGAGGCTGTGATAGCATGGATCCAGCTATCAGCCAGTGACACCACAGCCCTGGATCAGGCCTGCTGGCCTCTACCCATCAGACAGCTCTTCAAAAAAGCTACAGAAAGCCCATGGGAGGAAGTGCTGCCTGGAGGGAAAGGAGGAGCTGTCACCAGGAGCTGAGGTCTTTAATTTCTCAGCTGGGTGCAAACTGAGAGGAACACATGGCTCACCACGTAGCTCCTGTTCCTGTACAATGTATGCATAAATAATAAATGGGAGAAGGAAAGACCAATTCAAGCCCTTGGCCAAAACACATGACATCACTGGTAGCATCTGTGTAAATTGCCCCACTTTGGGACCCTTCCACAGTTCTGTTGCATAATTCTACTACATTAATTAATAACATGCACTAAGCTGCACTTAAACTCCCTTTGTACCCAGATGTTGATATGACCCCCAGCTAGTCGCTCATGTCTAGGTCAATACATCATCTGCTAAACTCAAGCAGCTTTCTTCTGCTTAGAAACTAAAAATCTCAGAAGCATAAAGAATCTAGCATCTCAAATCATGAATCCCTGGGAATTTTTTGCATCCAGTTCCTATCTGTTATTTCTTCACAACTGGGACACGCTGACTTACAACCCCTAACCTGTCACCCTTAATTTTGGTCTGAATGTCTGAGACTGAGCTGTGTGTTTCAGATGCTACTGGCATTTCAAAACCTGGTGCAATATGAAGGTTTCCTTAGCAACAGTCACCATAGGAAGCACTTTAAAGATGCCTTTTCTGCCTCTTGCAGTTCTGCTTTTCAGAGATTTACACAAGTAAATCAGATACAAAGTTTTGACATGAACTTACAAAACACAGCAGAAAAATAAGTGTATTGTGTTTGAATGCAAATAACTTTTTTCTGCATGTGCTCTGAAAACATTTCCCCCATTTAAGCTCATAGCATTATATTCAGCAACTTGCACAAAAGAAAGCAGAAGAGATAACTTTGCTAAATAGAGTAGCCAAAGGAAAAAAAAAATCACTTCTGAGAAAGCTTGTTTGTGTGACCACCCTTGACTGGAAAGAGCCACACTATATATTTATTATCTGCCATGTTAGGATAATTAAACCCCTGTTTTATGAACCATTGAACTAGCATGCTTGTTGATGATGCTGTAGGTTTAGTTGTAATTCATACTCTAGGCCATCTTTCATAATAATCTAATAATGAGGTACCAATTCATTATATCTTTCAAATGAGAGTGTGAAAAATGCAATTGCTTCACTAATACCTCCAGTAATACTTTATTTTCTCTTTAATTATATCCAGCCAATGCAGGGTGCAGTGAAGGCACCACTTGTAAGTGGCAGGCCAGCAGCCCATCAATCAACAGGCTCTCTGCAAGGAGATACCTCTTCTGTGCAGAGCAAAACACAAGTCTGATTTACAGGAAGCATAAGGAATAAAATACCTACTGCTAATATCTAATGTGATGGTTCCATTTTACTTGTGTACCCTGCCACTGTGAAATATTACTAAAATAAGCCATTTTCAAGCATGATGCTTTCAGTGTCAGCCCATCAGCATTTCACTGGCAAAAAAACCCAACAAAACCCTTCTTATATGCAAGACCCCTTACAGAACTTGTTATTTCTGGAAAAGGCAGCCACCATACCACGTTTTTATCAGAAAACATAGCTGCTGTTCATGATGAAGAAATACCCAGATCTCAAAGCAAGACAGAAGCATGGAGGGTGAAGTGAAGAATATGAAGAAAAGCCTTCAAAACTTTTTTGGGTCAGGGACCTTGTTATAATACTGCTCTTGGGAAGCTAGCAAGCTTTTCTTGCAACTTTTAAGAATGGTTTATTTTCCCTAGCAGCCTCTGGATAGTGCTCCCAGCCCTTTCCTTAGCACATAGTTCTGTATGAACTACTTAATAAAAAAAAAAATCTACTCTAGTAGATGAAACTATAAAGCTATGGCAAATCCAAGGCTGCAGCAGGAGGAGGCAGAAGCTGACATCCCTTTTATGGGATCAAATAGAGAAGGGCAGTAGAAAGGCTGATACAGAAAAGACAGCCCACCCAAGAGCTGTTGGGGGAATTTGGTAGCATGATCAGGAGCATTGCTGATTTTTTTTGCAGTTGCAACCCTCTGTGCTCACTGCCCATTTGCCCAGCAGAAACAAACTTGGTCATGCAAATCTTGTATGCCTAATTGGAGCAAAAATACAAATTAAGAGCCAGTGGCCTGGAAGAAGCTATCCTTTTGAAGGAATTTGTTTTGCTACATCTTGTTTGATCTTAAGAGGCCCACAGGCAAAAACAGTCTCTCTCCTACAGACCTGTCCCAGTTCCAGAAGCAGCACCTGCTTGCCTTCCTTCCACAGCTCCTGAGCTCTGCTTTGCCTTTCCAACACCTCCCCTCATCAGCTTCTGGGGAAAGGAGAGATTCCAGCCAAGGCTGCTACTGGGACCCCACGCCCTGTAGAAGGTCAGCTCAGGTATATATTCCCCTCTCTACAGCTGCTGTGAGGCACCAACAATTACCCAGACAGAAGAAAATTCTTAAACTCCTCAAATACATTAAAGAATTCTTCAGGTGCAATATCCCAGAAGTGGTCAGAAACTCCTTCAAAGCCACTTAGAGAATTCAGTTTTCAAAATAAAGCATGACCATGGGTCTAGGAGAGAAAAAAGCAGGGCTCTGCCATACCTTCCTCACTTATGCCAGGGAACATCAGCTTCTGCTCAGAGCAGGCACCTTACTCAGATAAAATCTGCCCATTCCACACAAGAGGCTCCACTAAAAGGCCAGGTCTCTATTGTTGTTTACACACACTTTTAAAAGCACACTTATCAAGAAACACAAGTATATAATATAGATTCACTTTTTCAAAGTGGATGGAGTAAAGGCCTGGGAGCTCTGAAAGGTCAGTCAGGGTTATTGACTGCTTCATAACAGTACTAAAAGCCTTTACATAGCAAAAGCATTTGATCACTGAAAAAAATATTGATTCAGACAGCAGAAAATACCTCTATGTAGGACATGAGGAATACTGCAGGGCAGGAGAACTTAAACACACAAAGAACAATTCACTAAAGCTTTTCACAGTTGACTTTAAAGAAAAAAGGGTTATTAAATCTTTAATTTTTTTAATAACTAGCTGGACAAACTATTCCTATATTGTTGATTTTAAGGAGAAATATAAACACAATTTATTTTTTTTCCCTCCTCTATATGGTTTCTCCTCTGACTTCTCCTTTTCAGAGGTTTCCTGGTTTGTGGCAATTGTGGTACTCATGCCCAGAGAACTAACATCTCTCCGTATCTATTGCTAAAACAATGCAATCACCTTTTGCATCACCTGTAAGGCAACTGGGTACTCAATGGGATGACCACAAAAATCACAACAGCGCTTCTCAGCAGAACATCTGTTGTGCCAGTTCACTGTTTGTTCCAATATCTATTTTGTTAAAAATTTTACAGGTTCTCATCCCTGGGACTCAGGAGGTGAAGATCAATTCCACCATCTACACAGTAAATGCAGAAAGCTTTGCAAGCCACTGATGTGAGAAGATTTTGAGTCTGCCAACACATAAAACTCTGCTTCACTAAGGAGACATTTAAATGTAGGTTTGGACAATGGCTTGAACAGAGCAAGTGCCAGGTTGTCCCTGAGGGATAAACTCCCAAAGTTCACAACTGCAATGTTAACATGGGATGTCACCCTAGAGATATGGAAGACCCTTAATCCAGGATTAAGTGATCACAGTTCTTTTTCTCAGGTTTCCAGTGTGAAGTACAGGTCTGATTCTAAAGCTTGGGTGGCAAACAAGGGCAACTGAAGTCAGGCATCATTTGAGTCTATACCAAAAGCAGACCATAAATAACTTGTCCTAGTATCGTGCAGCATTTTCTTGTCCTAAATCCTAGACAGAGGAGTTAATTGGCCTCAAATACAGTCATCTCGTTATGCTCAGCAATATGAATCTACCTGGGATTGGGGTTGTTTGCTGGTTTTGGAGGGGGGGCATAGATTGCCTGATGCAAACCTGTAGGTACTTCTTTACAAACTCATTAAAGAACTACAAGCTTTACATTCAGCCTTCTGAAGATAGATGGGCTGGGACAAGAGGGAGCAAGGGGCATTGCAGAGTAAGTATTTTTCTCTTGGAAAATCTATGAAGGAACAAAAACAAGGGGAGGAATTAGCTGATGTCTATAGAAAATGAATCCATCTTTCTTTGGCTCTCATACATTAACATCTCCAGAACTTCCTGCAGGGAATGCACTCAGTTAAGTTTAAGATACAGAGTTTGTACTGTCTTACAGACAGAAATTTCCATTAACATGTTAATAAACATGGACAATATGCTTTATGAATTTCTTAGTGGGCATTTTAACCGAGTTGTAAAATACAGGAAGTGTGAAATCCTTTCAAGTGGTGCCATTTCCAGGACTCAGATCAGCACACAAGCTATGAGCAGTGGTGACATCTGTGTGTACCTGGAATCAGCTTTTTCCACAGCTTCAGTGGTAGGAAAAAATCCATAGAAAACCTAATCACAACTTTGAAAAATGTAACTTAGGACACTGAACAAAGCATGAATTTGGCCAGTTTGTTCTGAAGCTTGGTCATCATGTTATGTTTTAAGATTTGCAGCACAAGATGTACCTTGATCAGCATCAAAATAAGATGCCTTTCCCCTCATAGTAATATTCTCGCGTGTGCTGTTGATGTCCATCAACAAGTGCTGTTCAAAAGCCTCTTAAATAATCAAACAATATGAATTTGTGAATGTGTTTTACATCAGTGTTCAGATTTCTTTCTAATATACTTGCTGGAAAAATTTTTGGTTTTACTCTCTAATCAAAACAACAACTCCCATGGTCTGGTAAGGCAATGAATCAGTTGTTTATTACCCATTGAAAATTTACTCAGTGTTGCTCAAAAAAAAAATCTCCAGCAATGCATGTCAGTTAATTACTTTCATACATTCTCTCCATATGTTGCTGCAAGAGGCCATTCAGGTTTCAAAAGTAAAGGCCACATCACCCTTCACCAAGAGACAGAGGTTACCCTCACAGACTATCTCCAGTAACCACCACTGGAGTGTACACAATCCCACATTTTCTGGAGCAGAAAAGTCCCTTTTTCAAGCCACAGTTATATTTATAGGGACTGGAGGTTTCCACACATACACATTTTCTCACAGCATCACTACAAAATGAAGATGCTGGTGATGGCAGCAGGAACAAGAGAGACTTCAAATTTCATATTATCATCAGACTATCCTGGTGTAAAAAGATTCCTTAAATCAATACATAAATCCCAGTGGACTCAGTATTATACTAGCATAAGTTAGCTCAGTTTAGACTTTTTTTGTGTGTGTGTGTGTGTATTTTGCTATTGTACTTCCATTACTGCCTTCTCCTGTTTGCCCTTTCCCCACTCAGCTTCACAAACTGGGACAATAAAGATGAAGCAAAAAAATTTTTATGCTGTGGGACTTTCATTTCTTAAAGCAATGATCTTGTATTTCATACACCTAAGGGAATTTCTCCATAAGGGAACTTCTCCATAAGGGAATTTCTCCATAAGGGAATTTCTCCATAAGGATTCACTTTTGCTGCTGAAGGAGAAAGATGCATCTGAAATTATTTACCTCTGGCCAAAATGCTCCTGCTGTGCAAGTGGGAACTGAAGCCTGCATTTTCCTTCCAAAGACAGGTGACCTACCTAGCACATATACTTCTGGATGTTATCTAGTCACAAGCATCTAAAATACATTTTACTCCAAGCCTCTGGGTAAAGAGGTACATGAATAGAACCACACTTAAGAGGGATTTTGGAGAAGAATGGAATCCTGGCTTCACAGACATCCCTGACAATTATTCCCATTTATCTAAAGACAGAAAAAGATTTAAATCCCAGCAAACAGGCTTTTCACCATAAAAATAAGCCAATTCTTCATTTCTTGGCTCATGCACAGAAATCCGTGGACTGCTCATATATGGAGAAAGCATTTTTCACACCAGATAGGGAATATGTTCTTCTGAAAATGAAAATCATATTCTGTGGCAATGCTTGCTATATGTTCATTAGAGAGAGATTAATCATATGGGGCTGGCTTTTGAAGATGAGCTGTGTAGCACTTGGTTTGCATGCTATTGTACTGAGCATATGTTTTCTGCTACAGTTGACAGGTGGTACTGGGTTTTTTATGGGAAACAATTAACATCAGGGTCAGAATGGTTAGATATTTTATTTTTCCGTTCCAACTCTGGAAAAATGGAAGTAACAGACATGCTTAATTTTTAACTGTGTGCATGCCCAGTTGTGCAAATGGCAGTTAATCTGGAAGCATGTTACACTGTTTATGTCTCAAAACCTGCACACTGCAGTTGAAAAGTGTTTTTCCCTCTGAAGTGACACGACACAACACATAGAAATTTAGCAGTATATTTCAGCATCATGGTGGGGACTGACTCAGCTTATAAACAGATGAACCTTGCTCATGAGATGTGTCCAGCAGCAGATTCCCCTCTGATGACTCCTGCATTTTTGTTGCTGGTGTTTACAACCAGTTACAGAGTGATGAGGAAGATTATGAATGCAATTCCTACCTAGGTCTGGAGGGGTTTTTTTTCCATGAGAAATACTTAGCAAGCAAGCACAGAACTGTGTATTTATTTTTTCTTATTCTAAAGGCTACTAAAAAATCTCAGTAGCTCATAAAATCCTAGGCAAATTTTCCTTTGAAAATCTTACCATAATTTTCCCAGCCTGAGTAGCAGCCTTTGCTTACAGGGAACAGAGTGCTTGCCCTGTAGTTCTGTCATCAGGGGCTCTCCAATTGCCTATAAATTCTATAAATATATAAACGTACAAGCATTTTTCAAAATTCTAAATTGCAGGAGAGAAACATGAGAGGTCTGTTACTTTAAAACTGATTTTTTTGGTCTACTTTATGTTAAAAGGAAAACACAAAAATCCAGGTTTTTTTTTTATTTTTTGTACAGTCAACAAGGATCAAGAGAAGCATGACTTTGCTGGGTGTTGAGAGAAAAAGGAAAAAGTCTCAAAAAAGCAGTTGTGGGAATGAATATTAAGGGTAATATGAGTAGAATATTACAACTGGCTTTTCATTTACAAGGATCTTTACATTCTTTGGCTTACTAAAATGAACCTTTAAACTAATGACTAAACAGAAAGCTAGAAAATAGTCAGTTAATTACAGATTATCTTCCAGTCTAAAGCATTTGTAGACAAAACACAGATTAAATTGTACCTGTGTTTTAAAAGGTCTTGCATCATCACATGCAGACAGAAACAAGATTAAAATCTCCAAACTGAAAAAAAACCAAAACACTCAGTTTGTTCAAGCTTATTTACTTCACTAGGAAAAATTTGTACTAATTGCAGACAAATCAATAAGAGGAAATCAATCTAACAGAATAATTCTCTAAGCAAAGCTGATTATTGACCTTCTGTATTATGATCATTCCAACCAAAATTAATTTTAAAAGTTGTGTTGATTTATGTTGTGGACAAGAACAAGAATAAAGGCTGGTGCCTTGCTAAACACATTGTCACTGATGTGACAAAATGAACACTACTAATGTTTAGAATGAAACCAGTATTAGTTAGCTATTAAAATTTTTAATTATGTCCACATGTGATTTCCTAACCAGTTTTAATACACTATTGCTATTATTAGCATTTATTTCCTGATTTAATGTCCTATTTAAACTTTAATTTCAAGCCATTTTGCACTCAGCATTTAAAATGCCAGTTCAGAAAGCATGTGTAAGTTACAGAAGAGGTCAGGAAATTTGTAGTTATCTGAGCTGGAAAGCAGTTTTTGAACAACACGTTCTGATTTTCCCATTATTTAGGAAAAACATGGACATAGGGAAAAAAAAAAAAGAACAAGCCTCTGGAGTTTCTATGCATAGGGCTTATTTGCCTTATTTAAATTGATGTTATTTAATCTGGGCTGTTACAAGCTCCAAAGGCACCCTCTGTAGATGAGCTGTCAGTCCCTGCAGCACTTTTGGGATGGGCATACATGTGTCTGGCTGGCTCAGTCACTAAGTGCTGTGTATGGCTTGGCTGAGGACTCAAGGAAAAGCAGATAGTGTGACTCAGACTCTCAGACACCCTCCCCTAGTCATGTCTCCAACTACAGAGACATTACTTAGTGTTGAACCCAAATTACAAATAAGCCCCTTCTTGATCAGCGAGGCAGCAGTCTCCAGGACCTGCTCCTTCAAATTGAAAACTTAACCCAACACATCCCAACAATTCCCATTGCTTGGGGAACCTCTCTGGCAACTAAAAGCTAGTGTAGCAATGAGGATGTAGTGTAGCAAACCCCATCCTTGGGATGACTTGTCCCTTCTACTTTTGGCAGACCATATCAGCTTTCCATTGCCATGCCAAGTGGTGCTTTACCTCTGCACCTAAAACACCCTGTTCCTTTTCCAATCTCAAATGCACATTATGGAAGATGATTTTTAAGAACACAGGGTTTATCTTATGGCAAAGATAAAGTCTCTCTTTTGTGGGAACTCTGAATTCAACAAGGCATCCGTATCCTGGAGTGCAAAGGGGAACAGTAACAATTCTTTCCCTAGATCACCGTGAGCTGTCCCCTTGTCAGGAAGATCTCCCTCACCTTAGCAGGCAATAACATAGCTGGCATTTCTTTTTTTTTTTTTTTCCCTAGGATACTCTGAAACCAATCTGCTTCACAGATTAATAAATTGAAAGGACAACCCCACAGGTAGAACACCTGGAACAACTAGTTTGTCATAGCTTTGTATTTAAACGTAAGAAGTGAGCATACGGTGTTGAGAAAATTTGTATTGATAAAAGCAAAGTTGTAGATGGATAATGAATGAATACAGAAGCCCTGGTGTGACAGCACATTGCTTTTGAGCACAGTTAAAATGCAGTCCTGCTAATATAACTCTCAGAACTCAAGTTTTTATCACCCACTCACACTGTGCTTGCAAAAATCTGATTCATTGTTTTGCAGTACCACCTCTGTTGCTGGGACCTAAGGAGTTTATGGTAGCTAATACATTATAATTTAAGCATGGATGTGCCAGATCAGTTCTATAATACATTATTCTTACTCTGCAACACCCACCAGCAGCAGGAACCCTGCCTCAGACACATTGATCTCAATGGACTTGATGCTTTTTATTTGAGTGAGTGGCTTTGCAGATCACATGATGGTATCAGAGATGCTCTCCCAGACTCCACTGGTGCTCACTGAAACTAAGTTTCATTGTTGTTGTGGACTCAGGAAAGTGGGTTGGAGTAATTTTCTTTTTAACAGGGTTGAAAAATTCATTTGCCATCCCTTACATAGCTAACGACCACAATTTAACCAAAAAGAGACAAGAAGCCTCAATCAAAAAGTAATGCTCCCATTTATCATCTTAGGGGAGATTTACATTCCATTTCCTGGTCTTTTATGTACTGGATGTCCCTTTTCCCTGAAGGGACTGCTTTCCCTGAAGCAGTCAAACTGGTGATGGGGACAGCTAACTTCACTTCCCAAGCTTATCACCTGGAGTGCTAATTCATAGAAATAAAATGCCACATGTTAAAACCATGTTAAAACAAATTTCAGCCTTTGAATAATACTTTGATTTGATGCAGAAGCCCCTCCGTTATTTTTCCCAAATTTAAATCTTGGTTTGTCTGTTGCCAACAACTTCAAACAGAGCTCCTTATAGTAAAAAAAAAAAAAAAAAAAACTGAAGCTATGAAAGAGATTTCATGGAAACGTGTACTGCTTATCCAAAGCAGCTCCAGTAATTGAACAATTTCCTCCCTAAAACCTGCCAAGGCAAATAGTCTGTAGCATAATGATCCACATCTCAGACTAGAGCAAAACCAAGATGAAAGCAAAAAGAGAAAATAGATGTAGTCCAATTATTGTAGCTCTAAAGCAGAGGAACAGATAACCATGACATTATGTTTAGATCATTAAATATGCTTTAATGCAGACAATCATGTTTTAAGAGGATCTTCTGGTCCCACCTATGTAACATGGCCCATCAGACTTTACTTTGAATTTCTACTCATGGGCCTAATGAATTGCTCTGGCTTAAGGGCAAAACCTGGGCTAAGATAAAACCTTTTTTGGCTCTGTCTTGACTAGAAGCCACAGAAGCTTATTGTTTCATCTGAAAGCTCATTACCAAGGATATTCCACCTCTAATAAAGTGCTTTATTTCCTGCCATCTTCGACTCCATCTTTCATCTACTGCCTCCTGCAAGGCCCCACTGCTTCCTTTCAGCACAGAATAAAATGTGTAAAACAAAAGAATTCATCTGAAAAGTTTATGGATCCTTGTGTAGGAAATGTAAGTCCACTGACAACCTCAGAAGCAGCCCTCACTCAGTTTATCTCCCAGCCTGAAAACCACCACCAGAGCCCTTGATGCTCTCAGCAGCTGAACACCAGCCATTTACTCTCCAGCAGACAAGCAGGCTCTGCTGCTCCTGCACAGCTTTCAGCCCCTGCAAAGCAGCATCCTGACCAGACTCATCCCTGCAGAAGGGCACACCACAGCCCATGGTGAAGTGCATCATTAGATCAGAAGCAAACTGGAAGTGTCCTGAACAGGCACCTGTCTGGGCAGAGAAGTGGAGGGAAGTGATCCCAGTGGGGCTGCATCACAGGTGGGCTGGGCTCAGAACCCAGTTTTCCATACCACGTGGAGCTCAAAGATCCACAGGCTCAGAACTGGCTCTATTCAGAAAGGAGGGCCCTAAGCCTTCCACATACCCAGGCCAGCAGGAAAAAAAGGAAAGCCCCCCAAAACTGCCAGGCTTTGGTAAGAAGGATTCAGACTGAGTTTCTTTGCTGCTCTTCCCCTTGCAAGGATACAAACCACCTGGGCTTTATTCAAGCAGACAGTGTTTCTCTTGCTCCATGCCAGCTCTGAAGCTGTTTGAACACAGGCACTGCTGCCTCAGTCCTTGGTCCCCCTGCACTGCCTGTCACCTCTGAGGGTCCTGGCAGAGCAGGTGGGCTGAAAGCCTCACTGGGAAAAGTGACATGAGTCACTCCAGCATCAGCAAACTTTCTTCTGCCCTCCTTTCTGTTCTGCCCATAACAATCTTTCCTCTTCCTAGCACATGCTGCAAAGAAAAATGCAAACAAAACCACCACCAGCCCCTTTAACTCTTATTCTAACATCTTACACAGAAGATGCTCTTTGGCCTGAGGGGGTCACAAATCAATAGGCAGCTTTTGTGCAGAGCGTCTGTAGTGTTTCATGTAGGCTGATGCAACTTAAAACTAAAAAATGAGCTAGGAAATGTTTTGTCACCATTTATTATGTTGATTGTGTATTTATTCCTTGAAGCAGGATTCTTCTTAATATTCTGTGCTTTGGAAAAACCTGGCAGCTGGTGTAAATGAGTTATAGACCCATTTGCCACCAAATCCAAGCCCAGAGCCAGATTTAAAAAAAAAAAAAAAAAAAAAAATCATTTATCTGTCACAGTCTGGATGGTTTCTTCTCTGCCCTGTAAATAAAATTGATATTATTTCATCCAACTTCTATTTTCTCCTGATCAAAATATGATTATGTCTAATGCTGTCCTGTCCAGGGCACTGAAGTTATACGAGATGTGAAAGCTTATTGATGTATTCAATTACTGAATGCTGCTCCATTGTCTGCTGAGCAGAGATGCTCAGTTATCAGTACTTTAGAGCTGTACATTTATGACTAACAAAGTCATAACTCCCACAATTACCTGCCTGATGGATGGAAAACAGAAATATCTCATGAGTCCAATGCAGTTATCAGCTCTTCTCCATCTCTAAAATTGCTTTATATTAATGAGATTAGGGCTGGGAAAGAGGTATCACAAGATTTAATTATTTATATTTTTTCCTCCTGTGGTAGCAATACCTGCATGTTTCCTGATCTGCATAATGATTTTTCTACAACATAGCATTTCCACAGTGAGAATGGGATGAAATGTGAAAAGCAATGAAATGTAACCTTTCTAAAGGCTTATGCAACTAGGGCTTACATATCTATTTTCCCACCATCTAGACAACTAAACCATACACCACAAGAGTTGTCACAAGAATCCTGAGCAGAACCTGCATTGCAAATGAGACATCCCAGCATTTAATTAGGCAGAAACCCACAGGCTAAGCTCTCAGGAGCTGGGTGCATCAGCTGCAGGTACCCAGCCTATTTATAAACATACTGAGTACCAGTGACTTTTTTGTCCCTACAGCTTTCCAACAACCACTGCCCATGCTTTCTAATGGTACTGCATAATGAGCTGGCATAAGTAGAATCCTGCTCTCCAAATGCCAATGCACTCTCACCTATGCTGTTTTCCTAGGCAATCTAGTTGGAGGTTGTATGACAACTGATGGTGTATTTTTAACCCTGCCTTGGGTTTGAAAGAGATTTTTTTTCATCAAATAGAAACTACTTTCCATACTACAATTTACTGTGATGAGACAGACAAGGAGAGGCTTCTCCCACATGGTTGTTCTGGGATGCTATTCCTGCAGTAAGCACTGAGATCTCAATATCAACAATATGGCTGTGATACAATGCTACTGCCCTGAAGGCTGTTCAGGCTGCTTCTGTTTGTTATCATTTATGCTAGGCATTTCAATTCAAGGCATTTCAGCTTCATCATCATTAAACAAAAAAGTTTCAATCCCACAAGGAAGAAATTATTGTGGAAGCGAAGCTGGCAGATACAACAGCCTGCAAAAAAATCCTTATCCAAAGGAGGCTGCTTAGAAATGCTGCCCATTCCCTGAAGTGTGCAAGCAAAATATTTAACCAACTAAGAAATTACATTTTCTCTCCTTAACATCTAGTGATAGGTGATCTGGGCTTGGCCCATCACAGGGTGTAACTTGAGGCTGAGGCCCCCTGGGAGTGATTAGATCATTTAGCAGCTCTTTTTGGCACTCCTGACTGCATATAGTGACATTTAATTCATCATTCTCAGCTCCCAGGAGGTGGAATTATGGAGCTCTCCTGAAGTGACCATGCAGCCCCACATCCTGACACTCCTCCCACCTACTTGTCTCTCTCTCTGACCAACCCTCTGTCAAACAAAAAGGGTTAAAGTGCCACTGCCAGATGATTTTCAGTAGTATTTCTCCCTCTCAACTCATCAGTCTGACTGCTGTCACCCTCCTTTATTCTATAGAGCAGACAGCAGCAGTGATCTCTAGTTCAGAGATGACAGTTTGTTTTATAAAATCTTAACATGGTGTAAGCAGTATCACTGGCACATAGCTTAAGATACTCATACCAATACCAGAGAATCATGTCTTCCCTTTAAACCCCAAATTAATTTTGGATACATTTATACAGCATTTTTGCCACATTTCAGCCTGCTGTAACATGTAAGGAGGGGGATCTGTGGCACTGAAGAGCCATGCTGCATTGCATACACAAAAGCAAAATAGACATCTTTCAGATCAGAGCAGTTAAAGCAGTATATATAAAATCCTGGGAAAATAGCTTTGAATACTAGACATCTACATTTATTTACTGATTAATCTCTCTGGACTTGTACTTTTCTCCATATCTCAAATATTCTCTTTACTCAGGAGCCTGTAACTCTGCTATAAGAAATTTTGAATCAAGATAGTTCGTTGGTATTTGTTTAGAAAGTGTAAGCTATCATGTGAAGCAGAGATACTTCTGGCATTTACAGAAAGCTATGAATAATCATACATCATTAAAGCTGTTGATTGAAACAGTGCTTTGCCATGACATTTTTAATCCCCAGCATAAGATCTCTCTAGCACAAGGAAAAACAAACACCCAAAACTCAGTATTATTCCCTGAAGTGTTCTGTGCACTGTATCCTAGATGTAAAATGAAGAAAAGGAAGGAGTTACTGACAAAGCCAATAGCAAGAGGGATCAGCTTTATTCCAGCTGTTGTGATTTCCTATGGAGTAGCAAGTATATGCTGCCTTTGGAAAGGAGCTCAAGACTCCTTTATCACACATGGAATCTTTGGATAGCTCTACATTCTTCACATTAAAAAGCTGCTTTCTTATGTTGAATTTAAAATATCAGCCTCCTCTGTTAAAAAGCCAAAAGAATAGTTTCATGTAATGTTCATGCTGGGAATAAATCCATTTGTTTAAAGAAATTGTTAAGACCCAGTAGTGTGAGAAACTGAAAGGACAGAATTTAGCCAGCAGAGAAGATAGGAGAAGAGGCATATGAGGATGTGGAGCAAGTTTTACTCATACCCCATGCATGGGAATTGATAAATCCATCACCTCTGCAAGCTACACCTACTGCATATGAACCCAATACACCCAAAACACAGGCTGCCCTTTCAAACAGCCCAGGAAACAGTCCTCAAAAACACTGGGATCCTACTTATTTCCAAATACACCTGCTTTAAACAGCAAACCACTATCCAGGAATAGGTGGTCATTTCCCAGCTGCTTTCTTTGTGACCAACAGGAATGAAATTAAGTACATCATGCAGAGTAGTGTTTCATATCCTGCATACCAGGAGTAGTATTTTAAGGAAGTTTCATTCTGTGTAGCTAAAATGATTTTTTTTTTAATTTAAAAAAGAAAAAAACTAACAGGGATGCTGTAGGTGCAGCTACCACTTGAAAAAAAAAAATGGAAGATAGTCAGTGAAGAACATGATCCAAATTCCATTGGAAAAAAAGGCCATCTTCAGATGGAAGTTACCTACAGGAAAGCACTCCCCACCCTGTCTGCAAAATCTCTGCCCTCTGCTATAAACTCTTTCATACAGCAACCAAAACACTGCAATCTAGATGGCAGCTAGGTGGGTATTCCCTTGTTTCTTAATCCTTTTTTCCTTAATAGAAATACTTGCACTGATGTTTCCATGCAGCTCTACTTCCAGTGAAAGTTAGTAAAGAGGGAGAGGTTGTGTGAGAGTGCAGCAAACAGCTGCTCCAACTGAAACCCTGAACCTCACAAGTTTGAAGATCCCCCTGGGCCTATCTGCTTCCCTGGATCCCAGCTCCTGGTTTGGTTTTCTTCTCATCCTCAGTCACTCTTCCCATCAGTCGTAGCTCTGCTAATTTACCTGGAGCAACATCACAAGCTGGCTACAGCTTTGAGACAAAATTGACCATGCACACGTTTGACATGAGCCTGCCTGAGACAGAATTAAGTCCCTACATCTTTGTCCTAAAAAAAAAAAAAAAACAAACAACCAAAACTAGATATTTCTTTAAACAGGTAAACAAAGATAAATCTTGTTCAATACTGAACTAAAGCATACTCAAGCCAGATATAAAATTGGTGTAATTTAGGCTGGATGATATTGCTGAAGCTCCTTCGCTGAACCACCACTCTAAAAGCATGACCAGAAAGCCCTGCCCTGACCTCTCAAGCCAGCAAATGTTTATAGTATTTATCCAAATAACTTTCACAGCAGCATTCAGTTTTGACCTTAAGAAAAAAAAAACACCCACCATTTCTCACTAGGCCTTCTGGCTAACCTTCACAGGAAACTTTGGTCCAAGACACAACTAATGAACTTCCTCCCAGGCTGGAAAAAAGCTACCCAAAATTACAAGCAGCTCAAAACAGGGTGCGTGTTACTTCTTGAGGCTGACTGCTGCTTCCCAGAATCACTTTTTTCCCCTTGCATAAGAAATCAATTTATCTATTGTAAGAAGAAATTCCCTCTAAATATTTCTCAGTATTATGCATTCACCCATATGATGGCTCAGACAAAATTGCCCCAAAACACACACGGCTATTAAATAGCAGCTTTTCCAGTTGGATGATATTAAATTCTGTAGTCTTAAAATAAGATTAATCAACTTCTCAGTTATTTTTGAAAGGCAGCAAAGTTACAGGTGTCCAGTTTGTCTATATAAGAAAGTGCAAGATATAACAATATCCTGGGGTAAAGAAAAAATAAGAAACACATACACTGGATAAATCTTCACTGACACTTTCTATATGCCATTCATTTTGGACCTAATCCAACAATCCACTGAATTAAGAATCATATTCATTACATTTGGATAAAGCCATTATTAATGAAAAATACTTCTGTTTCCAAGCTTACTCTATTAATTGTAATAATATATCCACAACTCAGGAGCACTGAATAGTCAAAGCAAACAATTTACAAGCTTTATTTACAAGCTCTATGCAGTGAATACACAGGAATACATATTCTCTGCTGAAGTCAGGGTCAACTCACAAATCAGGGGGAAAGAAAACGAAGCCTAAATCAGGGGTGAATTAACCCCTGATTTTATTGCATGGCTCAGCCAGTTCTCAGGGTAACCTAGCTGGATAGAAGCCGAGCTGGCTTTGAGTTAATTTGATTGGGATTATCTCATGTCACTGGGGGAAATCCATAGCTTTTGGATGTGGTAAGTGGAGCTTTAGCACACAGACCCTTCCCTACCCCCAAAAAAATTCTTTTCCCCAGAACATCACTAATGAGCACACACAGCAAAGCCTCCATTCTGACCCCAGAATCAGGCAGGCAATAAGAACCCTAAAGCCCAAATAAACAGCCACATTACAGAAAAGTGTCTGTCTGTCCTGTGTTCAGGGACCTGCTGCACAGACACACAGCCTGGCTCCCAGCCTGCCAGCACCAGCCTGTCAGGCAGCAAGTGATTAGCGCTGAGTGCTGGCAGCAAACGACCACACTGACTTACCCAGCCATGCCCAAAATGACTGATAATTGCCTTGTAAAAAAGCATCTGAATTCCACAGAAGCCCTGTCCAAGATGCTGAGGAGATTTAGGATGTGTGGCTGCCCAGCAGTCATCAGCTGAAGCCCTGTGCATTGATGCTCTCCTTTCTTCACACATTTTACGGTGCTGTTCTTTGCTGGCAACTGCTTTTCAGAGCTGCTGGCTTCAGTGGATTTTTAGCATATTCATTAAAAAACTTGGACTAAATGTACTGCCTTTCTGCCAAACTGATCTGTGTGTGAACACAGTGCCATTGAGGGAGATATTTATTTTGAAAAATATCAACCTTTCAAACTTGTATTGTCCAAGCAACCTCAGATGTCAAGGAGTTCAACAGAATATAGGTGAAACTTTATTCCCACTTACATCGTTATCACTTCTCTTGTATTTTAAGGCAGAGGTGAAGTCTCAGGTTTCTGGATTTGTTTACAGACTGACAAGAAAGTTTTGATGCTCATTTTCTCCTTAGATAAAACTGTCTGATAAAACAGTCAAAGACACATCCCACTTAAAAATATAGCTTACAGAAACCAGCAGGAAAACTTGGCTTTTACAGAATAATTTTTGATTTTATTTCTGTGGTAACATACAATGTAATATTATTTAATGCTATTAAATTTAAATAGCCTAGGAGTGCTATCAACTATATCTTTTGCAAGAGTAACTTAAGTTGCTCTGGAAATGTTGGTGAAAGGCAAAACTCCTTATTATTTAATATTGTTTCAGAAGTAATTAAAATACTAATGATACTGAAGAATACAATTATACCCTCTGGGTGTCCAGTCTTGAAGTAGTAAAAATAAGTCGTAGAAACAGAGGGTGGCAAATAGCTGGATTTCAGAAACAGCTGAAGAGATTTTTTAAACACAATAATAATATATATTTCAACTCCTTTTACATAAAATGAAAGCTGTGGCACTTCCTGAAACTCAGTGCTCAACAGCAGCACCTGCTTTATGCACTTCACTTCTGTGTGCCAAATTCATAGGCAGGAAATCTTTAAACTCATTTAACTTCACAATTTTAGCAAAATAAGATCTGAACTCATGCCAGGTTTGAGAAACATCTGAAACAGGTTCAGGGAAACAATCATGTTTGATTTGTCTGCACTGAAATACTGCCTTTGACTCAATGCTCTGGTGGTATAGATGGTCATAAATGTTAAGCCTCAAGAGATTTTTTAAATAGTGTCATCCATTTTAAACACTGATATTCTGCTCCACAATACTTCTCCCAAAACCCTCACAAACCATAATACTCTTAACCACAGAGTCAGTTTGAGGGGATGCAGTTCTCAAAATGAGCCTCTATTAAAATACCTTGCAACTGGATCACAGTATTTGGCAGCACTAGCAATAATCATTAAACCCAGCCAAAACCCTTTTGACAGAAATCTGCAATTTTGACCAGAGAGAATATTTATGAAAAATGTGGTTTCATTTTAAAGGAGCTTTCCTTTAAGGAGAAGGAACTTACTCTGATTGCTTTTGGTTTACAAAAACAAGAAGTTGACATTTTCTGCAGGAAGTATGGCATTTTCTGATTAGCTCTAATAGCCACCTCTGGGAAATGCTGTAATTTATCCCAGCATTTGAAGTAGAGTGTCATTAATTGCTGTTCACTAGGGTATTCAAGGCACTTGGTACCTGGTAAAGATGGGAGCTAGAAATCAGACTGCGGGCCAGCACTGAACAAAACACTTCAGCACAGGACGAAGGCTGAGCTGAACACAAACTCTTGTGATTTCTTGACCTGGAATTGTGCTTTGGAAACAGCTGCAGATGTGTCAGACCAAGTGTTAGTGTAACCATCCAATAGCAAAACCTGCTTCCATTGTTTGGTTTTCTGGTTTCAAAAGCTAGGAATCTTTTTCATACATAAAGTGCTACTAGAAAATTCTCCATTTTTTTCCCTCCTGAATCACTCTCTCTCTCTTCATGTCTCTCAAAAATAATCCCTCTAAATGAAATATAATTAAAAGCAGATATTAACAACAATTGTTACTCTAATAAACCACATCTTGATAATGTCAAAGCTACAGTAATATGTAATTCTTGTCAAAAGAGTCACTTATTTCATTTCCCACCCTCAGAGATATGCTAAGTTGGTTTCTGATGGAAACAAATGAAGGCAACGATTTGTCTTGAATAATAAAGCACCTGCAGCTGTTTGCAGCATTTAGAATGATGGCTTATCATTAGCAGAAACACTTATATATTCCAAGCACCCTACATGCCTTGCAGGTATGATACTAGGGTCTCTGTCATTTACTTTACTTTCTCATCATTTTCCAGTTACAAGAACATCAAAGATGCAGCACATACATCACCTGCCTATGAGTCTGGATTTGCCCTACATAGTGACCTTTGAATAAGCCCCCCCTGCCCCCCAAAATGTCAATAGGAAAGTTTTCCTTAGGCTTAAATCATGTAAAATCTATAGCACAAAACTTCCTTCTGTGTCCTGGAGGCCGAGCACAGTGGGAGTCTGGTTTGTGCTGGACAGTAGAAAATGCTCAATAACTTCAGCATGATTTTAACGGCAGATGTTCCCCAAGCTGAAGACCATCAAACCTTTGAAGACCATCTGTCAAGTTTGCCTTTGTTCTTCACAATGCCAGCAAGGCAAGAGCTGTGCACATATTCCTGTGCAGACCTGAGCACCAAGCAGCACCAGCACTGGGGAGAGGGCCATGGGGCTGTCTGACCTGGGAACTGGCAGCAGCTTTTACACTGCAGCCTTACAGCAACTCAGCTTCATTCAAACTGGATTAACTCATTACAGAAAACTGGAGAATAAATTGCACAGAAATGAGTGAGGGATTTTCAAGTGAGTTAATGTGCTTTAAAATACCACGAGGCTCCTGTATGACTAGAAAGGATTAATTTGAAGCAGTATAATTTAAAATTTAGAAAGTTCAAATAATTACATATGAATTGCTAAAATATTCATTAAGGGAACATAAGATCCCTTTGCTTTACAGCATAGCTTTAGATTTTCTGCAATTCCATAAACACAGACAGGTGAATCAGCTACTTGTTACCACTATTCAAATCCTTGGTGATTTTGTTAAGAAATAAACTCCATTCAGCTAGGGCTACACATGGCTGCATCTCACAACTAACAGCTCCAGTGCAGAGTTAATACTAGATCAATTACTATAATTAACAGGATCAATAACAGATTCACAATAATGCATTCTTCCTCTTGGGATAAATTGTGCTGCATTCACATAGCCTCCAGCTCTACCAACCCCACAGCTAAACAGCAGTTTTCAAAGAGATGATGCAGGGCACCAGGGCAAGTACAGAAGAGCCTTTCTGCCAATTCCTGGGTGAGTCCCTTCCCCATCTCAGTCTAGCCTTTGCCTTGGACTGAGAGTTACCAAAGCACAAAAATATATGACCAATTTTCACTGCCCTTCATGCAGTCTCATGCAGCCACACTATGGTCTTCAAACCATCACAGACCTGACCCAGCCACACACATCCAGAGGGAGCTGGACCTGCTCCTGTTTTCATCATGATGGGAACTAACTTTGGTTTCTGTGCCTCCAGGCATCCTGCACATCTTTTGCTTGTCCTGTTCTCAGTTTGAGCTTAGATAACTCTGCTTGATTTCTTCCCACCCATGAAACGATATTCCCAATTCCTCTCACGCCACTCCTTTGCCTTCACAAGTCCCTGCTCTTTCCAAGCAGCAATAGTCTCACAGACACTACAGAAGACAATTTATTGCCTTACCAGTCCAACAGACCTAACCCCACCCATCGGGAGGCATAACTGAAGCATATTCCTCAAGCTAATTTTACATTTGCTGCATGCCATATACTGTGCATCATCATCTCAGCCCATAACTGCTCTCTCTCAGAAGCCCTGAGAAGTGAAAGAGGGCAACTGCCCAACCTCCTCTTTGGCTCTGTGCTACAGAGGAGGAGACAGGTTTTGGACAAACACAACTCATTTTCCCAGGCAGCTCAGGTCGATTCTGGAAGTGCCACCAGACACAAAAGAGCAACGATCTGCAGACAGCAAGGCACCACCCTCCCTTGCTGAAAGGCTGATTTTAGAAGTCAGGAGATGTCTTGGCTGTATTTGCCCTTTCAGTCAGAGCAGGAGAGGAAAGTTTGGGAGCTTGTGTTCAATAGCCTGGCAAGCTGCTGATGGGCCTCTCCTGCCAGGACAAAGTGAGGGCCCTGGAGGCACCTGCTGCCTCATCGGGCCTGGGTCTCTGCTGTAAAGGGAACAGCTGAGAAACTGCATTCATCCCTTTTTCCTCAGATAGGGGGAAGATGCCGCATTGCAGCCATTAAGGGAAGACTCCCTCCCATGAGACAGAATCGAGAGAAACAGAATCCAGTACGAGAGGAACCGCAGGTTCAGACCCCTGGTGCGTGCACTTGGCTGAGGAGCCACTGGCCTGAGGTTACCATCTGCAGGCTTATGACTGAACACCTCTAAGTCAGAATCCAGCCTAGAGGCGGCAATAGGTTAGTTTTGTAGTTTTGTGTTCCCACACACACTGCCCACTCCAGCCTCCAGATGAACCAGAGCTCCTGCAGCACCATGTGCCCTGGGACACTATTGGCCTCCTGTTGACTTGCTTGCCAAAGAACCCTGGTCCTAACTGATACAAACCACAGTCCCTTATTGCCTCTGGTCCCACAGGACATAACCTCTGTCTTTCTCCATCACCCTTACAACAGCCCCCAACCAGGCACTGGGAGATGGTGTCCTGGAAAAAGCTGAGGGCCTGTGCAGGGCCACCATGGTGATGGCAAGTCTCTTGGGCAACATCCAGGAGTTGGAGGGAGGAAGGGCTTCTCTCCCTTGCCCAGTGCTTGGAAACAGCCACACTCTTATATGGAGTTAAGCAAGAGAAACCAAATTTACACCATGACCAACAAATTATAGGGGAAACTCTCCTTCCTTTGTTCCTCTTTCAAGAAATGTGAAATCATAGAAAAATAGTGCTTGAGAAGTTACCCAATATGTATCCTCAACCCCACATCAACAAATCTCTTCCTAGCAGATGTTTGTCCATTCTCACCTCCAAAAATCTCTGAGAATGGAGGTATTTTTTGCCCTGCTTGGTTAAACTATGCATAAAAGAGAAGAGATTTTAGGTAACAGCATGCAAGCTCCTAGAGCAATTTTTGCAAGTCTGGGCACAGGACTATTATCATATTCCAATATTATTGGCCTTTCTTTATGCTGTTGCTGAACTAATATGAAATTCTGATTGAATTTGTGCTGCCAGTGGAAAAGCTGGAAATCAGTAAACACCAAGAGGGGACTGTGTCTGCAAGAGCACCAGGCAAAGGACTGCCACAGGGAAAGAGAGAAAAGCCTTGAAGAAGTGCTTCAGAGTGAACAAGCTCTGCTAAGCCCTCCAGAATTGCTGATGGAAAACCTGCCCTTCCATGCAGGGATCCCTGCAGTGGTTTGGAGCCAGAGGGCAACACATCATCTAATGACCATTGAAATGGGAGCAGGAAGAAGAAAAGCAGAGAGGAAGAGATTATTTCAGAAGCTTTGCACATCAGCAAGGGTTTCTGCCTCACAGAAAAGTCTTCTATTACCTCTGATTTCTTATACAACTGGAGCTTTCCACACAACCTGCCAGAGATCACAGTTTGGGTTTATTTCCACACGGTTTCACTTGTCTCTGGAATGACCTTGAGGGCTGTCATTCCACAGCTTCATGGAATGAGCTTGGCTGAAACCATCTGCAAGGTGTCTTTCATTTTCCCTCCACTGGCCTCCATCAGCTTGTGTGTTAAAGTTACTTAGCAAACACATGCAGGTTTTGCAGGGCTCACAGTTTCTTTGTCCCTCCAAAGACCTTTTCTCTTGCAATAAAGCCCTCCCAAGAACATTTTCCACAGACGGAGGTGCCCAAGCACCACTTCTTTCAATAAAAAGGGGAGCTCCTGAGCAATCCCCAGAGGCATTGCTGCCCCAGCCCTGGGACAGGGACTCATTGTGCCAAGTGAATCAACGCTAAATACCACACACCAGCAACAGCTCCATCCTTGCTCTCAGACACTGCAAGGGGCCTGTTCACTTGATGCTAGAAAAGTGCATACTTCAAAGCAGCAATGCAGGCAGACATGAATGTATGCATCTCTTTCCAGTACTTTTGACCAATGTCTACAAATGGATGTTTCATCTAAGCACAGATATATCCCCATAGGATTGCCTGTTAAAAAAAAAAAAAAAAAAAAAAACACCACACCACAAAAAACCCCCTGATTTTTCTTAACCAGTGTAACAACAAGAAGACAAAAATAGAAGAGGGAAGAACAGTCCTTTACTTGTCTCACTACAGCCATGACACAAAGCAGAGTTCTGTCCCTTAAATCCAATACAGCCAGTATGCTGGCAGGAGTCCAAGTCATACCAGAAAATAACCACATGGAGAACACACAGTTCAAGGGCTACATTTGCAAACCTTTGCAGGCACCTAGAGCCCAGTCAAGCCTTGTCACAATTCATGCAGTCATCTCAAACTAATCATCACACTCACTTATTTTTAGTTGCTCCCAAGCAATGACTGTGCATGAGCAATATAGTAGTAAAGTTCTGAATTATTTACAGTGCTCAAACACCTCCACAAAAATGCTGGTCCTTGTGTTCATGCTGGCTCTTGGATTAGAGGGTGGAAATTAGCATTAGGAGCAGAGCAGAAAGAGTCAGGACAGAGATTAAGGCCCAATTTTATTTTTTTTTTAGCCACCCAGCCAGCCTTGAGTCACATTTTATTTTTCACATATCAAGTATCACATCCTAGGCTTCAGGAGATCTGCAATTTCCAGCTCCTGTGCAGATCTAACACAGCTGTGACCAAGATCTTTTATTTCTTTATGACTCAGTTTCCCACACATGAGGAAGAAGCTAATTTTCAAAATAGGTCATTAAGGATAGGTCATAATGGATAACATTTAAATCACTTTGCTGGTATTGTGATGGCCTTTGTGAGCAGGAAAATAGCTCGAGGCAGTGTTCAATTAGAAGAGGGTGTAGGGTCAAACCAACTTTCTAGAAAAAAAACAAGCAAATCAAATAAATTTCAAATCAGAAATTTATTTTTATTTCATTATCTTGCCATTAATGCTTTTATTTGTTTATATGGAGGATGCTCAGTTTCCTGAAGTGATTCTGCAGAAGCCTCTTTTAAATCTTAATTTCTCTGGATGAACCCCCCATTTTCAGGACTAAATGATGATTGCAACAGCCACACATTCAGAAAACCAATTTAATTTTGACCAGGACCCATCTCAACTTTGAATTCAAATTAAGGTAGGCCACAATTTTTGAATGTAGTTACTTCAAAAATGGAAGAGGTCTTGCTGCCCACAAGAGACATACAAACTCTTAACAGATCAAAATGTCATGTTAGATAGTTCCTACCTGAAAACCAATTCTCGTTAAAATGGATTGTAGCATTCATACCCTGGGAAAGAGAAGAAAAGGTAGATAAAAGAATAGACACAAATGGATTAATCTATGGAGAGTGCCCCAATGATCTGTACCTTGTCCCTAGAATAGCCCTGCCACAACCCTTCTTCCTTTATTAAACTTCTAACAAACAAGGATGCTATAGCTAAAGACAGTTCACCAAAATCAAAGTGGTCAAGAATTCTAAACATGCTTCTCTTCAGCTATATGGTGACATCAGTAACTGCACATTTGGCTTTGCTTCAGTAAGTCCAAAACTGTCTTATAATATCTGCATGTAGGAAGTCTACATCTGAAGAATGTTTCCACTATTTACATTAGATACATTTTAATGAAAGTGCACCATAAAAATAAAAGTGCCTGCACCCACGAAAAGCCTCACTTGCATAGTATTAAACATCTGAGATTAGGTGGAATCAAATTTCATTCTTTCCAGCCATAGTGATTTTTTAAAAAATAATTTCAAGCTATTGCATTTATCATCATGTACTTTTCTAAAAGGAGAATACATTGACTGGTTCACTGTATTTTAAAGCTCTTGTGATAAAGCCAGGAATTAGACATTTGCATCTGAAAAGTGCTGCAGAGAAATGCTCTTATGACAGTAATTCTGCCAGCTTTAGCATAGTGACCGATGAATAGGACTCAACATCATACGTGGTATTTTTAATACCTCACCCATCTGTCTTAGATATATCCATCATTGCTGCTAACTATATCTAAGTGTCAACTCCATAAAGACCAAAAAAAGTGATTAAATAACCCAGTGTTTCAATGGCAGATAACTAGATTCATTGATGCAGTGGATTGCTTTTGGCCCAGCATCCCCAATTTCATTGCCTGTGACCTTGGAAGAAAAAGTCAATATCTGTGCTTCTGTAAAACTGGTATTTCATCCATATTTCTGCTTCAGTGGTAGAACACTGGATTATAAAACTATAAAGATACCTAGAGAGGTGACAGTGGTCATACAAATACAGCAATAAAGCATGAATCATGCTTATGTCATCTGTGTTCTGATGTAAACCACTTCCAAGGAGAAAGGCTCCACAGCCTCTCAGAACATCCCTTTCTGCAAAGGATGGTTTTCTTACTGCCTTTATACATTTGAACATCTCCAAGTGTATTCATTGTGGACATGTACAAGTTGCCATCTTCCTCAAAAATATCTATTAAAAATAACTATGTAACTAAAGGACACTTTTTAAAAAAAAATATTTTTAGCAAAAGAACCTCCATTTCTGTCTTGGAGGTCATATTTTTCAGACTCCAACATATTCATTGCTTGCTCCTGGTCCCTCCCCAGGGGAAACCCATCGTTCTCATGGGCTGTGTCTGTGCCCTTAAGCCAGCAGCTCCCATACACTACCTGTCCATACAAAAGGGATGCCCAATCTCAGCAAATTATCCAGGTTGGCCACAGCCCTGAAGCTCACCTGTCTCCTCTTTTCCTAAATGTGGTACTACAAGCACCTACAGCTGCAGACTGATAAGAGGAGAAATTCTGCTCACACAAAATTAAAATAAGCAGCTTTAAAATTGAGTCTAATGAAGTTGATTGAGGCTTTTTCCTCCAAACCTTCCATGCATGACCTCAGCAGCTTCCTATAAAGATGCCTGAAGGCCCCTTCAAAAGTCTTATCATCTTGGCATCTGCAACTTCCCAGCTCCTTTGAGCTTTTCCATATATCCTTGTGCAGAAAGGTCTCCGCTTGCCTCCAGAAGTTCCTCCCAAAGAGCACCCATTTAGTCCCTATGAAGCATCTAACTCTTCTTTCCTCTCTAGATTTCACCTGCCTCAAAATGCAGCAGTCAGTTCAGGCTTCAGCACTCATCATTTCATCTGTCTAGCCAAAACCCTTGTAACCCTTAATAAAAAGCTGCATGCACTGGTCCATAAACATATAATTCAACATTCCCGTTTAAAGCTGTTCTCACACATCAGGCAGGCTCATAACCCAGTGGGATGTTTTGAGGGCCAAGAAGTGTCTGGAACAATGTTGATACAATTTCTGCCCAGTAGATCAAAGCTTCTTAAACTTTGGAAAGAGTTTAGTTTTTTCCACTGGTGAAAATTTTGGAGGTCTGTAGAGTCCTAGCAGAAACCCAGCAGAATTAATTACAAAAGCTAGATTTAAAAAGCTGCCTAAATTCAGGCAGTTAACTGTAGAAAATCAGGAATTGCCCTTATGTACAGTCAGCCAGCTCAGCTACAGTGGCTGTTGTATCCATATCTGTGCAGAACCACAGCAATCTCTGGTAATCAAGCAGACTTTAAGGTATTAGTAAACTGAGTACTTAATATCACTCTAAAAAGATCCAGAACAGCCCTGGAATACGATACATAACTGTATGGGTAATACCAAAACAGCCATTATTTTAATCCTGACTCAACTGCAGTGTTACCTGGACAAAACAAGACTGTGCCTGTTCAGTGGTATGTTTGACAATGGGATTACCCAGGAGAAACCTTCCAAACAGCCTGTGCAAACCTTTTTTCCAGCAAAGGTTGGATAGAAGGATGTGCTTTTGGCCTTCAAATCCTACTAAGCTGTGTTAGCAGAGTGAACATAAGAAGCAGTTCAAACTTAAAACTTGGTATTGAGCACATAGACTTCCTATCAGGAAATCACTGTGTTAACAAGATGCACCTCTAAATGTGAATATTAAAGTGTGTGACTTTAGTTCAGCTGAGAACCCTATTTACTTTTACCAGGTTTTTTCCCTGCAGACAGATTGAAAGACTTAGGTCAACTTTAAAAAAAAAAAAAAAAAAAAAAAGGTAGATTTTAATCACAATTTACTGCAGAAACTTTAAATCCTTCACAACTTAATTTCAGCCCACTGTCTTTTCTGGCAAAACAGGTACTGAATAGTGGGGCAAAGTAATACTTTTACAGTAAGGGAACTGTAGTTTTCAAACAAAGAATCTGATCTTTCCAGCCCACCAAATAGCAAGTTACAGCAGTCCTGTTCCAAAGGGTAAAGAACAATGAAGAACTGTTTGATGACTGCAGCATTGCAAAGCAATGAAGCCTCCCAGTGCCTGGCTTGGCAGAAGCAGCACAGAATTTAACTGAGCAAATGCAGCTTAAAAAAAACAAAAAAAACCAAAAAAAACCAACCAAAAACCCACAAACTTATTTAAAAAAAACCCTTATTTAATTGCATCAAAAGGAATCAGAGTTGGCACCCTCCTTTTCTTGCCAAAGGAGTCTCTTGAGAAGCAGCAGGAAGGAAGAAAGGAATAGAAAGGGTGTAGAAACTGATTCCTGTAACTTCAGAAAGGGCAGGTGACAGGAATAGCAGGCTCAGACTGTTTTGCTTTTGTACTTATCTTGTAGCAGTGTTGGCATCAGGGTGGTTTAATCTTACACATCAGCAGCTTCCCTGCAGCTGCATCCCACTTCCTGTGCACCCCAAGGGGGATGCTGCTCTCTCCCTCACAGCACAAGTCCTCAGGTGGTATTTTTGAAGCTAGTGATACAAGTGAGCTGGAAACGCTTAAACCAAGAGGTTGGGAGTGGCTGGTGGAATTTCAATCCACACGAATGGCAGTGCAAGGGGACAGGACACCTGTCCCACCTCCCTAGAACGTGCCATCACATGCAGGTCTGGAATAGGGTCAGGCAGGTGCAATACTGCACAGATCCTTTCAATCTTCTCATCAGCACTGCTACCACCAATAACTGGTGCAATGTTGGAACATGTTGCAGTGCTTAGATTAAGAGCAGTTATCGAGAAGAGGGCTCTGCTCATCTGCTATGGAATAAAGTAGAAAGGAATCTCATTTTTTAATCTGAAGATTAAGGATCCGTCCAAATTACAAGATTTTGCCAGTGGGTTTTTATTACACTGCTCATAACTTCCTGTATGGATGATAATTAAGACATTACCAGTTAATATTACATCACTTCTCAAAAACAATAACTGCTTTTAAAGCAGTATTCTGGCCCATCATCTCACTTATTTTTCCAAGTCAATTTCAGTTGAAGACACTTCTGTGTGCAGCAGAAGACCAAGACCCACAGTCCAAAATTGAGATTTTATAATTCAGAACTGTTCCACATGGTTGCTCATTTAATATTTATAATTCATTATTAAATCCCAATACCATTTGCTCATTGTCATGTACCAGCTATGGGTTGGATTTAATTTAAAATGGTATTTTAAAGCCCACTAGCAGCATTTAAATATGAATCTTTATAAGTTTGGCTACACAAAGTCCTATTAAGAGCCCACATGTCTATGCATGTCTAACTCCCTTCCAGCACCTGTTTTGTATTTATCAGCAGATCACAGCTACAAAGGTTGATGGAATACCAGAATAAAACAAAACCCTGTGTGAATATGCTCTTTCCATTGAATTACTAGCAGATGAACTATTAATCCTGTGATGAAATTAACAGAGCACTTGTATTATTCTAAGACAAGCCTATACTTATGGTTTGCTTTATTTTATATTCCAATAAGAGTGCAGATTTATTCCCTTTCTGGACTAGCTCTGATACCACACAAACCCCTCCACAAAAAAACTTTTAAACATCTGAATTAAATAGTCTCTTAATAGGGTATTTTCCTGAAAAGTCCTATAATCACAGAGTCATAGAATTGTCTGGATTGGAAGGGACCTCAGAGATCATCAAGTCCAACCCTTGATCCACTACCGTTGTAGTTACTAGACCATGGCACTGAGTGCCACATCCAGTCTCTTTTTAAATATCTCCAGGGACAGAGAATCCACTACTTCCCTGGGCAGCCCATTCCAATGCCTGATCACACGCTCGATGAAGAAATTCTTTCTAATATCCAACCTAAACCTCCCCGGCACAACTTAAGATCGTGTCCTCGTCTTGCTGAGAGGTGCCTGGGAAAAGAGACCAACCCCCCCCCGGCTACAACCTCCTTTCAGGGAGCTGTAGAGAGTGATGAGGTCTCCCCTGAGCCTCCTCTTCTCCAGGCTGAACAGCCCCAGCTCCCTCAGCCTCTCCTCATAGGATCTGTGCTCCAGTCCCTTCAGCAGCCTGGTTGCCCTCCTTTGGACCTGTTCCAGGACCTCAATCCCCTTCCTGAACTGAGAGGCCCAGAACTGGACACAGTACTCGAGGTGTGGCCTCACCAGGGCTGAGTACAGGGGCAGAATCACCTCCTTGGACCTGCTGGCCACACTGTTCCTGATCCAGGCCAGGATGCCATTGGCCTTCTTGGCCACCTGGGCACACTGCTGGCTCATGTTCAGCTTCCTGTCAATCCAAACCCCCAGGTCCCTTTCCACCTGGCTGCTCTCCAGCCACTCTGTGCCCAGCCTGGAGCTCCCCATGGGGTTGTTGTGGCCAAAGTGCAGGACCCGGCACTTGGCCGTGTTGAACCTCATCCCGTTGGAATCAGCCCAGCTCTCCAGTCTGTCCAGGTCCCTCTGCAGAGCCCTCCTGCCTTCCAGCTGATCCACACTCCCCTCCAGCTTAGTGTCATCTGCAAATTTGCTGATGATGATCTCTATCCCCTTGTCTAAATCATCAATAAAGATATTAAAGAGAACTGGGCCCAACACTGATCCCTGGGGGACACCACTGGTGACCGGCCACCAACTGGATCAGCACCACTCTCTGGGCCGGGCCCAGCCCTCCCTCCAGCCAGTTCCTAACCCAGCACAGGGTGCTCCTGTCCAAGCTGAGGGCTGACAGCTTTTTCAGGAGTATGCTGTGGGAGACAGTGTCAAGATCAATAGATCTCAGAGAAAGAGCCTTATGAAGCTTGGAGCTACTAACAGAACCAGTTAGAGGATTCTGCCTTCACTTTGGTTTCTGCTCACTTTGGTCCATCATTAACTCAATTACAGGGGAATGATTTGGCCTTGAGTGCACTGACCCTTCACAGTGAGCACTCCTGATTCAATAACACAAAGACACAAAGAGCAGAGACATGGCCCTGCTGAATGCCCCAGCCATTGCCAATGGGAAATCCATGCCTTGGGCACCAAATCCTCTCGTGGAGCTCTGGAACAGCTGCTCTGCCTGATACAGTGCACCTGATGCCCAGTCTGGGGCATGAGACAGCCCCCAGGTGAAAAGCAGGGGGTATCTACACTACAGCTACAGCTGAGTGGGGGGAAGCTGCGTGTTCCAAGGCAGTTGTGTGAGCAGGTAGGGATGGATACCTGACACACACCAAGGCAGGAAAAATTCCAAACAGAGTGAGCATTGTCAACGTTACCAGCCTGCTCCAGAGCAACATACATTGAATTCAACTGGTTGGAAACAAACACACCCTCAAAGAAATTACAAATTCTAATTAAAATTATGTACTAAGTTGATAAAACTAATATATTTGTACGTCTATTTCATACACATGAAATTATAACCCATCATGCTAGAGGAAGAGAATCTAAAAAATGAAGTGGCATTCCTCCTAAACTTGTCCCTGATTGTTACCATTACCTACACTGCAGGTGACACAGTTAATGTTTATCCACACTTACACATAGCCCAGAACTGTTACCTTAAAACATATGCAAGAAATGGACAAAACTTCAACAGAGCACCTAATCAAAACAGTGCACTTTGATTTAAACTGAAATAGCCATTCCATCTAAAATACAAATGAAACCTGAGGTGCCATGCAAATACAACACCTGCAAAGACTGTCTGCAGGTAGCTCCAGAGAAGGTAAAGTCAGAAAGAATACAGCCAAGGTTTCACTGAAAGGAAAATTTTGAGAATTGGTGTAAGTCAGAAGCAAGTTCTACCTATTTCTGTTCTATTTGAGGAATTCACTACAGGCAAAAGCGCCTGAGTTATTCCACTTCGGATTATGTGATAAAATGAGACAGAAGTTCTGTACTAACAGCTCCAACACTAATGCTCCTGCATCACCAAACAATATGGTGAAGACAGCTTAAACTCAAGGTCTCTCATTTTGGGGAATACCTGGAAGCAGAGGAATCACCTGACAAAACCCTTACAACATTCCCATCTGTGGAAATAAAGTTCCAGCATCCCACTTCTGAAGAGCAGAGGAGGAGGCAGTGTTGTCTTTAGAGATGTCAGCCTGAATTTGTTACTCTGATGCTTTACAACTGGTTGGATTTGTTCAGTATTTGGAACAATCTGGTGGAAAGAGAATTTAGAGCCTGGAATTGCTTTTGATTGTTATTTTCCAACTAGAGCATGAAAAAAATAAACACAAGAGAAGAATCCATTGGGAAAGATGCAACACTATCAGTTTTTGATCAAAATCACTGGCAAAAACTGAGCATTTCAGAATCACAGCCCATGGAAACAGCTCAAACACTGCTTTTTGTTGTATGCTTTCTGCTTTTTTTTTTTTTTTCTTCTTTAACATTTTACTAGCTTAGTGAGGGTTTTCTAATAATCAGGGTTTTTGTAAAAGTTAAAGGGGTAACCCGACACCTAGATCAAAAATATTTTGAAATACAGAAAAATAGAAGTTTTTCTACGGCTTCTGCTTATTCAGACAGCCAAAACCAAGTCAAAGTACCACAAATAACTCCTGCTCTCCAAGTTTGAAGTTGCAGGCTTAGGCTTCAGCCCTCATCCTGCCTCACTTATACAGCCAGGTGTTTACAAGCAATTCCCTGTGAATTCAGCAAGGTTCCAAGGGGCAGTCTGGGGTTCAGTGGATGCCAAGCTCATCCTGGCTCATTCCAGCACAGCAGATGCCAGTTCATCGTGACACTTAGAGCTCCAGTTTTTTTACCGTCAGTTTAACTATTTTAATTCTGTCCACTGAAACTGTGAAGCAGTTTGCACTTTGTTAGACAGCCTGGACCACCAGCTGCTCTGGGGCCAAGCCCTCTTCCCTCTTTTCTTCCTGTCCTGCCCTACACTCAATCCCAGCACTCACTGTGACACTGACACTTGGATATTCAGTCTTCTCCTCTCCACATGTAGATGTTCTTTTCTACCTTAATGACACCATCATACATCTGAACCGGGAGGAAAACATTTGGAAAGCAAGAGGCTCCAGGGTTGTGTAGACATTGCTCAAGCCCCCTTTTGTTTTTTCTGGAGAGCATGGTGAGCACCTGGAATGCAAATCCTGAATCAACAGAACCAAGAGAGTTAGTCCCTGACCATTTTGGAAAACAGCTGTGCAATGTCTCAGAGGCCCAAAGAGAGGTTGTAAGTACATAAAGACACTAATCATGGTCAAGCACACACTTCACCAACTTCACTTATTAAAAATAAAGAGGTTCCTGACACACTTCCATCACCCTAAGTCTCCCTGGGTATGATAACATGGCACACATCTGGAGGGTCTACCACTGCCCAAATTTTACTTCTATCCTAAACTCCCTGCTGGGGAATCCATGGTGTCATGAAAGGACACTAACCCAAAATGTCACAGGATTCATGTTCCCAGAGAACACAACCAAGGACAAATGCAACTGCTCACCCTAAACCACTTCTTCCCTTTTGTAACAATGCTCCCTTTATCCCACTGCATGGCCATACCTAAACTCTTCTGAGCAGCAACAGCCATCTGGCTAAAATGGGATGGCACTGATGCTGTGCTGGCACTCAAAACTAGGAAAAAACAAACAAACATACAAAAAACAAGACAAGAAGAACACAAGATAAGCCAGTTACAGCCTGGCTTGACAAAGAGGTCACTAGAGCAGAATGGAAGTAGTAAGCATGAGAATTATTATCTCAGCTACACAGTTGTAAAAGGCAACTGGCCTTTCAATTCTTTCATAAATAATGTCAGCAAATGTTTATCTGTTCAAAAAGTGGTTGGTGCCTAGCAGGAAAACAAAAGCCAGTATCACACAGGTTAATGTGGTGATATAGAGCTGATGCAGCTGCACCACTTCATTACCTGTTGGTTTCTAGTTCCCACCAGCTTCTCAGGCCATATTGGTCATCATTAAACATGGACAGAGTGAGGAGATAAGCTCTTTATTCCAGTTAGCTAACTTAGATTTCAGACAGCAATATCCAAGACAGTGAAAGCATTTCCAAAGAGTGGGAAGACATCAAGGTTTGAACTGCAGTCGTCTTCTGTGATGGAGCAAGTTTGTTTCTAAGGGATAGAACTATGTGACAACAGCACAGCCAATGTGAATCTTTGCAGATTTATAAGTAGGTAGCTATAAATTGCAGTATATTCTGATGTTCTTTACTAAATACAACATTAAGCTGACAAATTATACTAATACAGTACGATTTCAAGGTGTATCCACATTTGCAGCATGTGTAAATTTCTCAAATAGAATCTGATGTTTGCTAATATGGTACCATCTAAGTTAATAAGATCAAATTATGTCTGATCATACTACATTAGTAAATGTCACATCAAATTAGTCATTTTCAGAATTATAATGAAGCACAGAAAGCAACCAAAAATAACTTTTCCAACACAAGTAAGCAGCACTGAAACTGAAGCCTGAGCTAAATACCAAACCCCTAGAGAAGGTTTTAAATTCAAGGTTAGCTGAATTTTCTTCTCAGTCTTAATGCAGAGAGCTCTCATACATGATTTAAATCATGCTTTGAGTCACAGTACAGTCTTGTCCAAAAGTTGTTAACAGAAGCTGGAGATAAAGAACTACAAGTTTCCAAAATATCTAGCAGGAGGCTGTTAGTTCAAGGGTAGGCATCTTTCTGCATGGGTATTCTCACTGCAGTCATTCCCAGGAGAAAAATGCAGGAAAATCCACTGAACACACATTTTGAAAGATAAAGCACCTCAAATAGGAATTTGCTTAAAGAGTTATTAAACTCCCTTCCTTTCAAGTGCATTAACTGAACTGCTGAAATTAGTCAGGTCTCAAAAGATTATTTTTCTTTTCTGTTACTGAAACCAAGTACCTGTCAGGTGTACATTTGGAACAATCTTCTTTATCTGCAAACATACAGAGCTTGGTCTCTTTGAACACAGCAGGAGAAACAAAGAGCTTCTTGGCTCAGAAAGTCCCGAGTCTGCCTCAGCAAGTTTCTCAGCCTGACATCCCTGGCCATATGCTGATTTCAGAGCCACGGTTCTCTCTGTCCATGTTCTTCTGCCAACTTGGAAAGCTACCTACAGATTTTCTCCATGTCCCTACACCTAAAGGTAGGGAATATCTCTTGAAATGCCCACACTAAAGCTGACTTGTCACACCACAGAGGCTGCCTACAATCTCAAAACCTACTCTAAGAATAGAAGGCTGAAGTCTGCCCTGTCAAGCCTCAAGGATGTCTCACACACAACCTTGGCCAGAACATTTAACAAGGATAAAAATCTGGCATGGGGCAGGAAAAGAAAGAGCAGGAATTTGAAAGAGCATTTAGTGGTCCCACATTCACTGGAAGATGGAGAACATCAACCTCTCCAAAGCTCCCCATCATCTAATTTTGAGAGTGCAAAGGACAGGAAAAAAAAATAACACAAGAATAGTAAAGTCAGCATAAGACAGGAGAGCTTTCCTTTTCAAGGATGAACGCAGACTCCCCAGTGAGAAGGAATTTTGCACCTGTCCCACCAGCTAAAGCAAAGTCTAGTATTTTCCCAGACCATTGTATTGACTCCAATAGATAAAGCTTGTGTCACTGTTGATGAACTAAGACATTGGAAAGGCATAAATGCTCATATGATTTAATTTCTGTCTTCACCAACTTAAAATATATCCACATATCTACAGACACCTAAATATTTTAGATAAATCACCTTCATTCCCAGATGAATAAATTAGTGTCAGCTGAAAACATTGCAAGCTCCAAACAAGAACCATTTTTTGTGTAAAGTGTTTGGGAAACTGAAGGCCAAAGTGGTGGTGAAAAAAAAAAAAAAAATATATATATATATATATATTTAAGAAAAAAAACCAAAACAAACACTAAACAGGATGTCCACCATATAAAATAGGATTTCTAGCTACTTCTGAGAAGGTGAAACATATGTTCATTATTCTGACTGGTAGTGTTTAATATTAATTTTCTTTATTGAGTGTACCTTAGCATGTGGTTCAAAGAGTATTTTTTTCCCACAATGGCTTTACCAGCCCCTGTTGCTCATGACTTTTGTTTATTCACTTGATATTTGTTTCTTTTTAATCCAAGCTGTCTGCATGAATTTTAACTCAATTATAAGTGTTTATATAAGGCAGTCTGTTCAAGGATGAAGTTGTTGATCCCTAGAGAAAGCATTGTCCCTATCCTGTCTGTATTTCAGCAGATTAGGTTTAAACCAGACCTATCATCAAAATACACTCACTAGCACACAAGCTTTACATGTGTTTTAGTTTGAATGAGGTTGTTATAATAGATCAGCCTTTTGTTATTAGTAATTGTGAATACTTCTGTTGGATTTTGGTATGTCAGTAGACTAAAAACCCTTTGTTGTACTTAAGCTAACATCTACATTATTCTGCATTTTCTTATTTTCTTCTTCTAATCCTTTCTCTATCCTGGAGGATTTTAGCAACATTTTACTATCTTTCTGTTATGAAACTCGTTTTCCCCTGGGCACGTGGCAATTTCATTAGGTACCTGAAGATCACATATAAATCAAATAACAACATAAGCTTAGCCCAAGAAAAGAAAACACCACGCATTTCTACTTAGCTCAAGACAAAAATAAAACCACACACAAAGAGGAGGGAAAAGAGAAATAAAATAAGGGAAGCATTATTTTCTGCATTTTGTTTAACTTCTTGCTGGCTATATTTAGGGATTTATCTCAGACTGCTTTGCAGTAGAAGCAGCCAAGCAGCTTCTATTGCTCCACTCCATGAGCTGTCTAGGCTGCAGCAGGGATGGGCCACCCTGGGAGCATCCCCTGGCTCTGCTCTGACACCGGCAAGAGTAAGTGTGCCTTAAAGGGAGCAGCCCTTATCTCTTTCTGAATGAGTCCCATTCCCTCTTTCACATGGAAATACAAGTTATATCCTGTAGTGGTGGCTTCATAGTACTGTCTGCCCACCCTCAAACAAGCAAAAAAACCCCAAAACAAAAAACAAACAAACAAACAAAACCACAAAACAAACCACAAACCCGAAACAACACACCAAAAAACCCCTGAACACAACTTGAAAGGAAAGTGCTGGAAAAAGACAAGTGTAACTACACAGGGCTACACCTGATAACCTAAGAGACCCTTCTGATCTTTTCTCAGGAAAAGTAGCTCATCTAATCCTAGAAAAACAGGTTAGAGTTGTATGTCAGACTGTCTCTGACCAAAGTGGGCACAGCTGGGACAGCCCAGCCATTTTAATGGGAGAGGAAGACTTTCCAGCCTCTTAACAGGAAAAAAATCCCCTGTTTTTCTCATTATATGGAGTCCAACAAGAAGTTCCTTCTCCTTGGGACCTGTTAATTACATGCTTGAGCATTTTCTGCAATAACATTTGGCTACACATGGACACGACCCATGAGAATTGCCCTGTTGACCTCTACTTGTACCACCCCAGCCACTCTTATTACCACTTCATTCACGCACATTTCAAGTACTCATTCAGAAGTTCAAGAGCTTCAACGTGTTGTGTTTGCATTTATCAGGTAAGTGATCTGAATCTAGCCAACAGATGGGTATAAATCAGAAGTCAACCACCCAAACCAGTTTTCTGTGCAATGTCATAGTGCAAAAGTTTGAATACACGTAGGAGTTTCAGCAAATTAAGCACAGTTCAGCAACACCACTACAATAAGAAACACAGCAAAGTTGGCAACAAAGAAAACTCCTTGGCAGAGAAGGGAATATGTGCTGCTAACACTGTACAAAAAGCATTTTAATCAAAGCCAGGTTTCCACAAGTCACAAGCCCAGGATCACTTGGCTTTGGCTTAAATCTTGGGTTGTTTTTCTGTTACACCCAAACCCATCTCTTAGGATAATACTGCCACGATTTTACATACACACTCACTCTGGAGAAAAGTAGCAACATTAGGGGAAAGCAGCATCAATAAAGGAAGTTTTTCACACATTAATTTACAGCCAGACTGCATGGAGAGTACCACACAGGTCCCAGGCAGGCACAGAAAGACAGAACATAAAATGGTCTTGGAGTGTGTCAGTCCAACAGCTGTGATAGATCACTTTTTCCCAAAAAAACTCTTAAAGTTGAAAATAGCTTAATAGCTTATATAAAATTGGCTTTATATGAATTAGTGCCAAATTAAACCAAATGCTTTCTAATTTTATTTTTTTTTTTTTAAACAGGGTCAAAAGGCAGCAGGAACAGGTTTTTTCCCTGTGTTTAAGTACCTTGACTGGAAATTTCAAAGCAAAAGAGAGGTAATTGGCCAATGCTCATTAGCCCCGAGTGAGAACTGGGAAAACTAGTCTTTAAATTGGTTTTGATAATTGCAGTTTAAGATTTAAGAGTAGAAATAAGCTTTCACCTTGTTTTTAAAAGCAAGCCATGTTCATGAGCAAAAAAAAATAAAAAAGGTCTTTGTTCATTACAGGAGAGTTAAGACACATTTGAAGACAGAAACATTCAAAAAACTTTGCTTTTCATTCCTCCGGGTTACCCTGCCTGGTCTGAGAAGCAAACCTTCCTCTCTAAAATTATTTACACCCCTTGGACATGAGAGGTGCCTACATCAAGATAAACATCTAGGAGCACACCTGCATTCAGGGACTAGCAGGACTTACTGAAGAATTTTCTTCCCTGTGAGCACAGCTAAAGCTCTGCACTGGTTTGTGTGTCCTGACTGGCCTGTGCAGACACTATGTGATCTCAATTTTATTTTCAGCATTATTGAACAATCGATTCCAGCACCCTTGGACCAAGGAATGAAACAGCATTTTCATCTCTACTTCCTAATGAGCAGCCCTCAGTGAACTTCATGAACTGAGGTGGGCTGAGTGTATTATTCTTTATCTGAGCACATTAAATAACCCAACAGGACAGAGAAGACAAATTCCACTGCACCCCCCACACCAGCAGGACCCCAAGCAGCCCCCCAGTGTTTACTCTGCCATAGGTTGCTCATGTAAAACATTTCCACCACTGAAGAAGCTTTGGGATTTAGCATTAGGTGAAATGCAGAGCTGTGTTTAAGCGGGTGATGGGCAAGGGTGATCTAGGATTTTAAAGGCAATCCAAAGCTAAGTTATTCTTGTTTCTTTGCCAAGGTTAATCCACAGCTGGCCTGGGCCTACAGCACACCAGACAGACACAAGGTTCAGCCCATTCCCTGGGCACCCACTGCAGGGTGGGATTAAACACTCACAGCATCTGTTTCCTTCATAGAGCTGTTCAGCACAGAGACAAAGAAGCTCCCTCTTCCCTTGGATGCATGTGTATTGATAATTCATGAGCCTTATACAGTCGATTGCTCCTTCCAAGAGACAAAAGCCCCAAGATTACTTCCTCCTCATTCAGACTGCCAAGTGTTTGCAAAGGAGAGAAGAGTTTAACAAAAGGCCTTCTCCCAGTCCTTCAGAAATTCTGAGTATTTATTCATACATTGTAAAGCTCATACTACCAGAATATGTTTGAAAATCCGCTTTCTGCTTAGCGAAATAAGCTCCCAGGTCGACACCAGCCTCCTTCCCTGCAGGACAGATACAGCACAGAAGGGCAGCAGTGAAGTTTTGATACCAGGAGGGAGTTGTACACTGGAGAAACTACCCCTTTGCTTAAAGATTTAGATCTCAACAAGGTTCACACATTAGAAAACTGAGGTTTAGAGACCTTTTTTCATAAAGGTTCCTATTAAGATACCTTATCTCAAACATTTTGGATTGTTTCATCAGTATTTTTTTCTTTTCCTTCCATTCTCCACTCTGGTTTAAACTCCCAAGCCATCTTCCCCATTTAATTTTTTCTTTTGCAGAAAGGCACAGACAGAAGCAGCAAACAGACCTTCCCAGCTCCCCACACAAGGGAGCCTTCTTCCCGTACCCAAGACCCCAAAATGAGGCAGCGAGGCTTGGAGCACTCCAGAAAAGGCAATTTCTACAAAACTTTGCTACTTTACCTTACACCAACTGCTTTCATAAGGGGGAAGTAAAGAAGAAAGGAGGCACCATGTTCTTCTCCCTACCTCACATCCTCACCAAAGTCCCCTCCATGTACCTCAGTTGCAGTGGAGCAAAGTAATTTTTTGTTAAGGTAATCCCTTAATTCAGGACAGTTGTCCCTGCCCTGAACCCCCCATGTACTCAGGCTATACAGCTCTGATCTTTCTCCTGCTAAAGAGAAGCAGTTAACCCCTTCCCTGCTGATCCCAAGTGAATGCTGCAGCCGCTAGAACAGAGTGAGTGGAACAGGTGATTTTCATGAAGCCTTGTGCATGCGATCGCTGCCAATTTCACAGCTGAAACAGATTCAACTGCCAGGCTTGGCTTTGCCCCTGCAGAGTGACCACACCACATGCCATTCTGGTTTCCCCTTTTAATTTTGAATGTCTTATTTCCTGGGATTTCATCACCTGCCAAAGAAATGCAGGCTCCAGAGGTTCCTGAACAATGCTGAGTTCAGTAGATGTGCAGCATGCAGAATGGAGAGAACAGATGGTGTGTTTGCATGACTGTGATAGTTCAAATCAGATAGGCACTTGAAAGACAATGCCCCAGAGGTCCCCAGATTTGGTTTGCCTTGCAGAGAGATGCAGGGGCATAGGAACTGGATTGCCTGAGTAATTTCAGAAGTATTACTCTGTGTGCCGGAGGAAAAAAGTTCCCTTCACAACAAGGGTATTGCCAGTGATTGCAAAAATCAAGTGGCAGAGGAAGATGGGGTAGGTATTGATATGGAATTGGCCATGCTCTTTGGTCAGGTAAACGTGCTAGCTGGAGAGGGAAGGGAGATTCACCTTCTGGGAAAGCATTTTGCTCCCTCTGCCTCAATGTCTCCCACAGATATACTCTTTCCTAAGCCTCCTGTCTTGGACCATATCTCACTCTGCCACACCACTCTACAAGGGGGAAATTTTTTTTCATTGGAAGGACAAAGAGACTCATGTAGAATTACAGAAAAAGGATTCTGTAAAAAAACTTCTTGCAAAAATATGGGGCCTGAACTCTCTGCAGCTTGTGTCAATCTGAAGTAACTTGGTAAGCTGGTAAAGCTAAATGGACAGAAGTCAGAGCAGAAAAGGAAGCAGTTCTTTTAGCCTCCTGAAAAACAGTATGTGTGGATTTATCTGAAGGTATTAAGGAGGGGATGTAGTCCCCCTTTAGTGCCACCAGCTGCCACACTGTCATTTCACATGGTAGCAGTCATATGGCCTCAAGACACCTTCACTCTTCCATCAGGACAGAGCAGCATCTGCCATGAGCATATTTCACATCTGACTTTGGACTCTGCATGTGCAGGTTTGCCCTGCAAGTTCCTGTGTGCCATTTAGCAAGGTTTTACATCATTATACACAATTAATCTGCAGTCTTCTCCCTTTGGATGGGGCAGGACAAGCTACAACTGTACTCAGCACACACCCTCACTGAGCTGCAGCTTTTATCCAGCATCTGGAGCTGCTCACTAAGGAAGTCAAGAACTGTAAATATATTTTAAAACCACCAAGGCTTGTAAACACTGCAAGAAGTGATTACTGTCTCTAAGTGATCAAGAAGAAATATCATCCTTCATAAACATGAACCATCTATCCCCAGAAAGTAATAATAATTTTTTTAAAAATGAAGGCATGAAACTGCTCCTGCACTGGCTTAACCCTAACTGCACTACACCAAGACCTGAGGCCACTAGGGTTACACTGAGCTCCCCTGTGCTGTGCTGACCCCACCTCTAGATGTAAGATGTGGATGATTCCTTCAGATATTTCAATAGCTGGAATTCAATATAGTCAGGTGGGCAACAATACTAGAAGCTTCCTGGTAGGTGGCCACGTGGGAGTGATTAGGTTAAGAAATTGGTCATTACAGGGATCAGTCTGGGTGTTGTGGCCCATCACACAGTTTGTCCCAAAGTACTTGGTCATTATTAGCTCAGAGGAAATAAGCCACAGCACACAGCCATGCTCAATAGATAGAAAAGTATTTTGAAGGTAAAGAAAGAAAAGAATGGATTTTGATCTCACTTAAATCAATAATTTCCCAGAAACTGTTGGAATTCCCTGATGTAAAATCAATGTGAGCAAGTTCCAAATTGAGTTGTTTTGCTTTGTCAAGAAGGTAAAATGGTCTGGACTGTGCCTTTGAAGAGAGACATTTATAGATTAAATTCTATTTCTAATATCTTGCTCTCCAGAGATTTTTTCCCTATTTATAGCCTTGAAATATACTATATTTCGGGGAAAAGAGAGGGATTTTGTACATCTGCCTGAAAAGAATCTTTGATAGCCCTTCAGGTCAACCATTCACAACAGTATTTACTCTTTGGCTTCACTTGAGAGAGTAAACAAGGCACCATTTTAAAACAGTAGTTTCATTTAGGACACACTATTGGAGATGTCTGACCTTTATTCCCCATTGTTTTAGCGGTAACCAAATGTGTAGCCTGGATGTGAACACCTTCAAGGCCCATTGCCCCATGCATTTGGTGCAAGTATGTTATCACTGTGGGTGGGCTTCTGAGTGTTGCTAGCATCAGACTGGTGTGACAAAGCTGGTGACAGCTTTAGAGATCCCTTGAGAGAAAACTTGTTGAAGGATATATAGGTGGAGACCAAATCCACTCAGTGTTTCCAAACTGTAGACTGAAATATGTAGGTGAAATAAGCTTTTCTGCTAGTGGTCCTTCAAAAAAGTTCTGAGATGATTTTAGATCACTAATTGGCAAATATTGCAGCCCATTTCACACAGGACTCCAAAAAGTGTGTAAAAACACACCTAGCAGGTAAATGCATGCTCTGCTGAGTTAGGATATAATTAGTTTGTATGGCACCTTTCAGTAAAGCAAACAGCAGGTTGTAAAATTAGAATTACATGTGCTAATTCTCAGGCTGTGAACATGTAAATGAGGAACCCTTCACACAGGCAAGTTAAGGAGTTAGGGAAAGCTTTTCTTTCAAGTCCAAGCAGGACAGTGGATTGGTGCAACTGGTTTCCACCTCCAGGGTTGGAACTTTTGTTTGACCACACATCGGAGCAGGGTGTGAGTCAGTCAGAGGGTCTCACCCTTGTGAATTGAACAGAACCTGCGCATGTTACAAAGCAGCAAAGCACACCTTGTTGTAGCAATCTGCCTCTGCTTACAATGTCAAAGAAATCTTTTGGAGAAAGAATAAGATGGTTTGTGCTGACTGCAATGCCTGAGAGCTCAGTGTATCTCTGGGTCCTCGGCCTCTGTGCAGCAAGTCAGAGGGATCTCTGATCTTCAGAGGGTATGGGCAGGGATTACTGCAGGGTTACCCTCTGCGTGAACCTGTGGGCACCCAGTTATTTCACAGTGATTGCCTGTTTCTAGCTGCTACAGCATTTTCTGCATATAAGAAAGCTTTGCTTCTTAACTGAGGCATTGGTCCTTTATTGGGCAGCTGGAACAGAGCAGCTCTCAGGGGTAGGGAAAAATGGGAGACTCCAAAGAGACTCAGGTAGAGACTTCACACCCATCCTGCCCACCCAACTGAATGTCTGCTCCTATTTCAACTGTTCTCCTGTTACAGCTTGCTTTTCAATGAATGTCAACTGTTGGGATGGGAACACTGTCACCATGGAGTCAAGGTCACAATTAAGAAGTGACAAACACAGGTTTGTTTCAAGTTTATCTGCAAAATTACTGACCCATCATTACAAACCTCCAAGAGCCTTAGGCTATTCAACTTCCAGCACCATTTATAGACTGTTTTGCTACAGCTTCCCAAAGAGTGATAGTGACAGCAAGATGTGATTACAATTTTTGCTCTGTGGACACTCATGCTGGAATTCTTTCTCTCTACCTTTCACCATCTAAGGAAGGTGGAATTATTGCTGCTGTGAATTTTATGTATTGGAGGGTGACAATAGAAAGGTTGAGTTCAACTTTAAAGAGAGAGAGAGAAATTCAGGCATGACTTTTTTCGGATACTTCAAAGTGCCAATAAGTGCACAAATCCAAACTCTGCCATGAGGCAGAGCAACAGCTCTGTTGCCTTGCAAGTGCATCTATTACTGATGTAATACACATCTGTGTTTCCAAAAAGGCACATGAATTGTTATTCTGTAGCTTTCAACGTTTCGGGGTTCTTTTCTGTAAGAGAATAATCACAGTCTCACCTCCTCTCATTCATTAAATGAAACCTTGTTCTCAGCACAAGGAAGAGTGGTCTCCTCTGGTTACACTTGCTCTTGTGCTGAGACCTTGTCAGCTCAGTTTCAGCCTAAAGCAAAAACTTCTGACTGGGTTTATACTTGCTTTATACTAGCTCTGCAGTGTAAAGGTTTTATAATAGAAATTGCAATTTTGCCTCAGCTTTCAGAGCTTCCCTGCTCTGCAATGAGACGTCCAGTCCCCTACCAGGATAGCACACACCCTGGGGCAGTATGAAATGGCCACTTTCCTGTGGGACAGACAAACCTCTTGACTTGATACAACTGTGTGGTACTGTTGCTCCACTGATTCGTTTTTATGGGAGAATAATTAATTCACAATCACTGACATTGTTTTATTTCCACACCATCGCTGACATCTTACCTGAGTTACATCATATCCTACAAATTACATTTCTTTTTCAGCCTGTGATGCTCTCTATCCCCCCTTGTTTAGCATGATACTCATTATAATCTGCTCTCTTATACTAAGACCAAGACTCCTGCTGTGTTTCCAGGTAATATATTCTCTTACTGTGTGACTCATTCAGGAGCAGAGAGGAAAGAGACAAGGAAAAGCCTTGAGAGGAAAAATGTGTCATGATTTCTGAGCCTCTGAAATAGTTCCAAAATTCCTTAGTGTTCTGGAGCTCTTTCCTTGAATGATGAATGCACTGGGCTTTTGCATTGTTTGCTTTATTTTGCAATATTTTATGATTCTCATATATTCCGATTTGTGTTGATTTGTGACTGGTTTTTCATCATTACCCTGGGAGGAATTTTCTCAGGAAACAACGCCCTGAAGGGAGGCACTGCAAATGAGCAGCTGCCATCAGATGATACATCCCATTATTTCCCCGGTTCTTGCAGAATACATTTAACTGCAGCAACTGATCACCTCCCAAAATGATAAAGTGAAAACAAAACCACCTTACCCCCTCTCCCTTCCCTTCCCATTTACCTCCTGCCTCAGCTCTGCAGGCTGCTGTGAGGAAGAGGCACAGCCTGCCCCAGCCAGAGGGCAGTAGGCTCTGTGACTGAAGAGGCAACTACAAATGCAAAACATGTCAGCTCAGTTCCATCCTCCAAAACATATTTATGGAGCAGTGCAGAGAATCTAAAGACCCCTGATTTGTAATGAAACCAATAGAAGTTATAGATGTAAATTTTTTTAGGGAACAAGACTCCAGTCTCTCTCTGTTTCAGATGCGGTGGGTGAGCTGGGGATATGAGCATCTCCTCAGCTTACAGGCAATAATCGATCCATGTAGATACAGCAAGCACTCAGATGCTGAGGCCCTGGGAGCTGTAGTAATATCTAAGAATGCTGACTCCACCGTCTTGCTCTGAGGTTATTCTTGATCTACAGAAATATAAATGAGACCAATTTCTCATCATTCATATTTCAGAACACCTCTGCAAAAACAGTAATTCCTTGAGTGCTGGAATTCAAGGACCTAATTTCTTACAGATTTGCATCTCTATGCTAGGAGTCCCTCTGGATCCTCCCCTAAGCACTGAATTCATAATACAGACACTCTTTTAACTGGGCACTAATAGGATTTCTCTTCTTTTCCCAGCAGCCTACATTCATGAAATGTGCTGAGCTTACTCTCCCTACCTGTCAGTCTAACTGGCCACCAAGCCTCATTTCCACTAAGAAATTGCCTTCAATTAATTTAAAACATTCACATCCTCATCTGCTGTAGCAGAAAGCCTAATACACATAGTAGAAAGCCTAATTCAATTAGTTTCAAGCCAGCTTTGCTTACATCAGAAAAAAAATTACACTTTGCTTTCAGTTCTGATCTCCCAAAAGACATTTGTCATTTCAAATTCTAATTCCATATTCTGGGACCATAAGTTAAGTGAGAATCAATTAATGGAAATGTAATCTATATCACTTAAAAATTTGTTTATAAAAATCTTGGCTTTACTCGACAACATAAGGGGTGGATACAAAGTTTTCTCACTACAGCTGGTAGAACTACTCCCCATGTGCCAGTATAACTAAAAGCAAATCTGCAAATATATCCATATCTAGGGAAAGTGGGTAAAAGTCTGGTTTCAACTTCGTAGTTGAAAATACAGGATAATCATTTCACTGCAAGTTTTCTCTGGAGCAAGACTGATTCCCCCAGCTTAGAAGGGTGTTTTCATGTTCCATACTGTTCCATAAAGGAAAATATAAGCAGCGAAAGACAATATTATTTGGAATTAGCTTGACTGGGATCATAAAGGCTTGCAATACAGAAGCATCTACTCTGAAACGTGTATACAAACTCACTTTTGAAAAACAAGGCTCAGTCTGACTCTTTTACCCATTCTTTTGCTTCAAAAGCAAATGGGTCTTTTTTTGAGTGTATATAGAGCAATATCTTCTGTACAGCTTTCAGATTAGGTAACATTTTATGATGCTGAGTTTCATATTATTGGCTACTCACACTGAAGCTGCAGTTTTTATGAGCACATTTTAATGTATCCATTTATATTCAGAACAAAGAACCTAGGGTTATCCCATCATCAGAAATCCTTATGAGCTTGATTTTTTTACTGTTTCTATCATGTAGGATTATGGTTTCCATAGAAAAATAAAACAAGGTTTTCCTTTTTTTTTTTTTTTCTTTCCTCACACAGTTTATTTTTGGAATAGAAAATACTTGTGGGTTGTTGGTTTTTTGTTTTTTTTTTTAAACATACAAAAAACCCAAGCGAAAAACAACCACACAAAAAAAGACCACAACAAGCATTTGTTGTATATTATAAACTGGAATGGAATGTGCTTTTTTGCCTTTTCCTATGAATGTATTAACCTGCTAGCCAGATGTGTAGTTTGGCACACTGACTTGAATGCTGGTTCTCTCCTGTAAAGACCCATAAAACAATTGGAGTCTGATCTATGTTATCTGGTAGGGAAAAAATCTTACAATATCAACCAGATAGGGGTTCCTTTCTTTCAAGTTTTTTTCAAAGCATTGAGAAAACCCTATAAAATCTAAACGATTTATGTAATAGTATTGAAGGGCCTATTAAAGATGCTCAAGTAGGGAAATTTTCACTCATGTGAAATAGTCAAAAAAGAATCATCTGTGTCTTCTCATTGATACTCAGATCTCATACTTATTCACCAGACACAGAGATGAATTGCCAGCATTGCACCATTTGCCAGAATCTATGTGTGTGTTTATCAAGGCACACGAGTCTGTAACTCTCAATGAGAAATTTTTTCCCAATGAAAAACTGAAAAAAAGCATCGATTCCTCCACCTTCAGAAATGATATTTTCTTTTGAGAAAGCATTTTGATGGAACATTTCTACTCAGCTCTTCTTTGCCTAAATTTGTATAGGAGTAGTGTGAATTCTCTCATGCTGCTTGGTGGGTGACAACATCCCTTGAGGTTAGAACCTCCAGGGTCAGGACACCAGCATAAAGCTCCAAGTCTCAAGGTCCTTGAAGGATCAAGGTCTGATCTGGTATTTTGGAGTTGCCATTTACATAAGCATCTGTGAAGGAACATGCTCTAAGTATTCTGCTCCATTCAGGCAGGTAACCTGAGCTGAAGAGAGGGGAGCAAAGGCAGAATTTACAACCAGATAGAAAGCAACTATGTTTTATAAATACCTCTGTCCATCAACTTACATTTGTCTTTTTGTTGCCTCCTATACTATAATTACTTTGCACAGCAAACTCCTTAGGCAGTACCTTCAGATTTTAAACTGTTTGGGTGTAATGAGCACTCTGGATTTTTACAGGGTGTTCCACCTCTTTCCTGGAGTCTTGCCATGGCTTTCCAAGTCAAAAGAGATGAGAATGGACCTGGGAATCAATCCAATTGTGTATTTTACATCATATAATGCTGGAAAGATTTCATCCTGAGACTATACTCCTCACTCACTATGCTGAGGAAAGAAATTATGTGCTGTAACTATGGGGAGAAAACACATACAGAAAGCTGGAGTCCAGAAAAAGATTCCTAAACCTCACCTATAGCCCATTTTAAGAGAAGTAGCACTCTGGATCTTAAAAAAAAACAACTACTCAAAGGTATCACAGATCTTCAGGTCTATTTTCCAGAAGATGTTTGCTTTGGTTGTTTTCATATGCCAGGGCTTGCTTGCTTGGCTCTGGCTCACACTGTTAATCCCTCAGTCGTTGCAAACAGTTTGCAAGAAGGTTCTTGAGTGATGCCACCTAACAAAACCCACGTGCTGTCCTGACACAGCTCATTAGGGATTTTTCCCTCCCTGATGGCAGAAACAGATACTCTGCATTCAATCCAAACATGTGACACTGCAGGAGAGAGCATTGGATGTTGAGTATTTCTATTTATGAGGAAATTAAAATGAAGAAAAGCTGAGCTTTTGGCTTCTGTCCACTGCTTTCCTTCACTTTAAATGTTTGCCCAGGCTTCACTATATCTCTGCATATTGTATTAGCCCTAGGCTTATGTAGCTCTGTTTTCATTATTAACCTGTGGAGGAATTGCTGGAAGACTCTCATATGCTGTGTAGCACATTAACCCTCACAGGCTGCTATGGCTATAGGCTGGACACCAGCACTTTTTTATATGGGGAGTGGACTCATACTTTGGAGAGACTAAATAAGTTGCCCCAGCTTAAGTTGACTGAGTAATAATTTACTGAGAGCTGAATATAATTAATTTTTTCTCTGCAGAGATGAGAACAAGACCAAATTGTATTCTGGGCTTCACATTCAGTAACACCCACTTTTCTGCAAATTCCAGTCAACTTCATTGCTCATCCTCATTTAGGATTATGAGAGACAGGGTTCTGTGCAAGATGATTAATGTCTTCAGCTCCCAGTGAGGCACATGGGACTTGAAGATGCTTGGATTCTTGTTTTAGTTAAATGAATTTCTGCTTGGACACAGGCACTGGACTGTGATATCCAATCCTGTGGGACTGCCAGAAGCTGCTTTGCAGTTCAGGTAAAGCTTCTAAAACCAGCCAGGCTGTACCAAACCAATATGCCAGGACTGCCTGCTACCAGCAATGCACAGAAGAAGATGCTCAGGAAAAAGGGCTAAAAATCAGGATCCATGTATATATTTCCTCTATAAACCCAGCTGCCATGCAGAGATTCATTTTTGCTGTGTGAAGATGATGTTATTCTCTCAAATTTTCAGTCTGTTCCATGTTCATGGGACAATGGCCTCTCCTTGCAGATGAAGGACAAAGGATTCTCCATTTTTAATTTGTCACTCTAACCAGCACTGCACATTTAAATCTTGTAACCTGCACTCAAAAATCTCTCCCTAGCACTAGCAGCACAGATAAATAATATTTCTGGCCTTCCAAGAAGAGAAAGGGAATGAAGGACAAAAATGTCCCTTCATTTGTCTTTTGCATGCTGGGTTTTACTGCAGATTTATTAATGCCTGAACAAAATCATTAGCATTCTTTAAAAAGTCTAACTCTCCAGCAAAACTAAAATTAATTTGATAGATTCTCCTTGACTCTCAGTTATTAGGAGAGTGCAGAAAATGTTCATAAACATGAGGGACCTTGACACTGCAATCTGAAAAATGCCCTTGTAATAAATTAAAGTGTTTTTTTTTTATAATATAATTTCTCATTGCACGTTTTCCTCCACTCCTTTCTCCAAATAAGGTTTTTGTATATCTTTCAAGCTCCCTCACTTTCTCACAGTTGCAAGAACTTTTATGTTACTGAGGTGTGTATTTTGAAATATTATCATCACCAAACTGTTCTAACAGCACACACAAAATCAGAATGTGAGCAGTTCTATTCAGAATCACTTCAATTCTTCACAGCATGCTACAGTTTGGTTCAGATATTTGCAGAGATATTCTAATTAAAAATCCCAGTGGATTTGTTTTCTAAGAATACTACCATTTACATGATAATATTTTATGTCTCAGAGACAAACTGCAAATAGACACAGGCAGGAAGAAAGAAAAATACTTGTGGTGCAATGACATTTATGTATGAAAACCATACATAAGGTCATTTATGTATGATAATCTCGTAACCTGTGTACAATATTCTCCAGTCCTCCCATTTCCATGTAACTGAGAAGAGAATTCAGCCCACTGAGTGTGAAGGGAGTTTCCTTTAATAAGCCATGAAAGTTCGGGTCCAACATGAGAGACAAATCAGAGGGGGAAAAGCATTATCTTGCTGGGCATAGGTACAAGATATTGTCACTAATATAACCCCAAGATATATTCTCCCTGACTTACAATTGCAGAACCAAATTGCTCTGTGTAGTCACATACATTTTACTTTATTATTCTCAACTCCTATAAGTGGAGTCTTCTCTTTTCTCTCTCTCTTTATCTACAGGGATAGTACCCACACGTCTTAAATGTAAGATGATTTTACAGGCTCTATTTTGTCTTTTTAGAAATATTTACATTTTCTCATAGTGCTGTTTATTTTGTATAAGACACACTGTCTCTGTCTCACTGCTGGTCACACAGTTCTGCAGCTTGTAAAACTGTACAGCATTTTCACACATAGGATGAAAGAGAAAATTCCAAAATTCCCTTTTCTGGTGTCAAGAGTACACCAAATTAATTTACTTCAAGATTCTTTCCCCCCCCCATATTTTAACACCTAATAAATTGCTATTTTGCTTTAGAGAAACTAAATTTTTTTTTTTTTTTTTTTTTTTTTTTTTTTTTTTGTGACAGTGTGCAGGAGGCTCAGTGCCAACCTTAATTACTACAAACCATCCAAGATCTATTGACTTAGGTGGAGCTGCATCACTTTAACAGCTGAAGACCTGGTCTGTAATGTGCTGTGAAAATCAAGTTTTCCTGGAAAGGGAGTACAATGAATTTACAAGCTAAACAGGGAAAAGGTGATCCTTCTCTACCTTTTTTACTCTGCAGCCAATTCAGGAGGCACCTGTTATGGCAACACACAACCCTTGTGTGGCTGGTTTAGAAGCTGACAGAGACGCACCAAGCAATAGGATTAAATTTTCAACTTGATTATATCTGAACCAGTTTTTCTGCATTTTCATGATTTTTTTTTTCCACAGCAAGGACTCATACTACAATGTTTTTGTCTCATGGCACTTTAGCACAACCACTCAAACAAAACTGAAAAAACCTACACAGACAGAAGTTCAACCTGTATATATATTTAGGGGGAAGTTATTCTTTCTCCAGGCTCCACAGTCTTCAAAGTGGCTGAATTAGTTTAGTTCAAGTTGCTAGAAATAGCCCTTTCAGGCACACAGAGAGCTCACAAAATGGTAGGTGAAGTTTTGAGGGATGGCAGCAGGGGACAGGGACAAAAGTTGTTAAGGCATCCTGGCTCTTTTCTGTGTTTCTGCTCCCACTGGGATCCAGCACTGGGCTCTACCCAGCTGGGGACCCAAACCCTGTGGCAGCTTCTTTGCTCCAGGCTGTCTTTTAAATCTTCAGAAGAAGTTAGAGATAGATAGATAGATATTAGTCTGGTGACTTATTACAGGTGGCTGATTAATTGTTCTGAGATTGCAGTTACCACCACACAGCTTTCAGCTCAGGTTGTTAGTGTGGAGACAAACACATCACCACTCGGGAGAGGTTATATGTGGTGCTTCATTTCGAGGCCCCGGGAACCAGGGTTACGCACCCAGTTCTGGCTCCAAAGTCCGTTACAGCGCAACCACATTTTATCCATGAAAATTTCGCAACCTAATTGTATATTCAACAGGTTACAACATTTTCTAATACATATGCATATGTAGCTTGCTTCATCAGTGAATTGCGACACTGGCCTCTTCTGCGCTTGCGTGCCTCTCTCTGGTGGTCGTTGGGATGAAGTATGTAGTCTTCCTCTGATGAAGTAAGACGTCTTCCTCGCTGTGTCCTTTTCACCTTCCTTCTCTTGGGTAAAGTCCAGCTGGTACGTGGTAACTTACAAGTTGTTTTTACTACCAGCTTCCTTCTACCTCTACTCTACTAACTTTGGTATGCAGGGTCTTGTCCTCATCTCGCTACTTAAATAAATGCTGAGTACTTAGTTTTCTACTCCTAACAAAGTACCATTCCTTACAAGGTAAAACTTTTACATGTTTCCACATTCCTATTTTCTTCTACCTCTAATTCTAAAAAATCAATTCTGAAACAATCAGAATCAGAATATATTTCTTTTATTTTCTTTCTATCCCAACAAGGTAACACTAATGAGGTTTTTCATTCTTCCCATCCATAGGTGATGCCAAACCAAATTCCCTGCGTCAGCAAGTGGAGGCTGTGTGCAGAGCCCCTCTGGTTATCATCACCAACCAAACAGCCTGAAAAACTACTAACCAAACCCAGGGCTGGTTGAGATCAAGCACTGCCTCACTTTATGCAGTGTCCAAAGCCCAAGGCCTCTGCTCAGCACAGTTTGTTAGTTGGGTTTTGGAATATAGTTTGCCCAACAACCTCTGGGAAAAGTTTGTGAGGGATGCAGAGGGACAGGCTGGGGTCCACCAGACCCAAACTTCCTGGAGGGGGTATGGGTGATCTCTGCTCCAACTTGCAGACCAAAGGACAGTCCAAGGGAGCAGCCCCATGCCCCAAATGGGGACTGGGATGGGGCTGCTCCCTGCCTGAACACCCAGAGCTCTGGGGAGCACAGGGAGTTAAGCTGGATCTGCCAGGGCTGTGGAACCAGACAGCTAATGCTGGAAGACAAGGAGGAGGGAGGAGGGCAAAGCAAAGCATGGGAAAGAACATGGGAAATTTGTGAGGGAAAAAAAAATAACGCGGGCTATAACTGCTTAGTAAACAGTTTTTTTCTCACCCTGGAAGAACCCTGTTTTACTGAATGTGTCCTACATCATAATGGCACATGGAACAAATTAACTTGCAGCCATGACCTACATTAGGATCAGAAAAAGACTGTTCTAGCTAAAACAAAGTCGTGAGCTGATGTTGTCAAAATCCTGAGCTGTTGTTTTCTCACAGCCTTTAGGATGATCCCCTGCAGCAGTAGGCTTCAATGTATTCAACAGCAGAGCATGTCTGCTAATAGCTTTCAAGCATTTAAGTCCTTGAATCCCTGGGAAGCACAGCTATCCCTGAGTCATTAGCCTCGTTTGATCTAATGGGACAAGCACAAACAAGAGCAAAACCAAGGAATTGCAGGAGTGGAAACAACATTTCCCAGAAACATCCAGTAGGTGTGAAATATCTGGAGTCTCCAGCAAAACCACATCAAACTAGTGAGATATACATGTACTTGGCACATCCCTACTGGTTTTGAAATTGCTTTAGCCCTTTTGGATTATACTCAAAGTAGGAAAAAGGCAGTACAATGTCTTCTGCAGAAGAGGCAAAGCAGTAATTATTTGTTCAAGTACACACCAACAAGCAATGCACACAGAACTTGCTGGCAGCATGGGTGGATCCTATTTTTGAAGCCATATTTTTTGCAGCCTGAAGATGCAAACCCCAGAATGCAGACATGGGTCTCAACCAAGACTTTGAGTCCCAAGCACAGAATCTTCCCCATTCCTCTGGCTGGTTTTAGTCTCATTACATTTTAAGGAGTCTGGTTCACGCTCACTTACATTCCCTGTCCCAGATTCACCTTATACCCTGCATGCAGAAATTACCCTCTTGTGAAAGGATTTGCAGCACTCTGCCATAACAAAAAGCTCCAAATTTCAGTCCCTACCTCATTCTCTGAGGCCACTGAGGTGGATATACTAACCCATAAGTGAGCCAACACACTGAAAGATCACATCACAATTAGGAGGCTGCAGTTGACAGTGTTCACAGAGAAGTATGACAAGACTGAAGGAGTGCCACGAAATGTCATCAGCCATTATCAACCACTGTTGGCCCTGGAGCTTTCCTGGGGAGGGCTGCCAGGAGTACAGCATCTGTGACTGGGTGGCCTCAGACAGTGTAAGAGATCCAGAGCTGTCATATCAAAACCTCTGATGACGGGTGAAAAACTACTAGTGAAAGCAAGTAAAGCAGCAGGGAGGGAACTCTGGAGGCAAGTGTTAGACCATCACCCAACCATATGCAACCCTACAAAGATAATGGCACTAAATTACCTCTCACTTGAGTTGGTTCATTAAGAGCTTGATAGAGCTCTACTGGTGCCACTGGAAGCCTGTTCAGAGAGCTAAATGGACTCTAGATCAGACCCTAGGACTGGAAAATGTATTAGGTCATAAAGTACACTGTTACATATTTTATAAGGGAACAGCTATCAACTTCTGCTCCACCCGAACACACAAAACCCAGCTGGAAATAAGGAGAGGTGTGTGTATACCAGACACTCCAACTGCAGCTTCTTTCAGCTACTCCTGAGCTTATCTTAGAATGACATTTCTATGGCTCCCTATCTGTAGGAGAAATCTTAAAACACTGAGAAAACAATTATGTTCAGGGATATATGTAAATAAAATAATTATAGCATAAATAAGATGTACCTGATATTCATGTCAGTTATTTGAGCTAACCTCTAGGTATGCAAATGTGGACAATGTCTTTGTAGGCACCTTTAATTAATACTTCTTACAACACAACAATTTAGCCAAGACTTTGGTATTTGATAGCCAGAAGTAAAACTATTCTATGAATACAGTCCCAATCAGAGCATCCATTGCTTATAGATAAGAATCTTCTGTTAAGGTCTTCACATTACAGGAGGCAACAGGGATGTTGGTGGGTGGAGGTATTGCTAAAGAGACTGTGACCTATTCCCAAGGCAGAGATTTTTAGACCTGTACTAAATTGTTTGCCTCTTGGGTGAAACTCTTTCCTCTCACAGAACTGATTTTGATCACACATTCTGAGCTAGATCCATTTGCAAATCTACTGCAATATCATCTGCCCTTCCAAAAGGGAAAGAGAGAAATATTAATTTGGAGACGGATAGATCCATGGTGCAACCTGGACAATTTTGCATTTAATTTCTTTTCCATCACATCTGGGAGCTGGACCCAAATAGTGTTCTTTAATTATGATTTTCCTTCTCCTTTAGTCACAAAAACTGGAATGTGTTGTATTGAACTGTCTGCTTGATCTTCGAATCTAAATATCTAATAATTGATACAGAAACTGGTTTACTTTTCTAGCATATAAACTCGGGTCCCTGGGAATCACAGGTGTTTAATTGGAAGAAGGACTTCTATTTACTTTCCTAAAGATAAATGATAAAAAACACAGAATGTGGTACTTCACAGAGTGCCCTTGTAAAATATAAAGTATCTGAGTGGAAAACTTGCCCAGAGATTTCTGTAGCACACCAAATTAAATACAAACTCCGTCTGGAAAGACTTACATTGTGCCTCAGGCTGTTTTTAGTACTGCTCACATGGAAACATCACACCATGCAAGTCTCCATTGTAACCCACACAAAACTGATCCTGCTCCCCAGGAATGCAATCTCATGGCCCAAGCTGGTGGAGTAATGGGTGCCAGTCTGCATGGGTTATTGAGAGATGCCTGGGGTTTTTAGCTCTCTAGAATAATGCTAGATTGAAGCTGCATATAAGACAGATTCTTGTAATTCACTGTGTGGCTATGGCAGCACTGAGGCAATCTGTACACAAGAGATGACTCCTGGAGACTGGTGTTGCTGATGCCTATCTATCACATGTATCTGTCCTGGAGTTATAGGTGAAATGCCTCTCCCAACTGATTTTATCCATACAATAAGAAGTAGAGCTAAAACAATTGCTCAGTCATGACAGAAAAGCCTGAAGGTGATAATATCTGCCAATTTAATGTGGGAATTGCCTTGGCAGAAAGGAATTCCTGGGTGACATGGTGCTGTGGTGGCAGCTCTCCCTCTCAACATTCCACAGAAAAGCTTTTGCTACAGAAGAAGGGCACAGAGGATACCAATGACTTTAAGTGTCTGGGGCACAAAGATGGAGCCTGTTGATATTAAGTTTTAAAAAATATGCTATCATAAAGGAAATTCTTGACCACTGGACAACAACAGCTGGTGCCAAGAGTCAAAAATGGAGCTTAAGTGTGAGCCAGCTGACTAACATCAATGCCAGGCCAGGCTCTGGAAAGCTGATAAAAGCCCTCAATTAATAAAGGTAATTAAAATAATAAAGCAGAGAAATACAGTTAACGCTAGCAATCATGGTTTTATGGAAAACAGGCCTCATAAATCTGATGAGATCACAAGTTTGGATGATAAAGATAACATAGATGCAACACACAGAATATGAAGAGTCACAGAACTCAGCAGAACCCAACGTGCTGATTATAAAAACATTATGAAATATCCGGAGATGAGAGGTTGGTTGTAGCAGAATACGGTTGCAAAGCTTCAGCATCTAGATGTGTAGGAATCAACATTAGAAAATAAGAGGTTACTCATGGAGAGATGTGCATTTAATGATTTTGGGCACTTAAAATGCATTTTGATCCAGCCAAAGGCAAAGTTTCACATTAGTGAGAGGAACACAGACAATCAATGAGGAATGCAGCAAGCAGGGCTACATGTAAAGCAGCGATTTGGGAGAGTTAAGCAACTGGGTATCAACATTATTCTAGGAAAAAAACAAATTTAAAAAGGCAAAAAAACCCAAATTTGACCTTTGGAAAAAAAAAAAAAAAAAAAAAAAAAAAAAAAAAAAAAAAAAAAAAAAAAAAAAAAAAAAAAAAAAAAAAAAAAAAAAAAGGGGTGGGCTAACTCTGCACACAAAAAAAGGTGGGCTAACTCTGCACACAGCACCAGCAAAACTATCCTGTTTCACCACTTGCATTTTTAAAATACACTGAAAAATGAAGTAAAGAGTAAAAAATAATTTAGTAAAATGTTCTATGTATTATTTCTGAATTCAATCGTTAATTAAGCAGCAAGACAGTGGAAAGGTGACTTGATTGCAGGACATTTGTACACACAAAAGAAGAAAACAGTGGTTATCAAAGGAACCCTTCATCTAGTCCAGCAAAGCATAACAAGAAGCAAGTTCTGAAAAACAAAAAAGCCATACAATCATCAACGAGCAATTAAGAAAGTATTTCATTAGGGAAAGTTATAAATCGCTGGTAGAAAATATCAAGGAAATGGTGGATTTTGCAGTTCTCAGCATATGCTAACCACAGCTACATGCTAGCTGCTTTTCTGGAAAAAACCCCTAACCAAATATAAATTTTCAGGCTAAAAATAGAGGTAGCTGGCCTTCATTAAACAAAATGCCAAGGTGAATGATCTACTGTTCCTTTCTGGCCTTAGCCAAATGAATCTCTGAAGAAACAGGGACTGCTTTTTTCCTTATGAAAAAAAAATAAAAAAAAATAAAAAATTACACGATGACTTCTGGCTTTCAGCCAGTTGAAAACATGCCTTAGATTTTTCAGAGTTTTGACTGGCTTTCCCATTTTTCCTTGGGTATTTCAAGCAGATCAGTATAAACATTGAGAAAACTATTTCTCACCAAAAAGGAAGCTGTTAAGTCTATAATTACCACTGGAATTTTAAATATTTTCTGTGTTTATGACCAACTATACAAAGTGCTGGGTTCTCTCAACATTTCCTGGTGAAAATCAGAACACTGTCATTGAAACATACACATGATTTTGTTTTGTTTTTTCCTTACCTGTATTAAATATCTTGTGAGTAATTAATGAAGTGAGTGAACCTGACACATGAAGTTGTTTATTCCTATTTTTGCAGACAAATAGAGTTACATCAGTACCATCTGCTAAAGTTTTCCATTTCTGTAGCACATGATGGGGTGATGTTAATGTGGAGCAGTTTCTCAGTGCAGCACCATCACATTTTTTGCATACCTCTGTTACTTGATGATACATTAGCCTAACAGTCAACTATGTGGATTTCTGCAAATTTTGGATCCAAAGCACAAAAATGGAGAAATTTAATTGATGGGACCTCCAGGGCCACTTTTCCCAGCGTTGCTTATGGTATGTCTTGGTCCTGCCCACCATTTTCCCATCCTGACAGGAAGGCACCATGCTGCTGGACACAGCAAAAACCTTTTTGTTTTGGGGTTTTTTGTGATAGGGCCAAACGAGTTGGTTTATCTCACAGGGGAATTCCACTTTTGGAAAACAGAGGATGAAGTGGCATTTCCCAAGAAAAAGTATACACTCTGCTGCGACCTACAGGCCGCAGCTGGTATGCACCTGCCAAGAAATTATTTTGTTGTTGTTGGCAAGAGATTTTTTTTTTCCTTGGTCTTCTTGGTGCTCTACTGATTGCAATGGAGTTAGTCTGGAATTGTTCAATACCAATGAATGGAGTATTTGATGCACTCTGTTTCCAAAACTCTTCCCTAACAACTACCAACACATTACCCTCCATCCATCTCCCATCCACACAGGGCATTTATAGATACTCTATTTATTTTTAAGAAAAAAAAAAAAAAAAAAAAAAATCCTGCTCCATACATTTTCTTAAGGTGTGCTTGAGACAAGTGCACAGCAGAGTCAGGGTGAGGTCTCCACACTTCATTCCAACCTTCCTCCAAATGAAGTGGGGACAAATGACATCCAAATTATCATTTTGAAGTAACCCTGGGCACCTTCACTCGATTCTCCTCCTCTACCAACTCTGAGAAGATAATTTGTCAAATAGCCAAGTCTGTATTACAATTCTTTTACTACATACATATGAAGAAGTCCTTACAATGCTTGGAAACATCCTCCACTCAAGAGGATCTCACAGACCCTTGCTTTTGCTGATGACAGTCAAAACTCATTCCACATTCCTGGTCAAAGCATCAGTTATAATTATGGGAGAAATCCATCTAGGACCCCAAGGAGCAAGCTACAGGCTTTTCCCAGCTGGTAGTGGTCTCACTTGCCATCTGTTCTTTCCTTTACATCATTTTCCTGTTGGGGGATTGTTGCAAACATCAAATTACAAAGGAAAAAAAACAAAACAAAACAAAACAACAAAAAAACAAACAAACAAACAAAAAAAAACCAAACCAAACCAACCAACCAAACAAAAAAACCCCAAAAATGTGGTTGATTACACTCCATAAATACTAAATAAGCAAATCACCTAGACCATGGTACAGATAAGATGTGGAAGATGTGCTTTCTCAGTCTTTCAGCTCTTGTTTGCAGCTCAAGTATCCTTTGTGCTTTTGAACATCTCTCTCTGCACATGAACGTCCCATGTACTGTCAATGATTTTCTTGAATCATGCCCATTTCCAAATAACTACATGGCCCAGCACCTAATGGTAAGCTTAGAAACCAGAAATAGTTTGTAAATCATTCACAGATCAACCAAAGAACAGAGCCTTGGGAAGTGCTGTTTGAACAGCTATAATGTACTTAACAGCATTGCAACAAAATGTTGATACTTGGAAATCAATAGGGTCTGACAGACTAGGTATAACTCTGCGGTCACAAACCTCAGCTTAACTAACTTCAGAAATATTACCTAGGCTGGATGAAGATGAAAATTGGCCTTTTCCTTTACTGAGGGAAGAAAACAGTGATTTCCTGAGCTGTGGCCATGTAGGGATTTCACCTCCCTGATGCTGTGCCGCTCTCCTGACAAGAAACTGTTTCATCTCCCTGACCCAGAGACACTGATTCTGCTGATTGTCTGAAGGAAATCAAGACATGCAACATGCCTTCATCTCAGACGTGTCCAGAGCCCTGAATGAAGCAGCATGACAGGACGTGTACCAGAGCTGCAGCAAAGCATGAGTCAGCCTCCTCCGGCCATAAATCTAAGTCATTGCAAAACTCCCTCCCATTTATTCCATCTGATCTTCTCCCCTGATTAATTTTGCAATGGGCTAATTTAAAAAAACACACTTAGGTTCTCTAAGGAGGTACAGGATCTCTCGGGGAGTCTTGGAACAGTGTTGCTAACTCACATGATTTTTATCTCAAGCCTTATGACTTTTGAGCATTCTTCAGTTTTTGCTGCCAGAAGCATGCAATGACATGAGTAACTCAGCTAGCTCCTCTCTAAATTTCTATTAGTAGTAATTTTCTAGACTTTATTATGATGTACCCTAAAGACCCAGAAATCAGAACAACAGAAAAAAACAAAAAAAGGGGTGTGTGTGAAATTTAATAATTTTAGCTGTGCTTTTTAAGATTATTGTGGAATTCACAAAAACCTGGCTACAGATATTTTTCCGTTACAGCTGGCAGCACTGTTTGCTATTCATCCTCACTACACTGCCCCTTAATATTATTCTAATTTGACTGCCTAGGTTATTAGAGAAATATGGAATATAAACTGTGTATCTGGATGTAGAACAACAACCTGAGGGGTTTTTTTCAGGTGTTTGCACAGGGCTTGTCAGCACCGGACGAGGAACGGGGCCACAAGGGATATTGGAGGGGAGAAGGGAAGAAGCTAGGTCGTAACTGAAAAGATACAGAAAAAAAAGATGATCTTGCCCTCCCCTTAAGGCAATGCCCCTCCATAAAGCCTCCTGGAGGCAGGACATCCTCTTTGGCCTCTTTCTCCAGAATGAGATGTGATGGGCTTGCACAAAGCAAAGGCACCTTCTGCAAAGCAAGTCCCAATGCACATGGCTGAGCCAGATTTTCCTCTGGTTTCCACAGGACTGCATCCAGAGCCAGCCCAGAGTCAAGGAAATGCTGTTCTTGGGGCAAAGACGAATTAGCATTTAATCAGTTTAAAAACAGAGGGGGAAAATTATACATATTCTTGCTGTTATTCTTATTTTACAGACCCTTTTGCCTTCCCAGGTGCCAGGGGCTGTGCACACAGTGGGTGTATCCAAAATGCCACTGCTCTTTAAAAAACATACAGCCTTCTTAATAAAGGGGGAGGGGGGGGGAACTAATTTTCTTCTCAGGCATTTAGAAAGGGTTTTGCTGAAGTTTACTGTGGCCAAACCATGCGGCTGCACAGGGCCAAAATCTTTATGTCATTAATTCAGCAGCCAAGTTCCCACAAAGGGAAGCTTTGTCAGGAGCAACCAGTTTTGACCCTGAAGAGGCATATGACCATCAGAGCTCTGTATTGTTCAGAGGTAAGCAGGAGGTTGTGTGTAAGTTGCCTTTCCCTTTCTAAAAAGAGCTGCTTTGACACCATTTAGGCAGTGGGGACCATTGCTCATCAAGGAAGTGCCTCTTCCCAAAAACATCGCGGCAGAATATTCTGAGGGTGTTTGTTCCCTTGCTGAGCTGTAGCACAGTCACTTGCTGGTGGCCACAACAGGAGTCCTGTTATACTTGGCATCTTCCTGAACGTGTTACCTACTGAGAGAATTTAATTAACTGATAATTTCAACCTTCAGAATAAACAAAACAAAAAGCAACTGTTTAGCTCTGATGACCTTAGAGAACATCTTAAAAATATAACCCAGGCATCCCCTGTAGGCACGAAAGGCAACTGGAAAGGTTTCCAGACTTTGTAATTTGGTTTCAGTGAAGCAAAGGTTGTGAAGTTAACCTCCTGCTTTTAGAGGACCTGACATAATTTTTGCAGGGGAGGAGGTATTAACAGCTTATCTGGGCACTATCTTAGAGAGAAAAATCATTTAGCAGACATTAGCTATCTCTGGATAGTAATTTTCTTCACTGGCCAGTGAAGAAAAATGTGTTTTGCTTAAGTGTTCATTACCATTGCAAGTTTCACTCGCTTTAAAACAACTTGCATATTAAGTAGCACTAATGTAAGCCTCATTAGGGGCTGCCCATATGTCTGGCAGTGAATGGATACATAGCTCTGGTACTAAAAAAAAACCCAAACCACCAACCAACCAACCAACAACCTTGCAATAGTAAGTTGTTCCCAACATTTTCCACTGGTAATCCCACCCTGCAAATGTCCTCAGCCAGGCAGAGGCTCCCACTTCTGCTAGGGGGTTGCCCTCCTGTCATTCCACTTCTCCTTTATGAAGAACTGCTCTCATCTCCCTCCTTCTACCAAGTGGTATGGCACTGCCAGTGCAAAGGGGATTACTGGTGTGTCCATTACTGAAGTGAACTACTAGAAAAATAAAGTGATATGCAAAAAAGATGAGTAAATGTATCAAAATGCAGCATCAAGGAAGGATTTAGCCTATCACAAATGGAGAATTATGCTCAGCTCTACTGAGCTTTGCCCCAGAGAGGAGGAGAGAGACCCAGAGAGCTAAGCCTTATAGCTCGATGATATATATATTATTGGGAAAAGGATTTTGACAAAATTGAACATGTAAAGATGTAAATTTGCATCTGTAAATTTGCAAATGTCAATTTTCACAAAAAGATGTACATTTAAGTGTACTGAATATTCTGGGAGTGTTGAGGTTTGGCTTTGAGTGAAAAAAAAAATTAAGTTGGGTGCATTACTAGACAGACTCAAACCAACAAAGGAAGGATTTCACTCAAAACTGTAAGATATGTTGTATTTTTCATGCCTCTAAGCAATGAATATTGGTGTTTTGCACAATCTGCAATACAAAATAACTTTCATTTCTTCCAAGTATGCATTTTTATGAAGTTAGATGAATAAAACTTCTGACCTCGAAGCAGTCATACTAATAGTAATAAACTACAAAATATGTATGATCCAGTTTATCATTAAGCCTCAGTTAGATGAGATTAGCTAATCATGCAGCTTATTTTCCAAACATCTATATGCTGCTGTTGTTTGTTTTTTTGTAATTCTGGCAGAGAAACCTCAAAAGAATGAAAAACATGATTAAGGATTTATTTACATTTTCTTTAAATATCAGCAGCATTCTATGATGAACAATGCTTTTAATCACCTACCCCGTTCTGTGTTTATAATGTTGCCCACAAGCACTGATTTGTTTTTTGACAAAGCATTGGTGGTTTTCTGTGTAGACCTATGGAGCCTGGTCTAACCTTCATTAGGGTCAAGAACCAACAGCTCTTACAGACATCCGAGCATTAACCAGGTCCCATTGGTATCTTTTCTATCACTAAAAGTCACAAAAGACCAACACAGAATTTGCAGTTTCATCAAGATCTAAAGTCACATTAAAAGTCTGGTTTTAAAGGCAGTCCTTGGAGAGGCAGAGGCCAGCACACTCACTTTTAATAGAGATTTACTCTTCTGGGTGACTTTTTATCAGTAGCTCTGAAATCAATGTACAGAGGCAGCATCTTTATCCCTAAATTTCAGCCAGGCAAACTAAGCATGAAGCTACACCCCACACCTGAGCAGATCCAACAGTTTATCAATGTTAAAAGTGGACTCATGCTGCCTTTGCTCCTTCCTCACCTCTGCTCCTGCCCCTGCAGCTTCAGCTTTGTCCTTGCACAGCCTGGCTCTTCACACTAAGACAGTTCAACCCAGTAATCCAGCAGAAAATTAACCACTTTTTCCATCTGATTAGCAAGTTTGCAGCAATTACCTTAAACCCCCATCTTTGCACCTCCAAAGCCAACTTACTGCCAAGGACTGACATGGTATTGTCACAACATGATTTAAAATTATCTGCATCAAAAGCCTTGAGCTTCATTTTACCCCCAAATGAAAAGGAATCACATTAGCACATAAAAGAGACAAGTGAAGGGGACACTCAAGGCTACAACATCCCTGGCTACCCCAAATTGCCCCTCCCTTTTTGGGCTGCACACAGGCTGCCCACTCAGCACCTTGGATGCATCCTCTAATAGGGGAAGGAAAAAAGAAAAAAGAAAAAAAAAAGGCTGAAAACAAAGAAGGTCATTGAGCAATCGCTTCAATCCTATCTTCATTTGAAACACAGCCCCCAAGAACGAAGATCTGGAAAGACTTACTAGTTCATCTTTGTCAACTGCCTGCCAAAGCAGGAATATACTTCGTAGTATTTTCTTGAGGGCTTTTATCCAGCTTGTATTTAAATGATCCAAGTAATGGGGATTCCACGATCAACCAGACTTTGCTGTTTGGAAAAACACATTGGCAGCCAGCTTATATTTCCTTCTGCTCATTTTCATGCCATTCCTACTTGTCATGCCTCCTACCAACCAACACAACCTTTGCTGTGCTTCTGAAGCAGCTTCCCTGTCCCTGCCCTGCTGCACTCAGGATGCCATGGAGTGAGGGGAAAGGTTGACACACGTGAAATACAGCTTCAAAGACAAATTCAGCTCCAAGATCTTTGGAATACTTACTCCCTGGCTGCTGGCATGAAACACTGCAGTCTTGGGAATGTCCCAAGAGGCTGAAAGGACTAACTCATGATCTTGACAAACTAGATACCCTGCCCTGCTGGGTGTCTCCAGCATCACTACTGACAGCTGGATTATGCCCCTCCTTTGAGCTTTTATTTAAGCCACTCAGGCTTCCTTTAAGCATCCCTCCATTGACAGCCCTCCTGCCCTAACTGACATCCTTCCAATCTGTCCAAGGGAGCCTTTGTTCCACCGGCCCACTCCAGAGAAACGAGGCCTTTTGCAAATTACAGACCATCCTTTCAATTATATTTCTATAGTAATGCTGGCACATTAGTTCCACTTATCCTTGGTTAATAGTTCAGCTTATATTCAAACAGCCATTAACATAAAATCAACACAGCAATTTGGTATGAATTCTCATATCATTAATCCATTTAAAGTGGATACACAGTTCACACTCCAAATTCACTTAATTATTGACTTAATAACATTTAAAGAGCCCATAGCCTTTGGCTCCATTGGAACACAATCTTTGTGGGTTTTTTTTCCTTTCCCTGTTTCCATAGGTTTTCTGCAGAAAGTTTGGGCAGTTCTCAGAGGTGTGGTTCTCCTTGAGAACCCCCACCTACTTATAGATTCAGTCTCATGAGGAGAGCCCACTGACTGGTTGGTTGGTTGGCTCAGCTGAGGGAAAAAGGAGAAATGTCCACGATGGGCTACATAAAATGGGTCCCATTTGCCCAGCTCCTTCTGAGGGAAGCAGCCCTAGGCTTCCCAGGCTGGAGCAACCTGGAGAGGACTCCTTTCAGCCTCTGCCCCTGCTGGGGGATACATTGTCCTGGTCTTGTGGCAGCCCCAAATCCTGATGAAGAAGGAGAGATAATTACATCTCCCTCTGTATCTGATATAATTAGCTCTCTAGCTCTGGCACGGACAGTGGATATATCATGATAATTTCTAAGCACTGCACACAAAATAAATAGGTTCATCATAATTGTCCATGGAGAAGTTTGTTTTCCTCCATCATTTGATTCAATACTTTGTTTTTCTCATCCCTTCCCCATCCCTTTTCTTTTCTCTCCTTGTCATCATCCATGGCAAATGATGTTGTTTGCGCTTCAGCTGCTGTTACAGGGCAAAAGCAATCAGCAAGCAGCAGGTCTTGCATTTCACTTTGAAAAATGTCAGGTTAGGACTTGCCTGAATCCTCGCATAATTTGTGCCGCTGTTGGAGGCCTTTTCCAGAGACTTGTCTTCCTCCAGTGGCTCTGGTGGGATTTGAGAGCACAAATGAAGATCTGGGGAAGATCAGAAAAAAAAAACCAAAACTAAGCACCGTGGGGAAATGTTTGCATGGCTGACAAAGATCATTGTCCTCCTCAGCATCCCTGTGCAGTCTGAGCCAGGCCCTGAGGGCTCTGGTGACAGCAGAGGAGGATGCTCTGTATTGTCAGGGAAACTTCACTATAATAGGCAACAAAGACTAATTGCATTAGGATTTCTGCTGGAGAAGGGTCACTGGAACCTAAGAAGCTGTCTGCTTTTCCCTGCCTTTCACAGAGCAGTGAATGCTGACAGGGTCACACCAATGGTGAGAAGCCAAATGTTATTAATTAACTCTTGCCACAGACGTCAGCGAAAACAGAATCAGATGCACGGTGCTGCGCGTTATATGCAAAGGTTTTAATTTGGTTATGGGACCAAAGAAAAGAGGAGAACACCCTAGGATAGATTAATAACCACACTACATGGTTTCTTCTTTCCAGTTGGGCCTTAGGGTGTTTCCCACAGCTTCACCACACTTAACACCAGTCCCTATTAATACAGACGCAGGGAATTCCTAGTCCCACGGGTCTGCCTTTAAGAGAAGAGGTAGGTATCTGATAAAACTACATGTAAATTTGCACTCATTTTATTACTTGCTTTGTTATCACTCCAAAACTAAATGTTTCCTCTGTGAGATTTGAGACTTATCTACATCAGTGAAAGCAGCCCAGTTTTGTTTAATGTCAACTAATGCAGCCACTTATTTTATAAGGTAACATGGTAAACCTGCTTTTACTATAAAACACAATAAAAAACATTGAAAGGAGTCATAAAACTGACCCTATAACTCTGTGACATTTCAAATACCAGCAAGTATCTCCATATTCTTCCTAAATTGGCCACAGATTTCCTAAACATTGTGGTTAGAAAATATAGTCCTCATGCAGAACAGTTTCTTTAAACAAGGTCCAGAGCCTGGTTTCAGGAATTAGGCAGACCTGTGCTTTTACTGCAGCCATTTGTGTTCTCTGGGACCATGGTCCCTCTCGAGTTGCTGAGGAGATGAAGCCATGGAGCACTTGCCTGTCCCTACCTGCACACACAGGAGTGATTCAGGACTCTTGGCAATATGCAGGGTATGTCAAGACAGTAGAAAGTCTACTGAAAAACACAGACTAGTCCTAAACAGCCAGGTTCTCATCAGGATATGTGTGGCAGTGTGACTACAGCAAGGACCAAACCTCACGGTGACCTTACAGCTGACCTTACAGGTGACCTGAGCTGCCTGCCCTCCAGCATGGACATCAGGTGGGAGGCTTTGTAACAAAAAAAGCTGTATTTCTACACAGAGTTTTTTAAAGGGGAAAAAAAACCAAACTCAAACTGTTGGGGTACAGCAGATGAACAGGGCAGGGTGCAGCACAGGCACAGCCTGCCTGGTGACTCTGCCCCAGGGAAGCCCCTTGTGTGGTGCTCCAACATCTCAGGTCCCCAGGCTGGGGCACACAAGGCTGGCACAGACAGCCCTGCCAGGGCTAATGGTCTCATGATGCTGCTCCTCAGCCTCCAAAACCCAGCCTGGCACATGCCTGGACAAAACACTACTGCCAAGCTTTAGCCTTGAGCCAGAAGGGACTGAGCAGCAGGAGTGGGAAGCTGCCTCTTTCCCACGTGTATCCATTCACTCTTACCGGCTGCTGGTCCCACCTCCCTGCTCCTCTCCATGCTCTGCAGGAGTTAATATCAACTAACCTGGAGGGCTGCCCTGCTTTGGTGATTCACATCAGGCTTCCTGTTGGGCCCCTTGCCATCCTCATAAATAAGTACCAGAATTATGGTCATTGTTCCCAGAACAGATCCCATCTTAATCAAATCTGGAACAATGTGGTTAAATATCTTCTCCATCTTACTTGGTTCAGCTATTAGCTATGGAGAAACATCTTTTGAGGGAACAATTTTTAGCTTAAGAAAACCCAAATTTAACACAAGCACCTCTTCATGAAGACACTTAAAGAAAGAGTCATTACTGGGCTCCTCTGAAGCATCTGCCAGGAATACTCACCTGGAGGGATGTACCAGTGGATGCCCCAACTAGAGCCAACTCTTGTACACAGATTCCCCTTTGGAGGTGCTGCCTGAGAGGGTATGAAAATGTGCAGGGTAGAAGTTATGTAGACACATTCATGCACACCCTGATGGCATTTGCACAGATCAGGGATTTCAAGGAGGACAGTACAGCACAATCTGCTGTACACAGAAGAGCAATACTGTGTTTAATTTCAATGTTTGTATGAACACAACATAATCCTGATTACTGTTACGTGCTTCTTGAAAGGTAGACGGATACATCTACATGTGCATCCTTTTTTAATATGGATGAAAAAGGAAAACAAGAAAACATGTTCATACCAATCAACAGGACAGATTAGGATTTTATCCAGTGTGCTTTAGACAGATGGGCCTTCTTAGTGCCTTGGATTTTCCCTCTCCTCATTCTTGAAGTTAAGACAAATATGCCCAGCCAACTATTGAGTCTTTTTCTAACTGTGCTGAACCATGCCACTTACCAGAAAAAAAACACCCAACACCTGTGTCCAGCTTTGCTTCCCAGAGCTGAGAATCCACACCACGTTTTATAGAATTGTCTCTCTCTGATAATTCAGCTCCTCCTGAAATCTTCAGATCCTCTCATGATTTTCATCTAAAGCTCTATGATCCACACAGTCCAGATCATTTCCACATAAATAAATGAGGTGTAAAAGGACTAATCTACTTGAATATAAGAAAACCTATACTGATGAAAGGACTTTAAGCCATGTCCACCAAATCCTTGAGGTGCTCAGACCACTGGAATTTTACGTTAGAGCATTTTATTGCAGTCCTGTGTCACAACTCTATATCCTGCTTCATGAAGGATATATTCAGATGAATTTCTCTCTCATGTCAAAACAAACCACCAACATTTCAAAACTCCTTGCAATAAGAATTAGAGGAAATTTAGAGAAAATGGTGGCTCAATAAGCACCCTTATGAACAGTTCTGTCTTTTTGTCAGAGGTACCAATTAACTGAATGTTGGCAGCACATTTTGATCAGCCTTTTTCCTTGCAAACCTGCACATCCTGCCCAAATACAGGGGTTCCTCTGGTACTGCTGCCTCTCTCCCACACTTTTTCCCGTCTTTCCTTTGCTTCACCAACACAACTTTTCTGCAGCAAAGTGTAAAGCTTGAGTTGGCCAAGTTGCAGCTCACAGCAGGATACTAGAAGTGCTGAGGTTCAGATTGAGAACACAAGATTTCAAAGATGTATTTGCTGTAACATGAAGCAGATACAGTTTAAACTGACTTTTTGATGGTGTGCAGGAATCTCAGATGCCCATGTAAAATTATTACATCGGTTCTTCAATGGGGTTTCACTGCACTCATGAACTACCTTGGGGGCTGGGGTGTTTTGGTTTTTTTTTACTGTACATCAAGTATGCATTGCTGTCCATGTGGGGCTTTGCTGTAGGCTGCCACATATTTCCACATATTTTGCTATTGTCTCTTCCTTCCCCAAAAGCCATTTCAAATTCCTCTGTCTCATGTTTTATTTACAAATTTTTGTGGTTTTGTGTTTTATCATTTTGGGTGGGTGGGGAAAAGTCAGTTTTATGGCTCTTTTGCAGAAAAGGAGAGATTGACTTCTCTCAAAATCTCACAGTAATGTTTTGCAATTTTTCAGGGGCTTTCCTGCTTTATGAAAGACTAAGTATTTTCCCTCTGGTTTGGCTCCTGAACTGAATTAAACTTTACTCTGAGCAAGAACAGAAAAAAAAAGCCAGGGCTGAAGATCTGGTCATGCAATAATCTGTGGCTGACAGCTCATTTTCCTCAGTTGTTTTTGCTGTACTTACTGGATCAGGGTAAAGCTCCTCCTGTGTTATTCAGGGGTCAAAGACAGGAGGCAGATTTCTTCCAGAGCATCAGGATCCAAGGAAACAGCAAATGGAAAAAGACAACACCTATGAAAACAATAAAAATTTGTATGTGAAGACCCTGCACAATATAGTGGTGTGCAGCTCTTTCTTCATGAGTAAAGACCACACAATGATTATTTCCTTTCCTGGTCCAATTGTTATAGCAGAGACCACAGCTCCATCTCAGCATGGGGCACATCAGGTGCCAGGCTGTACCAACCCACCCAGAGTGATTCTTCCAAGATCCACACATTCAACAGCCCTCACCAGCAAACACAGAGGAGAAACCAGCTGGTTGACCCCACAGGGGCTGGGAACAGGCAGTGCTCAGAAGCAGAAACATTTGCCTTTTGGAACTAGCAAGGGGAAGAGGTCTGCATGAAACATTCTGTTTGTGCAGGTGAAAAAGCCTCAGTCTTGCTGAGAAGCCACCCATATTGTTTCAGCTGCACTGAGTACAATTTTGTATTTGCATTTAAATCAGCACCCTTGGAACAGGGTGGAGTCCAGGTTTGAAAGCCAAGAGTCATTTGAAAACCTCTTTCTCTGCAAGCCAAACTTGTTCTTATTTGCTATGGCCTGAGAGATGGGAAATGCTTTAGTGGGACCTTTGAGAGCTGCTCAGTGTGAAGCATCCTTTGAGCCTCCACTCACACGTCAGTTACACACCACTCACAACACCCTTAACACCAGAAGGGAGACTGTCCCAGGACAGCTTATTCCTCCAAGCCTAGGACTGGCTTGCATTAGGAAGGATGGGCTGGTAAAACTTGACTACACACACTCACACCCATATACAGAAGTACAGCTCACACCCATAAAAGAATTCATTTGTCAGGACAGCTTCAGTCAGTTCTCTGAGCAAACAAGCTAATACAGCAAAAGGGTGCTATTGCTGTATAAATGAGACTCCACTAAGGCTTTTATGTAAAATTAAGAGCTGGAAAAAAAAAAAAAAAATTCTGTAGAGAAGTGAAGGTCAGCATTTGAGAAAAGATTTCATTTAGAAAGAAATACATATAATCATGATCTTTTTTCACCTCATTAAAAGAAGTCGTTGGTGGATACTGTTATGAAACAGTTTTGAAGAGAGGTTACAAACAGTGGTAGAAATTGGCTGTTTAGAATTAGAGAGTAAAACCCATATTTAACTACTGTAAAAATTTAATCAAGCAATGAGGATGGGTAATAAATATCAAGTAACTCATAAGACTATTATTTATAATGCTTACTCCAATTATGGGACACAGATTTGAGATAGGAAATCAAGACAATTTTTCAATTACTGGTGATAAAATGCTTTAAACTCTGCATTAGCTGCAACCAATACAGTGCCTTTGATTCCACTAATTGATCTTAATTGATTAAATGAATGCACTTCATCTTTGGATTTTATTGCCAGCATATTCTGACACTTCCTATTACAATCCATCTTGGAAGATACTTGGTGACCATACCTGGATCCCCTTCCATTTCATTCTCATTTTTATTCTCTGATTAATTACCTGGTTTCAGTAATCCCAGAGCGTGCATGTCCCATTTCCCAGGCAGAGCTGACCCCGTGGCTGCCAGCCAGCTGCTGCCAGCCCAGCTTTCCTGCAGCCAGGGACTCCAGCACAGACATAGATAAAACATGGAACATCCAACTCCTATCCTATCCGAGATTCTGCCTCAGTCAAGTGTTCCAAGGCACAGAAGACTCTTTTGGTTTGTGTGCTCCTTTAAACTAAAGGATCTCTGAGCAATTTTTAACTGATGTCTCAACATACAACCGTTCAGTAGAGTTTTATGTTCTGTTTGAAACTAGTTAACATTACTATCTTTTTCTCCAAAATTTACCCTGAGTTTCAGGGTGCAATTTTCATTCTTTAGAGAATCAGCCATATGCCTATATGAAGGGAAGGAGGGCAGAGAAAAGCCCAAAAATTTGGATAAAGTGGAGATTGCAAATGTTCAAATTAGAGACAAAAGAATTTATTCATCTAGAAGGAAAATATTCCCTGAGATAAAGGACAGTGGAACATCTAAATTACACTTTGCATAACAATAATCATGAAATTATAGGTGTGCACGCGGTTACATAATGAGCATATATAATATTACAACCAGGTTACTAGAGGTACATAGGCCTTTAGTTGTATTACTTGTCCCCAAGGCCTTCAGTCCAACCTCATCATGCAAACTCAGAACACAATCTGACTCACAGATTCTATTAAAGTGGTGTGCATAGTACTGACTGGATTCCTGAATGTGAGGGAAAATCTGTTAGCACAATCCCTACCATCTATATTCATGAGATCAAGTAAGGTTTACAATATGCAGATACCAGCAATGCAGATAATTAAGAGGAAAAGGCAAATAAGTTCTGCAAGGGTAAAGAAAAAAAAAATGGACAATCATTCCTGCTCTGTCACTGCTTTGAAGAGAGTGTGCCTAGGAGAGAAAGCCATCCTGCTTGGGTTTGAGGAATTCTCATGACTGAGAACGTTGTCATTAGAGTGATCGGATAAGGCTGAAGAACAATAAACCTGCAAAAGTTGTTTTGTTTTGTTTTTTTCTCACCACAAAACTGATTCAACAAATACTCATCCATATAAGACAGAAGCCTTGTAGCCTGCTAAGGTCAGCAATTTTTTGCAAATGATTGCAATGCATGTTAACCTGGCACAAAGGCCATCTCAGAGCAAGCAACTGAATTTCCCCAGCCTCCAAAAACTCTGGAGAGGCTATTACAACCTGCAGATGATGCCTTTGTTACTATCCACATTCACCAAAAAGTACGTACATCTGCAGCCAACAACTGGGATTTGCTTTCACCACCAGAAACATAATTCCTCTATTACAGAGTATAAATCAATGTCTATTTTCTTTTTCAAACTGACTCCTGCTAAGGTTCGTCTCCTAGCAAATGACTCTTCCAAGTCCCTGTTGCACTTAGGTTTTATCTTATATATAGATGTTTATCTTATCAACTGCATGACTCAAGTAGGGGAGGAGGCATCCTTATCTTTCTTGGCCAACAGGGAAGAGCTTAATGAAAGAAATCCTATTGTTGTTCTGTAACAACCTGCTTGCAGCACCCAGCAAGGCTCTGATACCCAATGGGGATGCACTGATACCCATCACCTGGCTACAAACACATCTCTAGATCCAAAACACACATCTGAGTTGTTCTATGAGAGCCCAGACAACATTTCACTATATTTGTCCTCCACCTTCTGTATTTCTGAGCATGAAGTTATTACTAGAGTGTAGCTCTTCATTGGAAAGTTTCTTTTTTAAAACAAAAGGTTAAGTGTGATAGTTTACCTTTCGTGTGTAAACACAGCTGATTCAGGTTAAGAACAGTTTTCATATTGTCAGAGCTCCTCAAGAACTCCCTGTGCAGACAGCTGGAATTCCAAAATGTCCTTTCCAGAGTAGACCTTTACTAGCATTGGTTATGCTCAGAAATTAGTATTTTTGCTGCCACAGTTACAGCATAATTTAAAGACAATTTAATCTTTCTGAAGAAAAGCATTAGTCAGCTTAACATCTAAGGGAGAACCACTGAAAGACTATTCCTGCTGAAGGGCTAGGAAGAATTTTGACTTTGCTAATTTATTCCTGCAAGGGAAAGCAAATAAACTATCCCAGCATATGTTAGCTGTTATGTTTTTAAAACTTTCCCACAGGGATTCACACAGATATGTTTTTCTTACTCTTTCCAAATTAAGTACACCAGATTATCAATTTATCAGGTGTACCAAGGGCCACAGCCCTGACTGGCTTTCTTTTCTTTTATCAAAAAGATAATTAAAATACCAAGTCCATCTTCTCTTTGCATCAAATTTGTGAAAAAGAGCCATTTTCTTGAAATAAATTCCTAAAGATTTCATGACATGAGCAGCAGAGCATAGTAGAAGTGCATAATAAATCAGCCCAAATTCTAGCTGTGTCTAAAGGGTTTATAGAAAGCTCTCTATCCGTTTCACACTCCAAAATCTGAATTATAATTAATTTCAGGAATCAACCAACCTACTCTTACTTTAGAAATGTCAAGCTGAGGAGTGCATTATGTGAGATTACAATTACAATTAATCAGAAGCGCAGGCGCGGGCACACACACATCTTCCCACTTAAATTCTTTGGCCCAAAAAATATTACAGCAGCAATGACAGATACCAAACCATCTTTTTAAAAATACTTGCTGATGATAAACGTTACAGTTTTTTGCAGCTTTGTGTTAATACAGAGCTTTTTGGCAGTCAACAGGCATCGTTTGTCAGCTCCTGCGTTAACTCTAACGATGCGCTGATGGCCGTGACAGCTTGCTTTCTCCTGCCTTTGCTACCCCATCTGGAAAGAACTTCAGGGATGGAAGAGCCCAGCATGCTAAATTATATATATAAAAAAGATACTATCAATATTCATGAAACATTAAACGTAATTTTTAACATTAAACATAACACTTTCTCAGGACAATGCTGTTATTTACTCATTTTCTTGCATGGATTAAATGAGTTATTCATAACTGCTGCTGTCTCCAGCCCTGATGGGGTTTGCTGGTCTTATATTGCCCTGATGAAAAACAATGGGGTTTTCTCTGCTTGGGTTTAATAATTTAATACTCTTTAAAATACATGACTCCAACCCAGGCTACTTGAATACCCTCAGAAAAAACCTCACATTTAAAACAAAGCACTGATTCACTTTCATGTGTGTGAGAGGAGTGGTCCCAAGGGTCAGGCAGCATGGGCACCCAGTAGATGCTGCCCAGGGCTGGGCCAAGGTCCTTCTAATGTCCCACCTGCTCCCTGTCTCTGCCATTCAGCAGCTAAGCAGCCCTACTTGCTGGGAGGAAGGTGATCTAGATCACAAAGCCCAACCATACCTAGACCAAAGGAGAACAGGGGCCTTCATGAGCTTTCCCTCCCCTGCAACAACGCCCAGCATTCCCTCTCCTCCTGCCCAGGCATCTCCCCACACCATCCTACCTGATAATCACACCAAGAAAAGGGAAAATCCTTTCCCTTGCCTCAGTTTCTGAGGCTCTAATCAAAAAGCTGGACATACTGTACCAGACAATAGTCCCAGAAATATAATTTTGCTTTGCTCTCACCTGCAAGGGTTGAGGACCAGAAATAACTGGTCCCTAATTTAATAAAGGCTTCAAATAAAAGCACCTCTTCTTACATTTATCTACCCATAGAGCTATTTTTGTCCAGTTCACTGGGAGAATTGTTACATTCTGTTGTGCCTAAAATATTTTGCTGCTTTAATCACTGCTCAGGGCTCCTACCTGCAGTAAATGAACTGAGCTGACAAGATAAATTTATTACAGCCACCAGCCAGATATCAAATTCTTCTCTCATCAATTATTTGGGCCACTATTGTTTCTAGCAGTTTCTCCTCTTAATAAAACTGATCACAGCTGAATGTTTGGCTTCTGCAAGAAATGCCAAGACTTCTAAGGAGAATACATGTATAATGAAATAACTTGTATATTCTCTGGAAGGGTTTTATATATAAGTGATGGGCTTTGTCTGGCTGACAAACTATGACTAAAGTACAAGCCAAAGAGGAGGAAGAAAAATTCATCCTTGCAATGCTGCCACTGATTTTCTTATGCAACAACTAATGAAAAGCACCTTTCGTTTGCTCTTCTTCCAGAGAAAGAACTGGAAATTTTCTTTCTGGGGAGAAGACAAAAATCAAAAAAAAAAAGCCCATCTACTAGTCCAGCATTGAAGGAGGAGGACATGACCTCTACAACCCTCAGGCAAGGGCTGATAGAGCACCAGACAGTCTTGTCTATAGGAAAGCTCTTCCTTACACTGGGAGCCAAATGCAGATTAAGTGATACAGACTTAGAGGCTACATTACTTTGTGTTTCTTGTAGGTACCAATTCAAAAATTGGCGCTCTTCCAAAAAAATGCCTTTGCAATTCCTACCCTCAAGAGCAACTCCAAAGATCTGTGGATGGGAAAGCAGAGTCAGGCATAGCAAAGGCAAGGAACAGAACAGGAGGAGAGCAGAGAATTAATACTGGTCTGGCAGGGAAGATGCAAGATGCCTGTGAAGGACTGGAGGGGAAACACAGAGGGACTCAGCTCAGGAGGGGCAGAAAACCACCTCAGTAGTCACAGCTCTGACATGACCCATATGAGCTGGAGGGTGGAATATGGAAGCAAACAAGTCCCCTATCCCTGTGTGTATCATTATGTGGAGAGAGATTTTGTCAGCTCAAAGACCAGCCAGCTTCTTCTAAGACCTGCCAGTTGCTGGAAAGTGAAGCAGATCACAGAATTTTTCACTGGAAACACAGAGAATTCATTTAGAGGAGCCAGCCTGACATCTTCACAGAAAGAGATGATCACAGTGGCATGCAGGGGAGATGAACAAGGTCTCCCTGCCACAGTGAACTTGGCATTGGTGGAAAGGCAGCAGCAAGGGAGCTGCTGGGAACAGGCCTATTTCCATACGTTTCTTTTGAACATGGCATTGCCTCAGGAGGGATTAGTGTGAGAAGTCAGTGCTCTTCCAGGCTAACAGGAGCTCAGCATTTCATGAGAGATGCTGGCAGCTTTGGGGACCCTGGGCACACAGGTCTGAAGCAATGTGCCACAGAAAAGATTCTTGCTTGTCCTTGAATAAAGGGCTCAAGCACAGGCAGGATGCTCCTGTTGGAAAACAAAACAAAAGCCATGCTCTCAGCTCCCCAGCATGAGAAGAGAGACCAACAAGAAGGACCCAAGAGCCCACAGAAAGCAGTGAAACTCAGAGTGTGTTCCTAAGGGTTATAAGCCTTCACTTTGATGGAGGTGCCACAAGAAATTCTTGACAGAGATGGGTACAGAGCAAGTCAAAGCAGCACAGAGGTAGAGAGGCCTCGTGTCTCAAGGAATTTCTTCATTTAGCCTAAAAGCAGCTTTTACAGAAGCTTTCCTAACAGCACTAATAAGACAAACATCTTGAGGCTGTGCTAGCCCCAAACCTCCCTTTGTGTATTTGCCCTGGGGTCTCACTGAGCAGCCTTAACTAAAGATCACTTCAGCAGGCTCTAAAAGAACATGCTTCCATAATCCATATCTTTCCATGTCTTTCCACCACCCCTACGACACTTAAAGGAAATTGAAAAATAAGTCAAAAAAGCAGGTGCTATAAAACTTCTTTTGCCTTGTGCTTGCAAGCCTCATCATTCAAGCAGCCAAGAGGAATGACTTCTTGCTGTGAGAGGCAAGCAGAGAAGGTGTTAAGGTCAATTACTCTGAGAAGTTTCAGGGGTAACCCATTAGGTCACCTCAGTGATACATTGCTCTGCCATGGTATGTGAGCTCTCAGAAAAACAGGATTCAAAGTCTAGGAGATTTAACATCTCTACCAGCTTTAGTGAATAGAAATTTTATTCCCATAAGAACAAGTTTGGGGTCTATCCATGTTTCTGCAACTGTAACAGTAAATACCATGAAGTGACTTAATCTGCCAGCAAATTCATCCACATTCCTAGTGGTGTAGCACAGCCTAGCTTTAATCTTGGTTGCATGGATTGTAGAGCTCCACACAATTATGAAAATAGCTTATTTTAGACTTGCTTGTAGAACTGGATTTCAGAGCTGTCTTGTGACATGTTGGTCATGTGCATGTCCAATTCCTGACAAAGCCATTTTATAGCTTTTTTTAAAAATACATCAGTCTGCAGACCCTATCCAGAATTTCAATGAGTCATGGAAAATTCTGATTTGAAACAACTGTCATTCCCTTGAATTTTCCTCCCCTGCTTCTCACTCACAAACCTTTATTCCATCATTTTCAGCTATGATGCATTGAATTAGTTGTTCCAGAGGTCAAAACACCTCAAAGCTCTAGGTTTCTTTTCATTCCTCTGCTTCTAACCAGCTAGAAAAATAAGGCAGAAATAAAAGGAAGACTCAGTCTCATTCACCCAAAACACAGAAGGTCTGTGGGTCTTCCCATGATTAAGCTCACCTTGCCTGGCTGAACACCTCCAGGCACATAAAAAATGTGAAGGTCACATTAAGCTAGACAAAAGGTCTGCACACATCCTCCACTAGCTGTGCAGATGTATCCACTGAATCTCACTTGCTCTGACCCAGAATACAACCTCCAAACCCACCAAAATTAATAGGATCCTACCTTTCATGATGAGAACTTCATTACCTTGCACAAGAAATTTCACCTTCCTTTTGCTCACTTTCTCTCTTTGGTAAATGTGAATAAAATATTCCTCTACTTTACTGGAGTACCTATGGGATCTCCCAGTTTGCCTTTGAGGTCTCCTAGTGGAAATTGCCAGTCTGTCTTATTACACTTCAGTCAGTCTGAGACCACTGTTGGCAAAGCACATCAGGAGACCTCAACCTTGGAGGTCTAATTAGAAGTCCAGGTTCTAAAGGGAACACAGTGCTTAACCTAGAATATGAAGAAACTGTCTTGAATCTACTGTATAAATTGATTGAAGAGAGAGATGAAAAATTAAATGTTGTAATTACAAAAGTTAACAAACTCAAGGGAGTCATTAGACAAACTGGAAAGATCATCAGTTTTAAAAAAGAGCAGAATTAAAGATAATAGAATTCAGACGTTTCAGCTCAGTTTTCCTCATTTTCCTCAGCTGAGAAAACATTGTAAGCCCATGTCAAACAAAAATGTTAAATGGCAATTTCCATGACATTTGTCTTTGAGTATTAGGTTTAAATGAGGTTTTATAAGGTAAAGGCTGGAGACTATTTAACGTGATGTTGTGGAACAGTATTTAAGGTATTAAACATGATCTAAAAAGATGGCTATAAACCATCACTTCCTAATCACTCAGCTCTTAGGGAGGATTTAAAATGAATTACATAAACTTCAGTAAACAAATAAATATACTATTCAGAAATCTAAATATTAAGTATACTGCCTGAGAAGGAAACAGATATTGCAAGCGAGGTTTAAGGGAGAATTTTGCAAACTACCCAATGATTTCAGAACCTAATTCTCACTTGTGGGAACACTTAAGAGCTATGATAAAGAAAATATTTCCTCCAGAAAAAAATTTAGCTAAAATTACATGACAGAAGTACTTATTTTATGATTTTTATGACAACAAAAATACAGTGTGAAAAGGCTCCTGGAGGCTCTTGCTTGCTTTAATTTCATTTCTCACCACAAAAATGAACCAAGAGAATAAAGGGAAGATTATATTGTCAGGTTTCTCATTATTAACAGCAAAGGAAATCATTGCCTTAATGTATTTGATTACATCTTAATATCAGTCACCTAGTTCCTTTTTCAACAATTCTATAACAGAAAAGAGTCTTTACAGAGACTACAAACTGTTCAGTCCTGACCACTGACAAGTTGTGACAACTGGGAGAGTGTAAATATAACCAGCTTTGCACCCACGTGGGGATCAGCTGTCGACAGGAGAGAGTCTCCAAAGCTGCCAGGAGGGCAGGGCCATGTGTTGCACAAGTTTTCTGAGGGGCCTGGAGAATAATAAAAAGTGTAGTGCACACCCATAGGGTGGAAAAGGCTGCTGGGGAACAGTGTTGCAAAGTCTGCCCTTGGAATTCCTGATTTTCCCAGATCAGCCTCAGATTCCTGGAAAAAAAGTTCTGTTCAATACTGGTAGAGCCAGTTGAGGAACAGGCTGCACCTGAAGTGTGCCCAAACACTGAGAGTGGGCTATCAAGTGCTGAGCTGTTAAAAACCTGATCTTCAATAGGAAAAAAAAAAAAAAAAATCAGTCACTGGAATGTAACTGAAAGCCTGAAATGAGCTTTCTCAGATTCAAGCTAAAGCAGCACAGAGGGCTTTCAGGAGCTGCTTCCCTTTTATTCTGTTTTGTACCTCCTCAAGCTTTCAATTCTCTCCTGCAAGCCAGGGCTTGCAGAAACTGCAGCATGGCTTGTAAGCTGCAGCAGTCTTAGCCTTTTGTCTGCTGCCCAACAGAACCAAAATTCAGCATCAGAACTGAGGCCCCTTTGTCAGGAGTGAGTCAGTGGTCACATGGAAAGAGCAATAATGTAAATCCACCACCCAGCTTCCCAGGGAAAACACAGAGTTCTCAGCAATGGCTGCATTGGGCTGCAGCTTTGTCTCCTCTATCACTTACTGCTAAGTAAAATAAATTAGAAGTTTGACAATTAACTGTTTCTTTAATAAAAAAAGCCATCCCAATGAGGTCACAACTACAGGCTTGTATTCTGGGACTTGGAACTCTGATATTCTGATGAGAGACAGCACAGCAGAGACGCAGAATTTCTTATACCCACCAGACCTCCTTGCTGCCTAAAACCCCAGCAGCATAGTCTAAGATAGATCCTCTCTTAATCCCTCACAGGTAGTTGTCTGGAGCAAGATCCTAGAGGGATGGAAATGAGGGAAGTGCAAAAATTTGCGAAAAATATGTAGAGAAGATGCCCACAGAGGAACAGTACCTCAGCTCTGCCCTGAGACTGCTGTAAAAGGATGCTGCAGATGGGAAGGGAATAATCTATTCTTCACATGCCTGGTAGGTTAGACAAGAAATAATGAGATAAAATTACAGCTTGGGAAATTCAATTCAGACATCAGGAAATACTTTCTAATGGTAAAGCCTGTTATGCCCTGAAACAGATAGCTTAGGGAGACTGTGGAATATATGGTGCTGGTGGTTGAAACAGACAGATGAACTAAATGACCTCCTGAGGTACCTTCCAGCCCCATTTTCTTTTATTTAGCGTAAATCATCTCAAATTTCTCCATAGACTTTTGCACCTGCACAACCTCTAATTTTGCAGACTCAGTGGATGTGCTTACTTCTGACTTAACAGCACCTTTGGGGTTTTTTTAAGAACAGTATATAAACCGAGTAATAATAATTAGAGTATTCAATGATACAGTTTTGTCACAATTATACATAGACTACAGCTCCATTTAATCCAAGAGCAACATTAGGCATCTGGCTCTGTAGCCTTCATTCAGTCAAGAACATCAACTATTTCTAATAACGTACTTCAACTGCTCCCAAACAGCCTTCACAGGTCACAAGGCATCAGTCTCCATATTTAACTGCTTCAGACACTTCAGTGTTGTTAACTGGAATGGCTCAGTTTGGCACTGCTCCAGGTGAACAGTTTCTGATAGTGTGCAGAGTAAAAATTCTGTGGGAGAAGCCCTTTTGGGGGGTGATTTATTTAGTGCCACCACTTATTTTTACCAAAACCACAATTTGAAGAGGAGGCCTGGGGAGGCACTAAAGGAAACCATACAGACCTCCTGCATTCAGAAACCAAAGCAAGACTCTGGTCATCCCTACAAAACTGATCTTGCCACCCATTGCACACACTGGCATCAACCCAGCAAAGCACTTAAGCACACACTTAATTTTAAGCATACAGGTAGTGCCATTTAAGCTAATGGAACCACTTAAGTGCTTTGTTGGCTCGGGGCCAACCTCCTCAGCATCTTCCAGTGTCAAGTATGCAGGGCAAGGGCTACATGTAATTGCATGAGACTTTAATTGACAAAAAAATCAAAGTAATGCAGCATTTAGACCGAGCCTCTCTCTCCAAGGCAGCTATTATAATCAGTGAGTGGGTCAGGGTTTGTTTGGGCTGTCCTAGGGCCTGAAGTATTCTGATGGATTTGATCCACCATGTCTCATCTCTTGCACAAGCCCTTCCACAGCAACTCTTGTCTGAATTTTCAACCCATCATGCTCTTATTGACACAATATGTTTGTTTTCCCCCAAAAAAATTTACACTAGCTTCTCATGTAACTGTGCTGTCTTTCATACCAAGAATCTTCTATCATTTGCTGTTACCTCCTCTTGATGGATGCTCACTTAGGCTGTGGACTCTCTTAGAAAGCATTTTTACTTGTGCTTTGAAATTCTGCATGCAGCTGTGGAACCACACAAATTAATCAGGGGTGTATGAGAAACATTATAGATGCTGTGACAACTGAAGAGAGCAAATCACATGATGGACAAACCAAACATCTCCATAACCTGAAGAACAGCACTCCTTAGATATCTAACTTATTATTCAACTTTTGAGGAAAGAAACAGCATGCAGGTAACAACCCTTTAGCTTAGGTAGTCTCACATCTCTATGTAAGCTCCTACAACAGCAATACTGCTGTTATGAAACACTCCAGTTCAACAAAACCCCCAAGACATCCAGTTCAAATGGGTGTAGAATTAAATTCTCACCACAGTGTATTCCTATAAACAGTTATGAAAGAGAATGAAATGACACATCTGGGAATTTGTCAGACTGTTGAGCTTAGTTAATGTAATTACTGAAAAAAGGTGGTTGAGAGCTTTGTTGGTAGTGTGGGCAGAGCAGTGAAGTGTGACTGTTCCTGCACCTGTACAACACCACTCACATGAGCAAGCCCTTCAGCTAAACTGACTTTATCCAAGCATGAAACTAGTGTAGGGCTGAGCCACAAGCCAGCCAAGGCCAGCCAAGGTTATGGCAACCAAAACAGTAAATGGGAAAGAGGGAAAGAGGTTTCCAGAAAAGCAAGGGGAGTTTGTAGCAACTTTTGGTCATTGCATTCTTCATGGTGACAGTTCAAAAATAATGATTTTTCAGCTATAGCTGCTGAACAGACCTATGTCTGGAAGGCACATTGCCCTATCCAATACAGAAATATTAAGAAGAGAGTGAGGAGGGACATATTTGGACCTTGAAATGGCATTATTTCTGTAGCAGCTCTCTGAAATTTAAATATGCCTTCAGAAGCACAAGCACATTTTCCTGTGCCTTCTGCAACAAGCAAGTTTGTGCAGTTAAGAGCTCAGGAAGCATTTTTTGTAATACCTAGAAACAATATGCCACGGAACATTGACCATCCTTACAGCTGCTGAAGGAAGGGAAATCCTCCAGGTCTGTAAAATCTCAGCTCTTGATGCTCCAGCAGTACCTGCTCTGCAATCATCCCATAGTGCAGAGACCCAGCCGTGTCACTCAGACACAGAGATAATATTTAACACATCCTCACATTTAAGCTAGAGTGTTTGCAAACAAGTTTCATTTTATTGAACAGTCTAAGAAACACAAATTCCTCAGAACTGAAGAAGTTGTTTTGAATTTCTAAATTTTTACCTACTCCGGAATCTTGTTGAAAGTAATAGTCATGTTCAGCAAGTTGGGAAATGTCAAATGTCAATGAAACATGAAAGGGAAATATTTGCCCTGTGAAAATGGACACTGCACGGAATTGTTTTTCAACTGTAAGTCTGGGTTTTGTAAAGATCTTACCTACAAACCCTGACACTGAACTTTGATCTTTTTTTAATAAAGACTTCACTTGTTATTAAATTTGTAGAGTTTTCTCTTCTGTAAAGACCTTTTAAAGTCTGAAGCCCTGTACGCACTTAAAAAACAGATAAAAATTAGTGATCCTCAAGTAATGCACTTAAGCACAGGTGAATTTGGACACATTAGCAATTTTGACAATCCAGATTGCAGGTGAACTTTCACAGCTCACTGACAGCACACCAAGTCACTGGGACCCTTTCGCAACTCAGTTATTTATGAGGTCAGACCCTGAATGAATGCATGAACTTTCCCACTGCCTTTTGCAACCACCTCACATAAGGATCACGTTCTAAAAATCATATGTAAGACAAATGTTAGGATATAAAAATAAATTCAAGAAAAAAAATAGTCTTGTTACCATTTTAGAATTCTCTCTCATTTATTCTCATCTATCAAGTCTTATAGCGCTTGTCTCTACCAGGGTATTTTCCCTAAAAAATCCCAAACCCCATATTCTAGCTGAAAAAAACCCAAAAAAACCCACAAAAACCAAATTTCTCTTTCGTGCCTGTCCCACAGAAAAAGACTTTCAGTTATTAACTCAGAATTTAGTCTTTAATCATATCTGCTCAGAACAGGATTGAAGCTGTGATGCAATGCACAGCTTTCCTGCAAAGCATATGGTATTTGAAAAGCAAGAGGAAGGGAAAAACTACAGACAGGAAAAGGTTCAGACTTCTGTGGCCTGAGTTTTGCACTGTGTGGTAATTATACTGAAGAATTCATGACTCACTTTGGTGCACTACTGTGCACTGCTAAATTAGAAGTTTGGCAAGGACACCAGACAAATGATGGAAGATATAATATTGGTTTCTGCAGCATAACTCATCACTATGCTCTTATGGCATTTCAAAGATCTTTTTTTAGCACTCTAAGAAAACAATTTTTTTTTTAAACAAGAGCAACATATTGAATAAAAACGTTCTGTATAGAAGTTGGCAGAAATAGGTAAAATCTTTCATTTAAAAAAAAAATAAAAAATCAGGCTTTCAGGTAATTTGGTTAACTACTCCCTAAAACTTGTTTCTGTGCCTACACAGTATTTTACAAGCAGACTATTTAAAAATGTTGTGCATTAAAGCACAAACATGACATGGAGATGAAGGTCTCCCACTATATAAAATTCATAAAGGAAGAAAATGTTGTCTTTACACCAGATTACAAATGTGTTTTGTCAGAGTGATTTATAGGAAGGCTCACTAACCATTTGACAGTTGCAACGAGGCCAAGCACACTGGAAGATGCACATGTTGGGACAGCGCTTAAATTAACTCCTAAAGACAAATCCTTTTCTCACAAGGATTGCAGTCAGTCTGGGGTTACACAGCACGTTGGCATTAATCCAGTTTTGCCAGATGCAGCCAGTCCTCCCTGTAATGCTGAACTGGTTATTCTGATCCGTAGTGAGAAAGAATTGGTACCAGTCATAAGAGGCACCAGCATTAAAAGAAGTTTGCTGTGTGACCCAGAATTAACTTCTAAATTTACCAAGATGCAAACCAAATAAAAATACCCAGCTCCCTAGAAGGGCGGGGAATTAATTCTACTAGTGCATTTGCACAGTTTTTTACAAATAACACTGTAACATGCAAGTGGTCATAAAGATTTGCCCAGCTCATAGCAGTCAGAGAGGATGAACACAGAGGGTGCTTCAGAAGTTAGCAGAAACCCTGCCTATGAAACTTGTCATTAACTTCAAGCTCCCCCTGCATAAAGCTGGCAAACTCTCAGGAAGAGTGGAGGCAAAGGTTAAAGTCTCCATATGCTTACCAACCACTGCTCTGAATATTATGCATTTTGTGTAAAGGCAAGCAGAGAGATTGCAAACAGTTATTTTTAACTCTTTTCAGTACTCAGTACATCTGTTGTGGTTTTAATTTCCATTAAAAATCAGTCATTTACTGATCTGGCTGTCATCCAGATTTCTATATGAAACACGGACTAAGCACAAAATAATGCTATTTTATGTGCATGGGTGCATATATTGTATTTATTATCTGCTACAGTAATTAGAAATGCAGTTAAAAATGCTGGGGGATGGCTTTGAAGGAAGACTGTCATACTTATCTTCTCATTTCCTCAAAATGTCTGGGCTTAAAAGCATCAGGAACAAGGCCATTAAACCTTCCTTTATATTTGCATGCTGCTGGTGCATCCAGTCCCGTTGACTTCACTTACTTGAGAAGGGGATCCTGAACCTGGCTGCAAAAGGGACATAGATTAGGGTGCACTGGATACCTTGAGCATAGCTTTAAAGAATACACATTGAGAAAATGTTCTGACAATAATGAGCTACTGAAATATCTGCCAGCATGGACCTCAGCCAGCAAGTCAAGCATATTAAAAGCTGCAATCACTTCTCTGACAATTCTCCAGCAAAACTTGTCCTGGGTTTTGCTTTCCTGGTAGAAAACAGAAGATGATCAGCATGCACCAAAGGTCAGGAGGTTCAGACTATCCAAGACCAGCAAAGGGAGGAAATTAAAACACTGTAAGGGCACCACAGAGTGCCTTGCCAGCAGCCTTTTATGAGCTCACTCAAAAGCCTGCTGAAGTCGACTGGGCTCTTTTCACAGACACCACCAGCCTGAGGTCACATCCTGGCTCCTTGCAGGGCTCCCATGCCCTCTTCTTTGCTGGTTTCAAAGGTGGCAATGCAGCACAAGAGGAAAAAGGGAAAGACTCTTTCAAACAAGTGCTGAATGAGGGCTTGAGGAGTCAACACACCACAGCACTGCTCTTACTGGAACTCTGAGCAGAGTGGAGAAAATACATTCACTTGGATTTGAAAATTAATTCCAAGGTCTTGGCACCCTTTCAACATTTGTTTTCCATGCCTGTATGCCTAGAGCCCTATTTCTAACCAGAAGCCTTCTAAAATCAGCTGGCCTAACCTCGGAACAGCCAGATGTTCAGAAAAGGTGAAATCCAAATCATCCACTGGATTTCTGATGCCATTACATAACCTGCCCGGAGGAGCCAGGACCCCGTGGCTTACGCAAGCCACCCAGATGGAGCTGTGCTCAGAAGGCAATTCCCTGTTATTATTAGCAAAGGCACATCTGGCTGGCCAGGCCATTCCAGCTGCAGCCAGCCCCCAGCACAGGCAGGTTCCATGGCACTGCAATTAGGGGATGGTCCTCAATAGGGTGGCCTACAAGGTTCATCCACCTTCTGTGGCAGACCATGGCACAGAGATGCTGCTCCAAGCAAGGCAAGCACTAGCCCTGTGCCCACTCACCCAGCAGGCAGATGAGAAGGCAGTTTCAGATGTGCATGGCCTCCAATGTTTCCTCTTTCAGGACAATGTGATCTTCTCTCACTATGATTTATTCCCCTGGCCTTTATATGCCAGCTGCATATGGTACTAATTTCACACCCATTTTCAGATGATGCAATGAAATTAAATGACATGGCCATAGCCACACAGGGATGGCAGCATTAATGCAGACTCTGGGAAGAGCTCCCTGGTTTTTGTTCTAAATATGGGTGCATGACTTCTTTCATATTGTGTTACCACTCTATGGCTCTCAGACTTGCCAGACCAACAATACCATCTTATGTTACAAAACCTACAGTTCATTTTAACTTTAGTGCCCTTACAGAGGTTAAAATTCCATGGGAAATTATTGTTGGAGAAATATGGCTTGCATATGTTTGTGCCAGAAAACCATTTCTGCTGTTTTCCTCCACAGCTGTGATCCCTGCATATTTATTTATTTATTTATTTGAATCATGACTCAGAAAGACTAAATAGAAGTTCAGCTTGGGTTTCAAGAATGCAAATGTGCATATTCAGCACCCAGGGCAAGTTTTCCCACTACTGGCGTTAGGCTGCCCCAGTCAAAAGAACAGCACTTCTGGAGGATCCTCTAGCAGCAACTGGAGTCACTGCCTGCCCTTTGTGTGCTGCGGTTGGGAGAGAAAAGAAAAGGAGAAAATAATTTTCCACAGACCTTTCTATTAAAGGACTTCTGAAGTGATTGCCACTGCTGTGTCTCTCACCTCTCTAAGCCTCAGTCCTTTTTTTCCCCCCTTGGTCTCCTTTTCTTCTGTTTGTTTCTCAACTGTTGTGGCTGTCAGGTGCCAGTAAGTGAAGAACTAAATTATTTTAGATGGAACTTACTGAGGGGTACAAACAGGAGCACGTTTGCAGTCTTCACCCATTTCTTGCTGCCACTGCAATGAAGGAACAGATGAGAAAGTGCTGCTGCATCACAACACAGCCTCTATAAATTTAATGGCAGAAAAGAGGCTACAGGGGCATACAAACTGCCAATATTTCCCTCTGGGGTAAAGCTATTTGTATTTCAGTGCCTTCCAGCATCCTTACCCCTCCTGAACTGTTTTGCAGCAGTGCTGATGTCTCCCTTCTGAATCTAACCAAAAAATGCTAGGCCACGTATGGAGGGGGGGTTAGCTGGTTTCTCTGAAGTCCTCTGCGAGGAAAACATTTGGGGTCAGGCTGGACTCGTGAGATCCATTGGCCATTTCATTCCCATTTTGCCACAGGTTTATAACACAGGAGCAGGTGGGGAACAGAGCAATTAAGCTCTCTGCCTCTGTAATGGGTTCACCCTGGAGGGTGCTTGGGCATCTGTTACACACCATACACCCATGTCAAGCCTCAGCCCTCAGCCCAGTGCTGCCATCTCTGCACCCTGAGCATCTGTGCAGGGGGGCACATTTGGAGCAGCAGGATCTTTCGGCCCTAATTTATATGCTGATCTCCACATCAGTTTTTCAAGTATCAGCTACATGCCAAGAGGCTGGGAACTAGTACGATCCTTGGTGCTTAAAATGAAATATCACTGCTAATGAAATCCATAGGGGTTTATGTTCTTCTGCACCTCTCTGCAGGTGGCAGATGGGACAAATCATGCACTGACAGACTTCCATCAAAGACTCCCTAGGGAAAGCAGCCTCCTCTCCATCCTCACTCAGCCTTCACCCTACTTTTGTGCACACCCTTGAGCCCCACCTAAACCCAGGCACACACTCATGCTCTGCCCTTTGCCATCTGCAACCCCCCTGCACACTCCTGCTGGTACAAAGCAAAGCATCCAAGTTCTTGACTGCCTCCAGTGCTATTCCCTGTGTTATCCCTAGAGACCAGAGGTAGAAGGCACAGCCTATCTGTAATTACTATTAGAAGGAATCTATAATTATCTTCTCTGGGTTAAGGAACAATAAAACAAGTGAAAGAAAATAAGAAGTGTAAAGCAAATGTTTGTTTTGGACTGTGAGCACCTACACAAATGATACTCAAAGCTGCATCTCATACTCTTTGTTATGCCTTTGTTTCATTATTTTGTGTGCTTCATTTTCAGTCCTTTTGTATGAGATTTTTTGTACTTTTGCTTCATAATTGTGTTCCTTAATTTATTTGTCCCCATTTCTTTTTGTTCTTCCTTTGATGTTTATCCTTTTAATGTTTCTTTCCAAAAGCTTTTTTTACAAACCCCTACCACTTCCAAAAATGCTTCAAAGACATCACATTGGATTTGCTACTTCTTTGCTCTCCATGCAATTTTTACTTTTCTTGCTGGCTTGTTAATCTATGGCACAGAAGCAATCAGATACCGGGAACTTCATTGCATCACTCCACATCTTCACTAAATACAAAGTTCAATTTTCCTTACCCTTAGCACTTGACTTACCTACCCTCAATTTCCATTTGTAGACTGGAATGCTAAAGAAGACATTATGGTTAACAAACAAAAAAGTCTTTGCTGCCTTACATCATATGATGGTTTCCAAGAATCTGAATGTGGTGTTTGCAGAGTCCAGCCAAGTGATGACCATTAGTGAGCTGAGCAGGACCTCTCCTCCCAGTGATGGAATTATGCTCAGGAGCTTCACAAGCCTTTCAGTTCAGTCTGTTCAGTCCTCCAATGTCAAACTGCCCAGATGCATGGGCAGAGGTGCTGGTAAGCAATTAAATGACAGCCTTAAGGTTTTTCTCTCAGTTCAAGCTGAGGGGAACTGATCCAACTGCAACAGGCTCTTCCTCATCACATCAAGGCAAGGAGCTCCAAGGGGCATGGCACTGTCCCTTGGGGATCTCAAATATTAGCCCTTTTCCAGAGTTTTAGGGTTACATCAGTGCTGTGAAAGGAGTGACACCTGTGCAAAAGTCACAGAGAAGTCCAGTCCCTGTGCCCTGACCAACCTGCCAGAAGGACATGATCTATCTTTGAAGACAGTTGGAAAGGAGAAAGGGAGATGCACACTGTCACCCAGCAAAACATGAGCTTAGCAGATCTTTGCAGCCACTCTTACTACAGACCCCTTGTGCTCTTGAAACTATTCACTCCAGTAGATTTAGCAGATACACCATTTGAAGAAGGACCCATCAGTCAGCACGTTAGCATTTGTATGTTTGGCATCCATGCCTGAGGGCCCTCAGGGAGATCTGGCCCACTGTGGCTCTGCTGTAGCTAGTTTTATTTGGGCTTCTGAAACATTTTACAAGACAAGAGCCATTGCATGGGATTGTGTCTATTCTGCATGTTTTCTTGTAAGAAAGGACAGAAATCAGAGCAGACAGCCATGTACAGAACACTAATCTAAATGATAATAGGAAAAGCTTTGCAAGGAGGGAATTCAATTCACTTTATAACACAGAAATGTTCATTTCTCAGTGGCACTCAGAATGGTCAATCCCTGGTTCCTGCAGGCTCAGCTCTGTTTACAAGGGCTGTGATATTTCATCAGAAAAGAAAACAAAGGGGCTGAGATGGGCTAGTCAATAATTGACTGAGCCTTGTTACTCACCACAATCTCTATCTTGTCACCATGTCCCTGTCTCAAAGTTTCAGTTAAAAACAGTGAATCACTTCACTGAAAAAGACTTCTTGCCTTGAAAAAAGAAAACCCCATCATTGACAACAACAACAAAGACTTCCTCTCCAGTTTTGTCAAAGGTCACTCAGCAGTTAGGTCCATTTACACTGTGACTTCCATCAGCTGAGAACGCAGAACAAAGCACACACTAATATTCACTCCTTCGGTTTCAAAAATTTCCATGGAAACCTTTTTCTTCTCTTTAAGTTACCTCGATCTTCAAAGAACCAGAGAAGGAAAAAGCCTACACTTGAAACCACTTTCACTTTGCATGTGTGACATTCATGTTTGCAGCCCACCCGATAGTTATAACCTTTACACATTTCTTGGCAACTACCCAGAATTTTTATCTTCCAGTAGCAATGGTAAGTGAGCAACTGCTTTCACCACTGGATTACAGGCACTGTGCATATATATTATCCCCATCCTTCTTCAAAGCTGTATTTCACCCGAGGACACTGCTTGCTCGCTGGAGGCACTGTACAAACACAGAATAAAGGATAAGCTCTGCCTCACAGTATTTCCCCTCTGAAAAGAAAGAGGGGATAACTCAAGTCTTATTACTCCAACCTATATATGAAAATCTGTGTTGGGCTCTCCCAGCTAAATGACAATGCCAAAGGCAATTAAGTTGGACTTACAAGGGAGTCTATGGCAATTGTTCCTTCAGCTCAGGCACCTAAGTTGACTCAAGTTTTTGAGCCCATCCCTTGGGGAAGTCCAAGAGCATGATGAGAAATAAGAGACAGAAAACAAACCTGGCCTCAGCACCCTGACACATTCTCGTACTCATAGATCATCCCTCCCTCGTAACAGCACAGCTGCTTTACCATGAAGGCTACAGACATCCTCCCACCTTCAACACCAAATGCAAAATAACCTGATTTAATTGCTAGACTTTACTGTTGCAACATATCAACAGAGCAACCAAAGAAAGTGAGACAGTGTGAAAAAAACCCCTAGGGAAACAAAAATAAATATTGGACCAAAAGAGTGGAAATTGGTGACAACTCAACAGTTCTGCATACTCCATCCTGCTGATGGGAAGGGAGGGAAGAGACCCTTGTGACCCCTCTCAACAAGTCAACTCCCTCATCTCATCAAGGGTAAGGCTAAACCAGCCCTGGGCTCACCTTACCTCAGGCTAGAATGGTTTAATTCAGATGTCAAGAGTATGTAGGAGGAACATCAGGCTGGGGAAAAACACAAGAGAGCAGGAGAATAGGTGAAAGGGGGTTCCTATAAGCCCCTCTCTTATTAGAGAGAATCACCACATTTTGCATTTCCAGTCATATTGCACCATCCTTAAATATATATAAGCAATTATACATCCCTAAGGACACTACTCAGGTTAAGGGGTTTCATGACTCAAGGACTTGCCTGACGTCCCAGTGTTTCAGGCCTTCCTCTGTAGGATATTCTTCAGGGTTTGAGTTTCTTGTGAGGTTAAAGTCAGGAGTAGGAATTATTCTCCAAAGAGGGAAAAACCTAAAATATCATAACTGTCCCTGTCCTGTGGTACCTTTTATTAATAGGTCTCAAAATGCTCTGGGGTATACTTCTTATCAAATGTGGAATCTGAAGCAACTTTCCAGCATCACATTGCCAGGGAGAATCCAAGCTGGAACAAGTCCTGATATCTCCTGGGGCCACTGTAATTTGCAGCATGTTAGGTTACAGTGCCTGATTGTAAGACTCTCCCATAAGGGTTTTTTATTAGTATTTTAATTCCTATTTCAGGTTGTGGCATGCTTAAAATGTCTTTGTGGTTTGCTCTCTTACTTCCACAGGTTTCTTTTAAATTATCTGATTGAAAATTTAGCCAGCCAAGAGGAAAAAAGCTCAAGTTAAGGAGTCAAAACAGCCATACAAATGAAAATTAGACAGTAACAAGAAAAGAAATCTCAGAAGAGCTCCTTCAGTGTAGAATTATACTGTTCATGTGTACGTGCATTCATGTCTTTTGCATGCACTCAAAAGGGTCTGTGTGAGACTGAAGCATGCAAAAGCTTCCTATGTGCATGTGTAACTGCATCTTCTTTTAGCACCAGGACACATTTTCTCCAGGCATAAATCACGTAGCTCCATCGATTTCAATGAATCTGCAAGATGATTTTATGTGTAATTTAGCAAGCCATGTTTTATACACTTTAAAAAGATTCATGCACTATTACCTGAACTCAGAAAGTCCACAAGGAATACAGGTTATTTAATCACAGTTCTTTTTAAAGGAATCAGTTATTATAGAAAGATGAAATTATGATAACTCAAGTAGTGCATGCTCTTATGTCATGCACATCAAGATAATTTGTTTTGACTTAGTTTAAATAATCGTTTTTAGATAAGAACACAACCTCCTAGCAGCTAATTTTCATTATGACATTCTACCATTTAATAAGGTAATTCCTCAGCCCCTCCATGGAGAAGAAGACTACTACTCACTTGAATGACTAGAGCAAATGTGATCCCTCCACTGGCCAATGCCATGGCTCCAGCACCAACAATAACAGCTTTTGTTCTTGCATTGCCAGGCAGCTCTTTGTTCCAGCCAACACAAGAATTAAGCATTGTGGACCAGATCCTCAGCTGATATAATTAGATGGCATTTCATTGAAACCAAGGTCAGCTGGTCCCAGTGAGGCACTAACCCTTGATCTGCAACAGCTGAGGAGTAATAAACAGGCAGGGCAAAGCCTCCCCTTTCATTGCCTTAATATAATAATGAGTTCTCTGCTTTCAACAGGTTTCTCAAGCAATCCCTCAGTTTTAGGATTATCCAGAACAATGTATCCCAAATTAAAGAATAGGAACACTGGAATCAAAAGGCTGAAGCTGGAAGCTTTAGCTTTCTGCAGTCAGTTGAGGCTGGTGATGCATTTCCAGGATGAGCCACCCTTTGGCCAGCACTGATGATTTTACCATACCAGTCAGCTTCACTGGTGACAGGGGAAGCCAACTCCATGACCTTCCCTGCACCACTATTGAGCTCAAGCCTTCAGCTCAATGGCCCTCCAGTCAACCTTCGCAAAACCATTACAGGAAGGACTGACTGGCCCCACTGCCTGGGTGATATGGGGGTGGAGATTTGGTCAAAATTTGTTCAAAAGCTGTCACATAGTTAAAAAAGTCCTGGTCTGGAAAGCAACCAAGAAAACACATGTTGGCATATTTAAAAAAAAACAAACCCAAAACAACCATATAGTAACATATCACTTCCAGCAGGTATCACTGATCCATCCTACACTAAAAAAGTTAACTATGAAGTCAGTCTTATAGAATTGCCTTCTGTTGAGTGCCAAGCATATTCTCTAGCAATAAAGATGATTTTCACAGTGTGGGAGATTAATACACAGTACCCATCAGACTGACAGTGTGATCTGTGTTTATAAGGCAAAACACCAGCAAATTGGGTCAACACGTAAATCTTCACAGAGGGAGAAAAGAAGAAAAGCAGAAAGAGCACCCTAGGCAGCATCACTGCAGGGGCCAGGCAAGGCATGTGTTGCCCTAAAGACTTCCAACATCATAGATAGAGGTTTTCTGAAAGGAAAATCCATTTTTTCCATTAGAAGTAACAATAAAAATATTATGCTGATTGAAAATGTGCAACCAGGCCTGACTTACAGTTTGCCCTGCTGCATTCAAGCTTTACATCACAAAGCTGCAAACCGTTATAACAGAAAATAATAGCTGGGTATGTTTACTCACCCAAAACTATGCTTCATTTATTTACCTGAATACATTATCATGTACACTGACCATTGTCACTGCTCAGTGAGGCAAGCAGACAAAAATGGGGAAAATAAACAGCGACACTGATTTCACCAGCAGATAAGCTATTAATTCACCCACAAAACAATGAAGAAATGCCAGGATAGACAACAATAACCACTCCTGAATTCTTGATTGTATTGTTAAATAAAAGCAAAGGTATAACATGTAAAAGAAGTGCTTAGTGTTAATCTGTCATATCAAACTGAAAAGCCTGTTAGAACCAAAGCAATCTTGGCTTGCATTAGTAGTAATTCAATGTGAAATTTCCAATAACATTTAAATGCTTCCAAGAAAACAAAGAAGATAAATTAATTCAGTGGCCCAAAAAGAAAATAAAAAGTTGATGTAAGGGACTTGATTTCATTCAGATAATTGAAATGAATTGTATACAGTAACTTATTGATATAATAATATTCCATTAAGAACTTATTATTTCCTTGCTTACATAATGCTAGCAATTATAGTGGTAATGCTGGTCCAACAGGCAGCACAGCAGAAATGAAAAGCTGTTGGCCATGTACTAGAATTCCATATGAAGATAGCATTAAATAGGGAGGAATATTTACATTTTTCTTACTGAGCACATGACCTTGGAAAGTAAAATAATAAACAGCTAACTTTTGAAACTATCAAAATCAGGGCTCTATGCACACCAGATCTGTGGTTAAAAACTTGCTTGAAGAAAAAGTGGAACAGTCAGTAGGTACCAAACTTTTGTTTTCCCACCAACTCCAAGTCTTGAAGGCAAATATCAATCCAGAGGGAGGTAACTGGTGTTCAAATGCTATCCTGCACTGAAAGGAATGGTCCCAGGGCATCCAGATATAGAGACAAGGAGGTAGAGTTGCTCTGCCTGCATCCATTCATCCCTGCTGGGAAAGACTGAAGCCTTAAAGAGAGCAGGAAGTTTGAGAAAAATATATACCTGCAGACAGTCAGCAGGAAGAGAAAACCCATGCTGAAGGCAGCCCTAAGTTAACCAGTTTGTAACTTATTTCTCAAGATCTTGAAGGGGCTGGGACCAGAGCTGCGAAAGATCTTGTCCAGGCAAGAATGGCACCATCCAAAGTGACCCACAGGAGATCCAAGGGAGGCTCACAGTGGGAACAAATCTAGTCTTTCAAAACTGAGACTCAGTTCTTCAGAATCCTCCCCCCCCCAAAAAAATAAACAAAACAAACAAAAACCACACAAACCAACCATAAAACCCCAAAAAGATGACAAAGAAAGAAATGCAGAGAGTTAAGACAGCTCTGCTTTGTTAACATCTCTGGGAACTTCAGTCCCGGCAAAATTTGTTCACCAAGGTGAGTAGTTACAGGGGGAAGCAGGGTACATCCAGCAGTCTCCCTTCTTCAGGTAAAACTCAAATGTTTGAAGGGCTCAATACACAAAAATCTCACAGAAGAGAGATTCAGCTCACAGGCAGACACAGTTTAGATGAAACCATACTTAACCAGATAGATAATATACCCAAAGGTCATGCTGATGAGAACAAAAAAATGCAGCTTCAAGGAAATAGTTACTTATGCATAATACTGCTATTCGACCTTTTGAAAACCATGTAACTAATTATATTTATTTGCTTATATTCCAAAGCTAACCCCAGTTTCATTATATGTCTCTTGAATGTGGAGTTATGGACATATTTGACACAATGTTCTGTTACTACAAACAACCTGAAGAACACATTTGAGTAATTTTAAACTTTTTCTTCATCTTGCCTGTTAAGGCTCACTCCCATCTAATATTATAGCCTCCAGCTTCAGTAGGTCAAACACGAAGAAAAAAAACCAGCACAACCCTCTAGCTATAACCTGCAATCTACAAACCCTCTTGTGCCATGCTAAATAGATAATGTGCCATGTTATCTATCCTTACATGAAGTGCTTCAAACAGCTTACCCAAAATCCCTTAAAAAAACTTCAACAAAAGGAATATAAATGACACACAGGAACACTGTACCCTGCACTCACCCCTCCTAGAGCTCTGGCTTTGACTGCTCTCCTCCATATCCCTGCTCTCTGGGGCACTGCCTAGGGCACCTGCCTCCTTTTGTCTCCTTGGTCTTGATTGACAAACCAGCTCAGATGAGTTCCCTAAGAGCATCAGAAGCTCTGCAGGAGAAAGGCTGGGGACACAGGCAGGCAAAAAAACCCACCAAAACCAAAAAACACCCCCAAAACTAAAGAGATGGTCTTCTACATGCTGTTCCTGCTGCATCCCTATCACTTATACCTCTTTACAGCAGCAGTGGCTTCCCCAGCTGAACTGAAACTGCAAGGCTCTTTCTGATGGATCTAAAATGCCAACGTGCTAAATTAGATTAATTAAGATGAACTTTAGGTCACTTCATAGAGAGATAGTTAACTTATGAATAGAACTCAATTCCCAAGCAGAACCATACAGACCTGCTGCTGAGTATTAGTGTCCTCACAGCCAACTAACTGGATGTCCTTCGACTGAGCTGACCTTGGTGAAAAAGTGGAAAAAGATGAAAAGCCTTGCTTCTGGATCCATAGCAAAATGTTTGGTATGATTTAAGTACACCTGCACTTGAAAGCTCCAGGGTGACATGATGGCTTCCATGGGAATCAAAGTGCTGCATCTAGAGTGACTTGTATGCATGAACCCTGAGACATCCCAGGAGATCCCCCTAGGACAGCAAGTCTTGTACTTCTTGTACTTCTGTAAAGGTACAGAGCACTCCAGAGGATCACGGTTCTGTCAGCTCTTGTTTTCCTCAGTGTTTTCCTTTTACCTTTGGAAAAGCCATGACTTTCTGTTGTGCAAAATATGGTGACACTGTGAAAGTGCTTGGGTGTGTTTCAGGACAGTGCAGAGCACAAGGCTCTGCAGAAGCTCCCAGTTAAAGAACAGTACTAGAAAACCCCTGGGGGAGAAAAACTATTTTTTTGGGGGGGAGTGGGGTGGAGAAAGAAGTGCTTTAATGTTGCTTAATCCAGGGAAAAAATGGGCCAACCTGATCAGCACTGAGATGGATCTGTGAAAAGGTGGTAAGCAGAAGCACATTACCTTCCTCATTCCTACCAGAGCCCCACTCAACTGCTTAAGCCCCTCAAAGGACTGTGAAATCCATGGGACTCCTCCCCCAGAGATAAAATCAGCATCCCAGATCATCCCTGCCTCTTCACCTGAAGACTGCTGGAGTGACTTGTCCTTTCCTCCACCTTTCCCTCAACCTTAGACAACCCCCAACAGCACTCCCTGGGCTCCAGTGGCTGGCCAGGCCCCAGGACCACCATCTCCATTAGCCATTAGGCCCCCAGCCACGGAGCCCCCTGCACAGCCAAGGGCGGCAGAAGGGAGGGCAGATTACCCTGCAGCGCTGCCGGATTATCACAGCCCACAGGATCTCGGATTAAAAATAAAGACTCTTCCTCCAGAGGAAGCAGAACACACAGCTTTCCACGCTGACCTTGCTCTGGAGAGGGGCTGGGTGTGAGGGGAGCAGGCGGAGAGGGAGCAGAATCCCTGCTCCCAGCCTGGGCACACGGACCCGGCTCACACAACGCTGTTAGCGCAGATTCCTCTCCCCGCTACCACTTTAATCTGAATTTTTTTTCCCCTTTCTGTCTTTCTTTATTTTGCAAACCTTTGTGGAACAGACGCCCTCTCCTTGCCCCAGTTGGAGCTGCAGTAGAATGAAAAGGGGGGTGGGAAGGAGGGAGGAGAGGGGAAAAAAAAAAAAAAAAGCTTTTGGTTGAGGTTTTCCTGTTACTATCACTGTAGCGTTTATTTAGCCAATCTCCTAACTATGACGTGAGGAAGGCAGGAATCATGGCTCGCTCATAATATTTAACACACCCACTGAAAGCTGGAGCTGCAGAGCTACTAGTCCAACCAGTCTCCAGAATTCAGCGTAGCTGAAAGAGGTTTTCAGTCTGCACCTGCCAAAGATCTCTCCCCCCTCTTTCCTTCTCTCCCCCCTTCTCTCTTCCTTTCTCTCTCTTTAAAAGGCAGATCTGTAAGACCCAGCAGAGATCAAAGACTGGACCCCTTTGCTAAAAAGAACCTCTTTTTTTTTTTTTTTTTTTTTTTCCTGTGCCATATTTAACCTTTATGTTGCAGTTGTGCCATCAGACAGTTTTGCAGCCAAAAAAAACCAACCTAAGCCAAAGCAAAAGACCAGCTCGGATACCGCAGCCACCCAGACTTGATCTCAGTTGAACATATTAATCTCTCCCAAGCACTGGACGCGATGGATGAAGAAACTGGAACCACTCTAAGAAAATTATTTTCCAGCCAATGTTCTTAAACAGTCTGAGAGAAGAGAGGGAGCGAGAGCGAGCGGGAGAGCGCGTCTGCTGCATCACTGGTCAAATTCAAAGGGAGTCAGCGTTTCCAGCACAGCCAAATATTATGGATGATTTTTTTTCTTCTGACGGCTTTCCGTACAGGTTTTCTTAATATTATTCTTCCTTCCCCTCCTCCTCGTCTATTTTTTTTTTAAATTTTTATTTAATCAGAGCTAGTGTCAAACGCCGGTTTCTCTTCAAGAGCCAGCTTTCCCTGTTTGTTGTGATCCCTGTGATAAAAAGAGAGAGAAACCGTGAACAGATGGCTTTATATACTGCAATGCCGCTGGCTTTGTTTTCCTATTGCATTTAAAAGCTCGGTCCGGTACTTCTTTTTAAATTTTTTTTCCTTTTTATTTTTTTTTCCCTCCCCCCCCTAAGTTCTTGATGCTACTGAGAAATGAGGACCTATTGTTTTTAGCCTGTTTATTTCTCGGCGCCTATGGAGATAACTTTATTGACTTGATCGCTCGCTTCCCGATCCGAACGGAGAAAGCCAAAGCCCCGGGGGGGGGCTGGAAGACCCACGCCCGCCCAGGTTTTTTTCCGCGAAAGCTTTCCCGACCGACCCCGCCGTCTCCCCTCCCTCCCCNGCACCGCCCCGCGCCGCCCCGCGCTGGCCCAGCAAGCACACGCTGCGGATCCTGCAGGACTTCAGCGCTGCCGCCCCGCTGGCCGCCTCTTCCAGCACCCGCTCTACCGCCCCGCCCTGCCCCCGCTCGCCGACGGCGACCTCCTCTTCAATGTCAACAGCGACATCAGGTTCAACCCCCGGGCGGCCGAGCAGCCCGACTGGTGAGTACCGGGGAGGGAGGTCACACACATACCGGGTCCGGTTTGGCTTGGAGGGGTCGGTACCAGGCGTGCGGGGTGCCCCGGGGACGGGGGGGAGGCCCAGTGGGGTGCTGGGCTCCGTGTGGAAACGTGGCACGGAGCTTCCCTGGTTGGCTGCTGCCTGCTCTTTGATAATGGAGGTTTGAAATGTAGGGAGTTAATGTAAGGGCTGGTTTGGGGTAGGCAGAGGGTTAAACAGAGCAAATCGGTGTCAGCAGGAAAAAAAGGAATCGTACACAGGCTTGACCGGTTGTGTTCCTTCAAAAAAAAAAAGATGAAATGCACAGTAACTACAGGAGCAGAAGTCTGGAGTACTGAGGCCAATATCCCTTCTCTAGCTGTAGCCAGAGGCACATGCTACTGGAAAAACTGCAAGAAAGAGGGTGAGCACACAGTGAGCCTCCCTCCCCAGTACCTTCCTGGTCTCCCACTCAGAGGTTTGGGGGCTAAGCACTGAGGCCAGGCAGTAATACATTAACTTTTCTCAAAAGCAAGGCCTAATATCACAAAGGCATTCAGCCTAGCAGGTATTCCTGCCTTCAGGATCTGATCTGTCCCACATTTTTCATCCTCAATTAATTCCCCGTGTCCTAGCACCTCTGCTGCTCCGCAGCCTTCAAAGCAGTTGCCCCTGTGAATCGTATGCCTTGTTGGCTTGTAAGAAATGCTGAGAAATCTCAATGACTGGAAAATCAAAAGGCTTGTCTAATACAACAGCACCCTCTTCCAAGCACACAGACATTGTAATGTTTAAACAGCTGCATTGTACCATGCAAAAGCTCTGTCAAGCTGCAGAGTAGCCAGCATAATCTAAACCTTTAGAAAGAGAGGATAAATATTTCAGATTTCCACCCCACAAGCATGTGGATTGTCCAGGCCCCTTCCCCTAATAATCAAGCTGATTGTGAAGTGAAATTACCTGAAAAAGTTCTGGCTTCTCTGAGAGAGTAAAAAAGAAGAGTCACAAATGTATGAACATCTGGAGATGAGAAACACAGAGGACCTCTGGGTCAAAGCTAAAGCTATGGGATTGTGTACCCAGTAGATGAAGAGTGAAATTAACATTGATATCTACAATGCATCTGCCTGGTGTAAATGTTTTTCTTAGTGGCTGCAGCCAAATTCACTGAACTAACATGAAACTGAGGAGCTAAAAAATCAGTTTAACAATTCTTTTCTGTAGCAGTATCCTTGCTAGGGAGGGGGCAAAACCACCCGGAGTTATTCTGTAACAACCAGTGTAGAGTGATCCAGTTTCTTATCATTCTCTCTATTTAAGAAAGAGAAAAAGAGAGAGTGGGAACATTACATACAACAGGTCAAGTTACTGCTGCCCTCTCTGTTTCCAGATCCAGGATGATGCTGTGGTTTGGGTCAAACCTGTAAAAGATGTGTGAAACACAATACAACCTAAACACAATGTAAAACTGGCAGCTCCGTGTTTCTGCTCTGTAAGGGCCTCTGCTAAGGCTCAGTGGTGTCACCCTGAATTTTGCTCTTGACTTCCAAGGGCTTTAAGTCAGGAATGAGGAGTGGAGGTGACAATCCTTTCCCCCAGGTCCCAAGTGGGAGCAGGCTCCTGGCATGCAGCCAGCATGGGGACTAAGCCCAGCACTTCTCCCACCTGTAGTGCTTTGCCTTTCCAAGTTGTCACATCTTGAAGCCCTGTTTCTTGATGCTTGTTACAAACTGTAACATTATTTCTTTATCCTCATTTTTGAGTTTTTCTTCTTTTGTTCTTTTGTTTTTTGTTTTTTGTTTTTTTTTGTGTTTTTTTGGTGGTAGGCAAAATGAAGATCATGAAGAATTTTTGCCAACTGGAGAAACCTCCGTAGACTCCTACCCAAACTGGTTAAAATTCCACATTGGCATTAATCGGTACGAGTTGTATTCCAGACATAATCCTGCAATTGAGGCATTACTACAAGACCTCGTCTCCCAAAAGATAACCAGTGTTGGTTTCTTTTTTTCTTTTGCCTTTTTTTTTTTTTTAATTTTTTTTAATTATTTGCTCGTTGTTCAGGATCTCATTGCTGTTTGAATAATAATATTTTTGCATGGCTCTTATCTCTGGTGTGCCTAAAATGTTGCTTCTTGACTTCTGCTCTCATTTTCCTTGTTTAACACAAAGAGATATTGCCAGATCTCTATTACCTGAATAATTGAACAGTCTCCCAGCAAGGCAAACCCCATTCATTTCAGAGATCTTTAGTCGTGATCAGGCTGCAAAAATTCCCCATTCGGTGCTTTAAAATAAATATGATAATTAAAAAAAAAACTTTAAAAGGATGTTAAAAAACAGATAGCATCTTGCCTGAGCTGGATGTGTGTTATTAGCTGGTTATTATTTCATCGGCTGTGCCTGGCAGCTCTCGTTTTCCCAAGGAAGGAGAGAGGTGCCTGACCCGCAGCCCTGCAGCGGTGGCTGCGGGAGCGTCCTGCGCCGCGGGGCTCTGCGGAGCTGCAGCTTCCCCAAGCGCCGTGCAGGGAGCTCCGGGCGAGCCGAGCTGCTGCTCAGCAGGGTTCAGCTGTTTATTCGGCTTGTAAATCCGCAACAGGGATGTGCCTGCGTCAACCTTTGGCTCTGGTTAAATAAGGTGACACAGTTCGGGGCTTTTCTCCCAGGGCTGTTTAATGACAACATATCTCTCCTTGAATTTAGCTGTGTAGCTGCACAGGGGGGAAAAAAACACCCAAACCAACCCTGAAGCCCAAATGAAGGCCCTGGGATACTGAACGAATGCATACCCCGTGGCTTCCGGAGGTAGAGAGCTTCAGCAGAGCCAGTGGTTTCCCTTGGCCGCACAGAAAATGAAGTTGCTTGTGCTGACCACAAAGTTGCAAAGTCCGTTTCAGAGGGATGAAACAGCAGGAGCTGTGTGAAAGTGCTGAGGGTGCTTTGGCAGGCTGGGATGAGGTCAGCAGGTCTTTAACCCTGCAAGGCAAAAATTCCCCTGGCTTCAGCAGGAAGTGGCCTGTGCCGGAATAGCATGAGCAGCCCCAAGGTTTACATTTTCCACCGTGTGAATCACAGGGGCTGCTGAGCAGGAATAAGGGAGATGCTCGGTCATCAGGAGTGGGCTGATAGTGCTGGCCCGGATGGAGTAGGTGTAAAATGCAGGATGGCACAGGAGAGCTTCCCCTCGGTGAATGGAGTTTGCCAAGTGGATGTACATGGCACAGGGCTCTGCTTGGAGCTCTGCTAGAGTAAGATTTGGGAGAAATCCAGTTTATGGTGCCCAGGTGCTATCCCACCCGGGATAGAGTCCCGTGTTGGACTCAAGGGTCCAGGGGACTGCTAGCTTATGAAAGAGGACACACACAGGCTCATTTGTTAATCTCAGATGGGTTTTCTCTTCCCTGAAACTCTAGTTTGGGATGATTAATTAAGGAGCTCAGATGTATTTGAACTCCATATATTGTCCCTTTGCTAGCTCTGATGTGACACCTGAGGTAGCAGCAGGCTCTGCACGTGCTTCTCTGATCTGCACTGGAGGTAACATGGACAATGTAGGGACATGGCCTGGGTGATCTTCTCCTTGACATAGACCTCACCTTCCCTGACCCCTGTGCTCAATAGCAAGCAATTTCTGGAATATTAGTGACACATGAACAGGGACAGAGCCAGCACTTTGTAACACGTCTTAATATTGCTCTTTGAGCACATCCATCTGGGAGGAAAAGATAGAGTCTGTGCCTGATAGAGAAAAGATAGAGTCTTCCCTGGCCCCCACAGCGCCCCAGGCAGTGACCAAGCTGGTCTCAGCTCTGTGTGGAGGTGATGCTCAACCAAACCATCTCCTGGCTCATCTGTTGAGGTTCACATAAAACTCATCGGCCGTAGCAGTGTTTTGTGCTGCTTGGCTGCTGAGTGTATGGATCTCTATTTACCTCTCCAACACTTCAGAGCTCAGCGGGGTTGTCTCTGCAGGAGGAGAGCAGTGTTTGCAGCAAACTCGGCAGCGTGTGAGTCTGTCACTTCTGCTGAGAGGTGGGATGGCTGAGGTTGATGTAGGGATATAGAAGCTGGTGGGAGAAAAAAGGGAGGTAGGAAGGAGAAATAGTAGTTTAGTACTCCCTCTTCGCTTGATCTTCTGGGCTTGATCTTCACTTGTGCTCCTGGGCATGTTGCTTAACCTCTCTACGCTCCAGTTAACCTAGCAGCAAAATGGCTATCATAAAAAATAGGAGGGAAACCCTGACCCCAGTGACATACATGGAAGTTTTGTCTTCTCTGGGGCCATGATTTCACCTAATGTGTCTCATAGATGTGTTGTGAAGTTTCCATTAATTATGACTTAGATAGAGCTTTCAGATCAATGGGAGTAAAGGGCCATGGGACCAGAGAGGAAGATTTGATGATCATTATTAGTGATTTCCTGTGGGATTTTCTCTCTGTTAATGTTTGAACAAGAGCATGGTAGGGTCCCTTATGCCCCTAACAAAAACAGAGTCATGGTTTCTCTTAATTATCCAGTATAATTTCCATAAAATAAAACATGAGGTACAGCTAGTATTGGTTGCTGTGAGAACTGGCAGGGAATGATTCTTACTCATGAATCCCATTGTAAAATCAAGCACTTGGAAATGGAAAGGGATATATAGAGATTCCAGCATCTGATTTTTGCTGGTAGCATTCACTGCCTGCCTCTGTGAGGTTTCAGGAGCTTTCAGTCAGGGGCAAAGGAATGAAGAGCATATACCTTTCTTTTAATTTACTATTATTATTTTTAATTACATGGTGCAGGAACTCTTACTTTATGTTGCAAATTCTTTGGGTATTTAAAAATATATATTTTAAAATAATACCTGCCAGGTTTCAGCTCTTCTGCAGAGCAGCAGCAGGGATTCAAAAGCATGTGAGCTGATAAATAAAGAGTAATACGTTTGACCAAGGGACATGTATAGGGCTATTCTATTCTTTTGCATATTCCTGCATATCTTCTAATTTGTCTGGGGGTTTTTTTCCTTATGGTTTTCTTTTTCTCTGTGTCTCTTTTTTTTTTTTTTTTTTTTCAGCAGCTGCAAAGATGCTGAGTTGAAAGTATAAAATTAATGGAAACCTGCATAATGCCCAATCTTCAGGCTTCTTTCTGCTGGCAGGACAATTAAATGTACAGGCTTACATGCATTAGATGAAATGGGATATTGCTTTATCCAGTTTCTTCCCAGTGTTCAGATTTGCTTTGGCTTTAATAGAATTAGGTGATATGCTGTGCAGGTTCTTGATGCCTACAGTAATTAGATCCAAACAGCAGCTAAACAGCTTTCTTAGCCACATTGTAATTTCTCTGCTCAGCTTGCATTATTTATGGAAGAGAGTGGTGACCAGATTGATCCCACACCATCTCTCAGAACCGCTCGCACGACTCTGTGCGAGTTGCAGTGTTATTTTAAAATGAAAACGGTGACAGAAGCAATTCCCAAGAGCAGGGAGCACCAAGGTGACATTTTCTTGATGTTAAAGTTTAAATGGAACAAATCCATGGATGGGAAAGAGCATCACATGCAGCTCCCACAGTGACACCTAGAGCTGGCCTTGAAAAGGACAGGGTTACTCCAGCTTTCAGGCTGGGGATGTATTCTGTGCCCTGCATCAATATATGTATTTCCTATTCATTTTGTTGAGCATAAAGGGATAGCTCTTAATTTGATTTAATTCACTGAAAATTTCTTCCTGCTATAAATAGGAGCCTAGAGAGAATTGGTTTTCCACAGAGCACTGAAAACCCAGTTTTCAGAAGGAGCACATGCACAGGCAATTGCACATTTCCTTTGCCTTTCATAACTGTTTATTGCATGCATAAATAAACAGAGTTAGCTATTTTCTCGCATATTTACAAGGTGTCTGTGCATAATTGTGGCAGCATTGTCAGCAGTTTAAAGATGAACACAACCTGGTGCATCTCAGTGTGGGCTTGGGCTTGCTTGTACTATCCAGAGGAGCTCTGCTGTGGGACTGCCTGTGAGCAGAACAGGCTTTTGTTTTCCCTGTGTTTAGCTGGGTTTTATTTTGTGATTCTGTAGGTTGTCTGGCTAAAAAAGGTTTGGAAACATTACCTGTCTAAGTTCATTTCTGAACCTGCAATGCCTTCAGTTCGTACAGGCAGTAATTAGAAAGCAAGCATGCAAGATTACTCAGACAGTGAATAAATGTGGCAATTAACTAGGGTGGACTCAGCTTCAAGTCAGGAAACAAAAAAAGAAAAAGATAAAGCTAAATACTGAATTTCAGTTCTGGTGCTAAAGGAAATTATTAAATCTCATCCAAAGGAAGGGAAAAAGTGCTATTCAGAACGTGTGAAAAAACATAATGAAATGTAGCACCATTGATTTACTGTATAAGAAAACAAAGAATCTGCCAAGAGTCAAGGGATTGATTTAATGTACAATTCCAGATGAAAAGTAGGGACTTAAAATGTGTAACGAAGACTCTGAATGGTTTCACAGATCTCTTCCCTTCCAGAAGTCTTTCACTCTCTTAACTAAACCAAGGAAGGCCTTTAAAAACAAGTTAGCAGAATTGGCTGAACAAGAACAATTTAGGAGATGATGAGGGCTTGAATTTGTTTTGAAATTTATTCTTTACAGCTTGAACAGGGCCATGTCTCTAGGCTTGGGCAGAGTATTACTTGTTAAAGCAAATCACTATGTTTATGTTAGATTTACGCTTGATTTATAAATAGAATACAAAATGGATGTGAATATCTTGTTTCAGATGTTACTTCATCTCAGGCTTTGACTGGATCTCACTTCTCAGGCATTAACATTGCATAATTAGATGCAGTTTAACATCTTGGACCAAAAGCCAGGCCCAGAGGTCCTGTTGGGTCTCTTGCTCTCCTTCAGAAGAACACGCTGTCTAGACAAGCCAGTAGCATGAGAGCTCTCCTGCAGCAAAACAGAGGAGCTAGAAAGCCATATCAATTCAAATCCAAATCCTTTTTGGTCAAAACCCTTCGGGCAACACTTGAGTCTTTCCTGGGGGCTGGTGCCAGATGGTTTGGAAGAGAACATCAGAAACTCAGTAGCATACAGTTATGAAAAGAAAATTGAGAGATGATGTGAAGTGTATCTTTGAAATTGGATGGTGTTTGTGGATCAGGAGGGAAATTCAGGTCTTGTGTTGGTGAGGGGGCAAGGTGGGCAAGTAGCAGAGATAGCATGTGGCCGTGACAACAGGCTCATAGATGTAAATGGAACAGGGATTTTTGGAGGCTTTATCCAAATTCTATCAGAGAAACTAGAAGGAAATGCACCAAGTTCACTGGTCTTTGGAAAAGTCTCTAATCCCACAGCAAAAAGATATCTCTGGGAATTTTTTGCAAAGCCTCCTAAAATTGAAAGGTTTCTGTTCACATCTGAAGGGTCTTGCACTGGGTTAACAGGAAGGGTTAATACTGCTTTCCATTTTCTTCTGATTTGGGGAGGAAGGAGAGACTTTAAGTTGTCTGAAGATAAAAACTAATGATTGAACTGGGGTTTGTTTTTAACATTGTGCTAGTATGTCTAGGAACTATATGAGACTTGACTTGAGGTACCTGCTGGGAGCTGGCAGGTTTATGAAGTTTTTTACAGAGCTGTTCATGACCTGTGATGTTGCAGTGTATTCAGAAATCTTTAAAAAAAGGTGAATTCAGACTGTGACAAGAGTTTTCCTTGGAGTCAGTACAGCTTTATATTGCAAGGGCTTCTTAAAAATAGCTAAACCTGCTGGTTGTAGGTGTGACAGACTGCCATGGTGTAGCATCCTCCAGTTTCTTGGAGAATCTGTATGTTTCTTCTGGGCATTATCCATTTGTCAGAAATGTTCCTGTGGGTGGCCACTGAAGGGACAAGGACATCTCCAGATAAGCAGTGTTCATGATAAGCTCCTGGAAGTTGATGAGGCTCCTGCTGTGTGGCCACAGAGAGGTGTTTAACTGAGGCCTTATCAGAAAAGGGAGTTCTTAAAGGAATACAGAAAAGGAGAGGGAAGCCAGAAGGCAGATGTAATGCTGAATTAGGACAAGGGAAGTAATTTGACCTAGTGTTCTGCCATTGCTGCACCCTGGGCTGCTCCCAAGTCTGCTTAGTTTAGAGGTGCACGAAGAATTTTGTTGAGTTCAAAAAGACAGTGTCAACTCAGTTGTTTCCCTCTTTACAAGGATTACAATGTTAAAATAACAAGTCTGAATTTGGAGGTTGGCTCTGAGTCTCCTCCAGCCTGGCTGGCATATCTGCTGCACTGAAAGAACAGCCAGTGTGGGAATATCTTCACTGGAGTCTGGATGATGTGTGGGGAAGCCAACAAAGAGCTCTGGCACAGGTTGTTGTCCATGATGCATGTGGCTTTCAGCATGCCCTGCTGCAAGGCACAAGGGGACACTGTCCCCCCCAGCATCATCTTCTGTTTTGTGAAGGTCCAAAGTTTACTCCTAGTTTACACACCAACAAAACTTGTGTTTGGTTGAGGCTACGATTGCAACCAATTAAGGCAAGACAATAAGATGGATTTAAAAAGACCAGGGAGATGCTTTTGTCTTACTTCAGCTCAGTTCCATCTGACAGGAAGCCAGGCCTTTGTGTCTCATGGAAGAATTATTCTGAATTGTTAATCTTCTTCGTACATTTCCCTGCTTGGTGATGACACACTCATTGTTGAGTTCAGCTGCTAACAAAATCATTATCTGTCGAGTGGCTTCAATTTGCTGAGAAACCAGTACTCTTCTATCTGAAACTTTCTGCTTAGAAAAAGACCTGCTTCTTTCTTCTTTGCATTGAAGTGATTTCCTAAATTCTTGGCTTCCCAGCTGTACCTCAAAATAGGCTCTATCCATGCTTTTCTCTGATGGGGTTGTAGGATCTTTGTTGTAGTTTGGACATACATGTCTCACAGAGGAGAGGGAGCCAATTTCCAAGCCTTGAGCTCCTCAGAATTGAATGAAGAAGCATTAATTACATAAATTCTAGATAAAAAACTTTAGTTCTCCAATTGGTGGAAGCAGTCTGCTTATAGAGAGGACACTATTCTGGGCTTTGGTTCTGAGGCTGATATTAGTGACCTAAGTGGAGACAGTCCACATGAACGGGGGTACAACAGGAATGAACAGGGGTACAAGTACAGGTTGTGCCTAGAAAGCTGAGGAAACCTCATGCTATGGGCAGCATCTGGTGGGGGCTGGTCCTGGGCATGGCCATGGGACCCTGTGGGCATGAGATGAGGGCAGCTCCTGCTGCCTGTTTGCTGCCCAGCCAGGGCTGTTTCCAGTGTGCATAGCTGGGCTGCTCCAAGGGCTGTTAGGTTTTGGCTGGAGGATTGCTGCTTCTCCTTGGCTCTGGCCTGGGTGTAAAAAAGGTCTACAACTCCTTCTTCCCTCAGGTGCAGATCAACTGATCTGCTCTCCATAAGAGAGGGAGTTTAATCTGTGAAAACTGTGTGTGTCTGCTTTACCTGTTGTTCACTGCAATTTATTTAACGTCCTGTAATTTCTAATTATTAATTTGTTCCTTTGGGATAAAGTGGAAATACAAGAGCAGGCTGGAGTCAGCAAAACAGCGAGGGAGGAGAGATTTTATTCTAAGGGAAGTATAATTACACTGACCAGATTTGCATAGTGTTTTGTTGCAAAAATATAGATTGCAAGTGCTGAAAGAGAGCTGATGACCTATCAGTAATGAGGCACAGAGATGAGTAATTAAAAGGAAGAGCAGCTAATGGCATTGGTCAGAGAAAAAACAATGTACAAGCTCTATAGGTGGAACAAGGGCACCTCTAAGCCAGAATTTACAGAGCAAGGTAACTTGACATTTATGTAGCTCTCCAGTTGACACAGGTTTTGTCAGAACTGTAAAGAAAAAGGGACTGATTATCTGATCATTCACAGGGAAACATTTTTAAAGGACTGAGTCATCCACACAGACATGACTGTCATGGCCTGCCTCTCTCAACACAGAAGTGAATTAGACATCAGGGTGTAGGTCATTTCATTTATGCAGAACAGTTTTGATTGAGGCTGTAAAAAAAGCAGCTGGTTTGCCAAAGTATGTATTTATCTTTTCTAAGTAACCTTATCATTAAGTAAAATGCATTTTTATGAATACTTATATTAAAAAAGTTCACTTTGACTTTAGAAACACTTTAATCTGACTATTAACATGATCTGTCCAAATTGTTCAGACTGGTATGAATAAGTGTCAGTCAAATTCCTGTAGGCTCTCAACTGGGAAGTGAGTGCATTTCATATTTGAGCAAAGAAGTCTCTTGGTGTACAGGGTGGTCAGGCCCTGCCACCTCCATGTGTCCCTTCCTCCCCCCACACAGGGCCAGCAACCCTGCTTGGCACAGCTCTTCTCAGGTGTGAGCCACTTTGGAACCTCTTGGATGGCTGGGTATGGATACATACCTATTGTGCATAGAGGAAATGAATTTATGTACCTCTGCTGCTCAGTAGTAATTATTAAAATTGCACCAGGGATCAGAGATTGCTATAGTATCTGCTCACACTTTTAATCTAGGAAATGTTAGATGTGCATTGGACTGTACCTCCCAGCCACAGGTGTCTTTAAAAGCACCCCATCTCCTTTCCCAATGTCTGCCCCTGTTCAGAGAAGTCAAAAAGCAACTGAAGATGGAGAAAATAGGACTGCAGTGTTCTGTTTCTATACATGCTGTTCAATTAGGGTGCATATGGAGCCCATACTGGTTCTGCCTGTGGTGAGCTGAAGAAGAGAAAGACACGTCAGAGTGCACTGTCCATTTTTATTTTTGGTCAGCAGCTCACAGCCTGACCCTTTACTCTGCACCCTCTGAATAATCTGTCGTCCCATTAGGATTACCCTGCTGGTGCTCAGGTACCACAGTGCTGAATTTAATACAGAGCAAGAGACAGATGATTTTGTTTCAAGGAAGCTGAATGTAAATAGATCCACATGTAGCATTTTAAAGTGGTTTTGTTTCTTTCCCACAGCGATGAAATCAGGAGGCACCCAGCTGAAGCTGATCATGACGTTCCAGAACTATGGGCAAGCATTGTTTAAACCAATGAAGTAAGTAAAAAAGTCTGTGTTTTAAAGTGAAATTGTGGTGGAGTAGCCTGTTGCCATTTTCTGAGCCATTAGACGTTTGGTGTTGTGTCTCCTGAGGTTTGTGTGTCTGGTTCCCAAGGCTGCTGCTGGATGTAGAGCTTCAGGAGCTGTGGAAATGTCCTCCTAGATTGGGCTTTGGAGGAGATGCTGAGGAGGGTTCAGATACATTTCAGTCTGCTCAGAAATATTATTCACTCTGATCTCTGTGAAATCTCCCATCATAAATACAAGATTTTTTCAGCATTTCTGTCTTATATAAACTTAGTCCTCTGAGCTTTATTTGGTGTCAGTGTTCCTCTGGAATGTGACCAGACAAGAGAGATGGCTCAGAACAGCTTTAAGAAAGCTAAATAGCATTTATTTGATAAATTATAATTTAATCAGTTGATATATTGTTGTTTGTATTAAAGGGTTTTACTAGTCTTTTGGCTGTGGCTATGCTGACTGTGAAAATGTGTTTATCTGAGAGTGGTACTGCAGGGTAATGAATCTAGAGAAAGGGGAAGAGTCTTGATTTGCATCTGCCCAGATCCAGTGGAGATGAGGAGTACAAAGGATGTGTAAATAAGTTCTGCATCCTGACCTGCATGCTTGTGTCGTAATAGGGAAAAAGACTCTGTGCTTATTATAGAGGGTTTGGCAAAGTGACTCAGGGCTGCAAAATGTTTAATGAAGCTACTCAGTATCTGTGTCAAGGGTACCACTGGAATAATAAATTAATTTCCTTCTTTTGTTCCTACCATAGGGAAGTTCAGTTAATTTCCAACAAGATGGTCCATAAAAGACTAAAGTAACTGAGAGCAAGTGGCTTGGAATATCTGTTGACATTGTGTTCCAGCTATGGTGGGCAGCACAGCTCAGGGGGTAAGCTGTTGGCTGGAGACTGAGAAATTCCCTGTTTCACTAAAGATTCACTATAGACTGATCTCAGCCAAGTGCAGACTTGCCTTGATCTTATTTGACTGCCAGAAGGGCCAAAGAACTGCTCTTGCTTTCCTTCAAGCAATGTTTGAGCAGTAGCCCTTCTTATGTACATTCATCCTGGGAAATCACAAGGAAATCCTACGAACTCCCAGGCAGCACGAGGCATTTGTGCAAAGACAAATGCCTCTGAGTTGCTTCCCAAATGGTACACAGATTTCCCTATTTTTCTAGTGGATCAGTGTTTGCCTGGGAAAGGTCAGAGGAAGCCCAGATAATACCAGCAGGTCAGAGGGAAGGTTGTATCAGGGAACATCTACTTCAACATCTTCCCTTCCCCTGCCTGCCCTCTCTCTAAATGCTCAGATCATCACATCATCAGTGCATGTCTCCATCCCTTATACGTGCAACATTGATGTATTTAGGCATAATTCTTAATTGTGTCCTGCTCCTCGTGAGAAATCAAGAACCAGGCAGGTTTGAGCAGCCTTGAAGTGCTTGGCAGAATGGCAGTCGTGCTGTTGGCTTTTCACAGAGCGTGTGATTTGTTTCTTCTCCATTTGTTGAGATGCAGATAATCTCAATCTTTGTCACTGGCATGACATTGTAGTTCTGGAAATGCTAATGAGGTCAAATCAGAAGTTTAGCATTTGTACTGTACTATGCACAGCCCTGGCAAGATGATGGATGATGATGGAGGGATAGCCACGTTCCTGGGTGGAAACAATTACTATCATCCACTAGAACAATAACAGAAAATGATGATGTCTTAATCACTCCCTTTACTTGATTTGAAGGGTAGCAATACCCCATCCTCTCTTTGCTCAGACACCACTGGAAAAAGCAACATTAGAGCATTCAGCAGCTGTGTTCCCAGGCACAACCTTGCAGTAGCAACACTGCTGTGGTTTTCCCAAGCATTGCTGAAGACATTAGTGATTTTGAATAAGGCTGTTTGCAAGCATTTGTCTTCATTCTGATAACAGTGAACAGGGAGCCAGATGCTCAGCTACTGTAAATCTTCCTACCTCCTTTGGCATCTGGTCCCATTGGCCTCTTTCAGCAGCTTATGGACTGTTGAAGTTCTTGGAGAGGTTTGCAGCATCATTTCTTTATGCAAAATTAAGAAGCCTGAAAATAATATATAAATAAAAAAAAAATTAAGGCTTTTAAAGCTATGAGGCCTCTTCTTGTAAGACATTCTTCAAGTCCTAGACATCTTCCAGGCTGTTTCTGGTGTTCCCTCTATTCTGCAGGGTAGGTACCCTTCTGATCCAGCCTTCACAAAGCTGGCTGCACCTTCCCAGCTGCAGAGACTATGGGGAGCTCACAGATCAGGGCCAGATGTCTCTGGTCATCAGTACTGGTGCTGGAAAGGACATTTATTCTAATTAGTTTAATTTGAGGATCATAAAATACCATCTTGGCAACTACTACTGAGATCAGCTTGTTGCAGGAACCCCTTGGTGGATAGTCAGAACATCTCCATGTGGTGCCTTCTATGTGTTTCAGTTGCTGCTGTGTTATCAGCTCTGTGGCTTTTCAAAGCAGTAGAAACCACACTTTTCTTTCTCCTGAGATCATAAGTCTCTTCATTCAAGGAACCTTCTTGTTGAGCCCCAGGTAATACAGCCATTGAACAGTACCCAGATGCAGATGAAAGCTTGAGCCTCAGTTCATCTCTCTAGTGCTGGAGGAGACAATCTGAGCTGCATCTCTGTTAAACTGATCTGAGCCACTGTTTTCTAGAGAATATAGTTGGCATCAGTAGCACATCAGGCTGATCCCAAGGAAAGCTGATAATCCTGAGTCTGGGATCTGAAGTACTAAAAGCTGAATGTGTGAGGTACATAGAGGGTAACATGCAGGTGTGAGGTCAGGCTCTGCCTGGGTCTGAGTCATTTGAACTCCCTGGAAAGCTGTTTTTGCTATATGTAGCTGTACTCAGTATCTTCCAAACTGAATTAATACCTTGAGCAGCATCGTGGCAGACAGGGGAGACCACACAAACCCCTCTGACACAGCTGGGCATCTAGTAATGGAAGGAGAGGCCTCCAGACCTTTGGCAGTGACTTCTGCAGCAGAGTCACAGCAAAACCTTCTCCCTGGCAAGTTGCTTTAAACCCTTCAGAATTCATCTAACTTGCTCTGCCCTTTCCCAGCCTCCCAACTCCACGTTGAATTTATCCAGGGAGCAAGCCAGCTCCAGAAAGCCAAGGCAAGATTTGGAAGTGGGGAAACCAGAATCTGCCTTTGGAACCCTTTGTGCTCAGTGTTTGACATTAACTGATAACTCTTCATTTGGTCATTGATTCAGGCTAGTGAAGCAAATGAGAGGAGGGAAGCTTAACAGTCAGGGAAATGTGACAGTGGTAAGTAAAGCCTGATCAGCTGCAATTATTTTACTTATTTGTGGCTCCACGTCTTCATTTCTGAAATAATTGCCCATAAAGTATTGCAGAGGAAGCCAAATCTATTTATAAATCCTACAGCCCAGTGTAGATTCCTTTGCTAATTCCAAATGCATCACAGAAAAAGCCAAAGAGTATTTGCCAAAACTCCAGGGAAGATTTAATGTATTTGCAATGTATCTTACAGTTAATGTATAGTTTTATTTAGCTAATAACAGTTCAATCATACAAAATTATTACCATATGGGACAGGAAAAAATAACAACCTCCCCTTCTCCCATGATTAGTGTGTCTAACTGTACTAGTATTGTACAGCATAATAAAACTTATTTACGTGATCCCTGATATCTGCAGCTGCAGCTTTCTGTATGACTGAGCAGGGAGGGATGGTGTAGAGCCATAAATTTCAAAGGGTTTTGGCTTATTTGTCCAAAAAGAACATGCATTTTATAGTTTTATTTGGTTTCCATTTGTTTCAGCTAGCTGGTGGAGTTAAATAGCTGGCTCAGCAACAAAACCAACACACTGGTTTTTTTCCTCCCGAGGCTTTATTCTTGAAGGGGGAGATTCTGCTCCAGCAGAGTCAGTGTCAGGATTCCTATTGCATATGCTGGTGCCAGGATTTTGTGAGGGATTCTAGTAGTTCCTTATGGAAAAGCCAAATAGGATTGAATAGGAAGCGATACCTTGTTATTGGAGTTGTGAGGAAAGTGTCCTGTGGTATGTGCTTCAGGCTGACAACTCTCATTCCCAGGTTTATAGGTGGCTTTGTAGAAATGTCTAGAAAGGATTTTCATTATAAAATCTTTGAGGTTTATTTGTTCCATTAAGATAAATACTACTGTATCTAATGCACTCAATATCAACTGAAAGTGAGGTAAGGGCAGTTCTGTTCAGATTTTGCCTGATACTTTTAACATCTTTATTTTTTTTCTGTTGTTTTTATAAGTCATAGTACAGGACTGGTAAGAGCCCCATGGCTGTTTCTTTCATTAGCTGAAGTGTACAGTGAAACTATTTAATAAAGTAGAACCAATTAGCATCAGGATGATATCAGGCCAGAAATGACTCTTACAGTAATGAAATCCAGTCTCCTTGAATCACAGGTGATGGTTTCACAAAACCCTAATTGTTAACTGATCAAACACCACTGATCACGTTGTTTCAACCTTTTGGCCCTGCTATCCCTCCTGAAACTCCCTGGTGTGGGGATAATGGTACCCACTGGGAGCATCTCCCAGTTCCTGCAGCCCTCAGAGGCACAGCCCACCCCCGTGCCAGCCACAAAATCAGCCAGTGGCCATGGGCTAGTGCAAAGCTAGAGCTCTACAGAAATAAAAGCAGCACACTCACCTCTCAGCATCTGTAACGTTCCTGTAGTGTATCTTTTGGCTCAAAGACATGGTCACTTTTAGCTGGGCTGAAGTCTAGCACCCAAGGTCACAGGGAAGAGAATATTTTTCTTTCAGTTGGCAAGGCACAGTTTTTTAGTGGCTTTTAAATGTCATCATAATGACAAAGGAGCAGCAATATTCTTTGTTTCTCTTTTATTTCCTTTTAGGATCACTCAACAAATAATGCATCTTTTGATAGGGATATTAAATAGGCCAAACAACTGATAATCACTTTCATTTCCAGCAGTAATATTCCCTTTTCAAAGCTGCAGTGTGGCTGTTGTACCTGCAAAATGCAGCCTCCGGGCCTGATTACCATATCAATTAGGCTGGTGCAATTCCTCCCAATTGGTACCATTTCTTCCAAGTCAGAGGAGTCGAAATGAACATCAGAATCGGGACCCCTCGAAGATTGCTTTCCTTATTCCACTGCATATCACGCTGTTTTGAGGAAATACATTTTGCAAACCTGTTGCATTTCAGCTGGCAGGCATCCAGTATAAACACAGTGTTATAAGTCAACATAGCAATTAAATCAAATTGCAGTGTTTTCTCTGAGAAGCTGGGGAAGTGAGATGTGCAGACAGTAGCTGCTATGTCATGAGCCTTCCAGGATTAGCACTGGGGCACGCTGGAATGGGCCGTGTGAAACCCAGATGAGCAGTCACTGTCAAAGGACAAACCTGAGCTGGTTTTCACTGGGCTCAAGCTGTGTTACTGGGCTGGTCACTGGGAAATGCTGGTTCTGTGTAATGGGTGCTACTGGAGAACGAAAATTGAATAAACTGGTCAGAAAGGTTGAAGCAAGTAATCCCATATTCAGTTTATATAGGTGTATTTTACAATTACAAGGGGTGTTGTCTCATGACATGGTGAAGAAGAAATATTTTTGCTTCTGGACATGAGTAATCAGATATTCTGTGGCTCTCATCCATGAGATTTTGGGCTTTTAAGGACATTCAGATCCTTGCCTACCAAATACCTGCTGAAGCATTTACCTGAGTGTGATTGACAGGAAGATTTGATTGTAATTACATCAGAAATAAATCTGGAGTAAGCCCATGGCATTATGTCACTGGATATTTAAAGTACATGAGATCTGGATGTGGTCCCAAATAAGAGGTTGCCATGTAGTATTTTAGTACTTTAACTTCTGGTATATTATGCATGAACTGTTTTTCTCCTTTCTAACTAATCCTGTTCGTCAGATCATACTTCAGGTTTTCAATGCAAATTGTGTTTTAGCACTCAGCAGTGCCTCTGGTCCAGATCTCATTTATGCAGATTGGAAATCTGTGGTGACTTCAAGGGGAGTTGAATCAGGATTGAAGCTGACTGATGGCCCTGGACAGCAATGAATTCCAGCTTTCTGTCTGTCACTGTGTGCTGTATTTCCCCATGCCACAGCTCAGCAAGTGCTGGCTGAAATATTGATGAGTCCCATCCAGCCCAGGAGAAATTTGTTCTCAAATTCTGCAAGCATGTTTATGAAATGACCCCAGAGTCAAAGTCTGCAAAGCCCAGGTAGCTCAAAGTTGTCCATTTAGATTAGGATATGAAGGGATCCCTGACAGCAGCATTGCACCATGCTGGCAGCCAGAAAAGCAGAAACAAACTTCTCCTCTCTTTCTGCACCAGCTCTGGTGTGCTGTACCGAGCTGAGCTGCCACAGGTTGTGCTCTCCTGGGCCTGGGCAGGAGCTGCTCTGATCCAGGATGGGACAATATGAGTCCCTGCAGTGGGAGGGAGCAGACTTTTCTCCAGCAGATGACATCTGTGGGGTTCAGCCCCATCCCACTTCCCAACACTGGGAAGCTGCCATCCACCACTGCCAGTGAACGCTCCCCTCAATTCCCCATGGCATCCCCCATGGCATCTCCAGCTCCTGGCAGAAGACTTCACAGCTCATGGAAACATCAGCCCCACGCTCTCTGTGTCTGGGCATTTCTGCAGAAAACATTCAAGCCTTGAATTTTAATTCATCTCCTTTGTTGGGACGTCTCTGGCAGATAACATGATGCTGAGTATCTTTTTTTGTTCTTGTCTTACACAGACCCAAATGGCCACAGGTACTGAGTGTACCTGCCCCTTATCACCTTTTTTAAGGTAGAGCTGAGTGGGAAGTCATAATTCACAGTAGTGAAGTGTCTCTGCTTGGTTAGCCATCTTTTATCTAAGTGCTTATAGAATCTTGCTAATTAGTCTTCAGGAATAAAGACACACTGGTGCTTATTTTTCCTTTAAAAGCCTGTTGTTGCAGCAGCTTTTTTTTTTTACATGTTACCACAGTGTATTAGGAAAGAAGCATCTTTGGTGCCTGATTTTAATCAAGCTACTGCTTCATTTTAATTTTCAGCATATCCAGAAATACAGTTCTTTGGCTTTGTCTTTTAATCAGAGACCTGCTTTCAGTTCCTCAGCTTCTTCTTTCACACATTTTTACCCTGTATCAGCAGTGCAGAAAAGCAGCGAACATTATCAAGGGAAGAGCTGGCATGAAATGCATAACCTGTAATTTACTGCTAAGTAACAGGGCTTAGCACACAGGGGACTCATCGGTGTAGCAGCAAGGTAAGATGGCCTCAGTAAATCTAAGCAAAAAAGTGTTTCCAAAATGTTTTCAGTGGGATATGCAGATATCGCTACCCTGAAATATTTCATGGGAATTTGCCTCCATTTCTCTACGATTTATAATCCTTCAACTAGGCTCAAGAGACTGGAATTCAGGGAGGGAGAATGATTTGTGCAAGACTTGTGGCATAAACCAGAGGCTGATGCTGTTTCCTCTCTGGAGAAGCACACACAGCTTTATCCTGGAGACAAGTTGCACCATGCTCATCTCCCCCTTGGGAGGAGTTATTTTTGGAGGTTTTCCGGAGCTAAGTTTCTCCCTCTCTTCCCATGGTCCATATTTCATGCAGGGATAGCTCTGAGGATCCTCACAGCTTTGGAGGGATGCAGATGGGGATTTGGCCACTCGCACTGAGATTTCTTTGATGTGTGTTTGCTCTTCTACCATCCAGCTCAGTAAAGCCCTCAGCATTTATGCAGGTTTCTTGAGTCTGGGCTGCTGCTGGCTGTTGGAAGGGGCAGGAGATAAGCAGCAGTGAAATGGGTCTGATGAAACAGCATGTCTCATGGCTCAGGACCCGGAGACAACTTCTGTGGAGGTCACCAGTTCAGTTGACATGGTCCTGTGGTCAGTGATGACGCAAAAGATGGGTGGCTTTGGGAGGGACCCACAAGCCAAGTAACAGTATCTTGCAGGTCCAGACAGGAAGGTTTTGGCAAAGCAGACAGGTTTAGGAGGGAGCATGCAGTCCATGTCCAAATGACATCCTTGGTGTGGTGGTATTAGTGACTCACTGCTGTAAACAAACAAAAAAAGTGTGTTTAAAATAGCCAAATAGCTATAGTAGCTGTTAATAGCATGGCTTTGGGACATGCTGGATATTACTGACTTCTTTTTTTTTTTTCTTCATTCTCAGAGTCTAGTTCAACAGTGTTAATACTTCTCACGTTAACGTGCAATTTTCCACCCTGCTTTAAGGTTCTGCATGTGGGTAAATAGAAATGAGAAAGCCTGAAAGATTCATCTGCATGTGAAGAAGTAGCAGAAACCCAGCGTAAACAGCATGCAAATGTGTGGGAGCTGGAGGGGGAACAGCAAAACTGTTGTAAATAGCAGTCTAAAGTGCTGCAGGTAATAAAATACCCCAAGACAGCATGAAAGGCAGGTACAGGAGCAATATCCAACAGCTAGGGCTTCAGTCCTGTTTTGTAAACCTTGGTAATCAGTGATCCAAATTCTTAATGCAGAAGTGGTCACCCAGCCAGAGGACATGGAGCCCTGTAATAGCTATCAGGAATATTACACACAGGCTGCAGACACACAGTCTGTGTTTTGATAAGCTGGCGTGAAGAGGCAAAATAAATGAAGATGCTAAATTGATCTGTAGATTTACAGGGAAATCTAGCAATTGTTATTATTGTTTTCTTTAGTTTTCAGTATGGCTGACTGAAATTTTGTTTGATTCTAACTCACGATGCACAAGAATTTTGAGCCAGCATATTTGTGCTTCCCTGTGTTTTGTGCTTTGAATTCCTGCGATATGGTAATCCAGCCAGAATTTTCAAACAAGCCTCTTTTGCATCTGATTCTTTAGGGGTTTATTAAGCAGAAAATCTGATTCCTGGGGCATAAAACCCAAAGGTTTTTCAGCCTTTCATGTTGCAAGCCCAGGTTTTGTGTCAGGGCCCTGAGTGAGCTTCAGCCAGGAGGAGGGGAGAGCTGTGGTTCCAATGCCAGCTCTGCCTCCTGGGGCTGATAGTGGCAGAGATTTTATCCGTAAGATTGTGAAGGATGGGGTTCAGCAAGGAGGGCTCGTGCCAACCCTGGGCAAACTGGGGGCAGCAGCTGTCCCTTTTAGCATGGACCCAGTGCCACCATGAGCCTCCGTGGCTCCTGCTGTCCACCGCAGAATCTACAACCTAACAGCAACAAAGCAGAGTGCCCAAGGAGGGCAGAGCCTGCCTTCCTTGTTGCCTACCTCATTTTCCTATTCTTAGAGCCAGCTCCAAGCTGAAAACATTTTTTTTCCCAGCCTCCTACCCCCAGGTCCAAGAGCTGGGTAACTGGAAATTTTGCCCCAAATACACTCTTTTTTCCTCTGCCTGACCTACTTGTCACTGCCCAGGGGAAGCCAAGGGGGTCCCTGCTCCTCCTGTGCCTTTGTTTCGGAAAGATGGGCTTTTGTGCTGCTGACTGTGTCACAGTACCTTGATGTTATCTTAGTATGCACTGGATATTTTGGTACAGAAGCTGCCTTTAATGTGCTTCTGTGGCACTCAGGGCACTCACGCTTCACTTGAAGCCACGGTGAAGCCTCCACTTGGGTTCTGCAGTACCGGGGGGCAGTGCCAGTCTGGAGTCAATCTGTGGCTGCAGGCAGTGAGAGGGTCCTGCTCTGTTAGCAGTCAGCGAGGCCAGGCAGGGATGATGAGTTTTGCAGTATATCCAGGCCACCTATTCAAATCCAGGCTCTTCTGGCACCCGTGAAATTGTCTGACAACTTGTGAGCGGGCACTGCGCCACGCGAGCAGATGGGCATGAAATGTCCCGGCAGCCAAGAGCCTGGGATGTTCATCTGGCAGAGGGGAGTGAGAGCAGAGCTCCTTGCTGCTTCTGTCCAAATACCCATCCCTCCTGAGGCTACCATGGCAAAAGCAGGCACAGCAATGGGGTTTCTGGTTTGGGCAGGGGGTGATGATGGAACCCCCCTCGCTCTCCCCAGGCCTCTGCTACTCCATCACTGAGGACGATGCATTTTCTGAACTGCTTTCCCAAGGTGCTGGGAACAGCCAGCACCTGGCACTGTCCTGTGTCCTACAGAGTCTCACCTTGAAGGCCACAGCACAGCAATTTTTATTTTTTTTTTAACAACCTCTGCTAGGTGGTTTCCTCTGAGAGGCTGGCTCTTGCCAGAAGTGAATCCTGAGATAAAAGGATTAAAATGTCCTCTTCGAGGCTTCACAGTAATTGTCACAAGGGCTTTCTTTAAAACATAACTCCAGGGAAGGCCTTAATGCTTATCACCCCGAGGGGCAGCTTTTCACACACAGGCATGCGTTTCATGATGATTGACACATCATTAATTAACTGTTATTAATTAACCCCATAATCTGAAGGGATGGGGGGAGGAATTCCTCACAGGCCTGCATTCCATCATTTCTTTGAAGACACGAGTCCCCTGTTCTGCCTCACTCCCAAACACATCTGTCTTTGGGACCGAAGAAGCTCATAAAGAAGGCAGGACTAATGAACAGCCTTTTATAGCTCCCCCTTCAACCGCCTTCATTCCCCGACAGCAGCAGTTCAAACGTGGTTTGCAGGAGTGAGACTATTTGTATCTATTACTCTGAGTTTAGAGGATGAGAAACATGACAAAAAATAAATCGGTTGTTGCCTTTCAACCTCCTCTTGTTCCCTGCTGCGTGTGATGCAGTGAAGGATACAGGATCTGTCTGTAATATAACGCTGGCTCTGTGTGGATGGTCACATGCCTCCTTTGAGGCTGGCTGTGCTACACAAGCTTGGAGTGAGCACAGAAAACCCATCTTGCCTCTCCAGTTTAGCTCCAGTGTGGCGACTTCCCTGCTGCACTCTGTTGCCAGAGCACTGAAGTGCACCCAGAACAGCAGCGGAAGGGACAGATTCTTCCCATGCTGACTTCAGCTGGGCTTTGCTGGTGTCCTTGAAGATTTTATTTTGCTGTAACCATTTTGAGCCAGCCAGTTCTTCCTGGTGGCCTCTAACAATCTCATCTGTCAGGCAGCAGCATGATTATAGCTTTATTTAGCTAACTTTGTCTGCATTTGCCTTTCAAGAAGCAACAATACAGCAATTCTGTAGATTAAATGTGGCCTAAGAAAACAAGTTGTCCTGTTTATCCACAAACACCAGATTCTTGAGCTGATGCCAATCTTGATAAGACATCAGGGTGCTGGTAAGCCAATAGTCATAATCACTGATCAGTGTTTGCTGATGTTTTGGCAGCGTTTTGCAAATATTGTTGACCCTATGCTTTTCCTATTATGCACTGCATCTCTTGGCAGGAAAAAGACCTTCTCAGGGATCAGAATGGTACCTATATTGCAGGAGATGCCTAAAACCCATTATGGTTGGCATGGTTTGTTCCTTTTGTTCAGTGTCATGCATCAGGGCTCCTCCCTCCCGTCCAATTTCAGACACAGCAGCAATAAACCTGACGTTTTGTGTCTGCAATTGGGAACAGCCTCACGTTGCTGACATCTGAATTACATTTTTAACAACAATTTCCTTTGTTATATAAAATGAAGCCAAAACAAACACTGGTATTGGAGGCTCATTTTCTAGTTTAAATAACACAGACCTTTAAATGGATGAGGGTTATGAATCATTTTTGTGTAGATAGTGGTTTGGGGTTGTTTACTTGCTTGTTTGTGAAATATTTTGTTCTTGTTTTTTGGTGTTTTTTTTTCCCTGTCAATGTAAGCCTATCATTCCTGCTGCACTAGGACAGTTTGGAATAGCTCCCTGGTCCCTCTTATCTGTGTTTCTCTCTTCTCTCCCTTCCCCCCAAAAATTCACTCACTAAAAGGATAAAATTGCAGTGTATTGAATTGCCTGGTATTGCTGGGATTGCACCCATTCTTTATTGCAGTATCTTCTAGATTTTAATAGCTACAGGCTCCAAAATCATTTTGGTGTTACCAAAGACATTTAATATCTGTGAACTTCTGGAAGATATTTTCTGGCACTCAGCAATGATTCCAAAGCCTCAAAAGAGTTACACTCAACAGCCCTGAATTTCAAAACCTGACATCACTGCAAGAGAGGAATACAAATCCATCAACATGAGCAAGATTTTAATTGCTTTTGAATGATTCTATAGAAATCTAAAATTGCTTTGTGGGATGAAAAAAAAATCCCCACTTTTATCTGTGAAAAGGTTTTAATTCTCACGAATAAAATAAGTGGTTGCTGTAATAATACAAGAGTTTTTCCCTCTGACTGTGTAGCTGCTCCTTTAGCTCCTGCCTGCTGGGATTTTATCCTTGAGCAGTGAGACACTGGAGTTCATCAGATATTATAGGTGGCAATTGCCAAACCAGGAGAGGCTCTTTGGTGGCTGGCAGATTTAAGCTTCTATTACATTTAACTGTTATAAAATGAGACCACCTGCATTCTTTTTCAATGTGACCTTCTCTAGCTGATCATATGCTGTGTTTTCTCTGTGATCTGATCTGATTTTAAGGGTAGTCAAAAGGCCAACAGTGCTTTAAAACCCAATAAAACCTAGACTCTTGCTTTACAGTTTTCTTTTTTTTTTTTTTTTTTTTTTAATGAAATGAATGAAAACCTCTGCAAATGTTTCTACAATTGTCATAGCTTCTGGTTAAAGCATCCTCAGAGACTGTTGGAAAATATTACTTCTCCTGTTTAGAAGAGAATTAAATGAGTCAGATTTTCCAAAACAGTTTTCAAGGAAAGGGGTATCAGAAGTTTTATGTATTTTCCTGTTTAACAGATCTGGTGAATTCTTGAAAATGGTCTGCATGGCAAGAGAAACTCCACCAGAGTGTGGATGTTGACTTCCCAACTGACACACTGCAAGGCAGAGACATCTGTGAGCCTGCCCAGGGATGGTGCAGGTCGTGATGGTCCCTCCCTGTCCCAGCCCTCTGCCATCTGTGGGGTCAGATGTGGTGGCTGTCCCTTCGAGTGGTGCTGTGACAGAGCCAGGCATTCTCCTTGGGTGATGGGTGGAGGAGAGCACCGTGTCTCCTACCCTGGGCAGCTTTGCAGGCAAAGCAGAAAGCTTTTCCCCTCTCCTTCACCTCCTGAGGGGGACTGTAAGAGGGGTCAGGTCTGTCTTTGGGTGTCTGGGGCTGTTGGGTATATGTGAGCACAGTGGAAGGGCTCTCCTGGACTTCAGAGGGAACCAGATGTGGCCTCTCATCTCCTTATTTCTGTTTGTGAAGCAGCTGGAGGAATCCCCTGCCCTTGCCTAAAATATTCAGGCTGCCCAAGGGAGGATTCACAGAAAAGGAGATATTCAGATATTCAGGGTCTCCAAACTGGGGACCAACAGTGGAATGGTGAGCCTGTCCCATCTCCTACCTCTCTGGGTGGCTCCTCACCAGAAAAAGCTGTTCTGAAACCCTGAACAAGCCTCAGCCCAGGTGAGGGCAGGAAAAAGGCCCTGAATTCCTTATCTCCACCAAAACCAGTATCTTCCATGGAAGCTTTCCAAAAGGAAAGGTTTCCAAAAGCTCTCCAGGACACCAGCAGGCATCTCAAGTGCAGCCATAATAGCATCTAGTGCTGGTCAGCAATAACAATTTCTTAACCAGGTTTTTAAATTATTATTGAGCTTGTTTTAGAGAGGGGAAAAAAGACCATTGAGTATTTAATATTGTAAGTGATTGCTGGCAGCACCTGAAAATCTGAACTGTACATTTTTTGTGTTTGAAACATTTTGATATTAACATGTATGAAATATATGATATTAACATGTACAGTAAACCTTTCTAGTGAGGGTTTTAAAATATTTTTATTTATTTTTACAAATAAGCCTACCCATTGCATTTTGAAAGACAATTATTTTGTCCTTCCTTGCATAGCAACACATTTTAAAATACATTTTAAACAATTATTTTAAATTGTTTTTCTTCCAATTGACCATAGCAAACCAGACAAATCTCTTCAGAATTAATTTTCCACCCAGCTGAAGAAATTAGCTATTGCTTTCTCCCTCCCACCCCAAAGCTGAGCTGGAATGGTTACCTGGATACCTTGCCTGTAAAGGATGTATGTGCTGAAGCAATTTGAATAGCCTGATTTGTCATCTAACTGCAGACATCATTAGCAAAGCATTATTTGGCTGGAACATTGTAGGCTGAACATGGATAACTCTCCTGTGTTGAGGAGAGATTTAATTTAACCACCTTGTGACCAAACACTGCCTGTCCTGAGATTGGAGCTGCTGCAAGTCTAGTGTGAGAGATACGAGCTGTATCTGGTGGGATTTTATTTCCCATAGTGTGTAACTGTTGGAAATATGTTCTCCATCAGGATGAAAACAAGCTTTTTCAAAAATGTTGTTTCAGAATCCAGTGATCTGTATATTCTCAAAGAGAGAATTTCTGTATGACAGGGAAGAGGAAAGGGAAACAAATTTAAGCCTGGCTCTTGCATTTTTCCCTCCTAGCTCTTCATTTCATCATAGTCCCCATTTCAAGTTATTCCTCTGCTTTTCCTCTCTGTTCTTACAATGGCAATTCCATCACAAACAGGTTCTTGAAAACAATCTGGTAAAGTTACATTAATGACTTGGAGTTCATTCCACTGTAATTGATGGTGTGTAAAGCAGAAAATAGTGTCCTCCTCTGATAAATCCTGCATGTCAGAAGGCCGAAATAGCCATTTCCCTGTAACTGGACTCTGGAGTGTGGTCAGGGAGATAGTCTGTGCATAGCAATATGGAACATATGAAAAACAAATCTGAGATTTAACAGAGGATTTTGCTGGCTCTCTGGTCACTTTTTAAGTCTAGACTCAAATTAATGTACCATTTTAAGGCTTTATCCGAAAGTGGGTTATTTATTATTGGTTCCAACATAATTTGGGAAACTCAGCTCAGGTGTGGAGATTTGTCATCGAGGTTCAATAGACCTCATCCTCTCATCTAAGCTAATTCTGCTGCTACAGCTGAATTGCAGAAGCACCACAAATGCGTAGCTGCCAATTATATATTCCTGAACATCCTTCTTGGCAAATCCAATCAAGAAATCATAGTCTTAGATGAAGCACGGCTGCAAAATTTTCTGCTGATCTATGGTGCAAGTCCTTTTCCTTTAGTCATAATTGATGTTACAAAATGTTTTATGGTTTCTGTCATTAGTATTCCCAATTGGATCAATCTACAATTTATTTCATTCCATAAAAATGGTAAGAATTTTCTACTGATTATCATCAACAGTAGGGCATGTTTCTAGATTTATCAACATGGCATACTTTTGTGTAGGTAAAGAGTCTTTTGTCTTTGAATTAAAATGTGTCTAGGTACTTTTTTTTGTTGTTGTTACAAATCTAGCAAAATGAAGATTCTTTTGAGGTAGTAATTAAATTCTTTCATTGACATACTCTGTTATGCACAATGCCTCAGTATAATGAATATATTTATTCCCAGGAATTCTACATTATTTTTCTTGCCATTTGTAGGACTAAGTGTATAAATAATGCAGACCATGCTGTGCTGCTTTTCAGTTCATCCTAGGAAATAATGCCATTAAAAATGCCACGGTTCTTTCAGGCACACACAGACACAGCAGGTAAAGAGAATATTCATGTGATAATAGTGGCAGAAGCAGCATCAGCTAATACATAACCCTGCAAAGCACACCTCAGACAATGAAATTGTTTGCAGTAACTATAGCATGGAATGAGGCTGTTGTTTAACTTAACATCATGGCAATCAAATCCTGATCCATCAAAGTGGGCTCTGAATTTGTAACCCAGGGTTAGGACTTGGAAGTGCAAATAAGGTGAAGTGAAATTAAGAGCTCTGGAGCCTCCCCAGCCACCCCAAACACACACAGTTGATAAGAACAATGAAAATGAAACTTTGCTTGTGCAGTTTTGGAAATAAAGGTCCAAAAAAATTCCTCACAGACTTTTGTTTCAGGAGCACATGTTAGTATTTGAAATCTGCAATGCAGATATTAAAATATCTTCTCTACAAAAAACAGCAATTGCTCTTGCAGTGTTCAGACAGCAAAGATCAGGCAGTGTATAAAAGCACAGTCGTGTCCCTTTACTCAGTAAGGTTGGAGTGGTTTGTGTGTTTAAGAAGGAAAACTTGCCATCTACCATTCATAGGCATTACTTATGTATAAGCAGAGCTTTAGTACATGTGGCAAATGGAAATTAAGTACATGATGTGCCTGGAAGGAGTTTATCTAACTATTTATGGCCTGATCACATTTTGAGCTAGAACTGACTTGGTTATTTTTAGTTAAATAACGTTGAAGTAGTAGGTACTTTTAGAAAGAAGCAAAAAAAATTAATTTCCTGCAATGCACAGGCCTTTCTTGGTGGGTCTCATTTCAGACTTTAGTGTCTCCATGCTCAGTGTCACTGGAGGAGAAGCTGAATCAATGTCATGGGATTGTCCCTACCCATGCAGAGAGGTTGGAACGAGGTGATATTTAAGGTCCTTTCCAACCAAACCATTTCATGATCCTATGAGGCTGCCTGTCTAATTGTGGGTCAAGGAGCTGCAGCTCAGAGGCAAGCTCTAAGCTTCCACAAAGCAGCTTTGTGTGTCTTTGTGCTTTTCCTTCTCCCCTCCCAGCTGAGTGCAGAGCATTTGAATGGGTTTTACCAACTTGGAGCCAACCACTCCGGTTTGGAAGTGGACCATGTCTGCTTTCTAGCAACCCAGATTAGGTTTTCTCATCCCTTAAAGGCAGCACTTGTGTGGAGTGCATGTGTTTGCCTGGTGGTTTTGGAAGAGATTAGGTTTCAGAGTTGGAGATAGGTGTAATTGGTACAAAGGGACTCTGCACAGGATTGACTTCAGCAGAGCGTGAGGCTCATATGTGAAAAGTTTTTGCTAGATCTCTCAAAATAGTTCAAAATGTTAAAAAAAAATCTGTCTTTGGAAATACCCCTCAATCTGCTTTCTAGTCTTTATGCATGATAAAAATCAGAAATTTGAGACACTTGCCTTTAGAAAGAAGTTTCAGTAACTTTAGAAATGCAGATGTGAAACATAGCTACAGCACATCATCAGCATGAGTGACTATTCTTTCTAATAAAAAAAGGAATGGGAAACCATTAAAACTCATGAAATAAATAAGCCAGAAGCCTATAATTTAATACGGTCATCTATTTGGAAATGCACATTGTGCATAAATAATCAGACTCATCAGTAGGCAATCTGCAGCCATCTAAGAAGTTGGTTTGCAATTGCCATCTGACATGTAGGTAAGTGGAAACAATGACTTCATTAAACCTACAAAACTGACTATTAATCATTAGCAAGACCAGCTCTGCAAGATGCAAGGGAAGCCTTGGTATGTCCCCTGGAGCTGTGTGCATGTACCTAATGGCAGGATTTAATTAAGGTCATATAAAAAAAAAGATTTGCTGTTTTGCTACAGTGCTCACCAGCCTGCTACAAAGGCAGTCGAATTTAGGATGTTTAAAGATTTATTGTATGCCAGGAAAGAAAAAGGTGGATATGGAAATATGTCCTAAAAGACTTACCTTCACAGGTGGTGTCCAACAAAGAGTCTTTAGTGGGGAGGAAATGGGTTTTCAGTGGGGATGAGTGTTTGACTGCATGCACTCTTTAGAGACTGAGTCACTCCATGGCTCCCCCATCCTTTCTAGCAAGGCATGAAGCAATCAGCACTAGAGAAGAGCTTTTGGACAGCATATATTCCAACCCTGCTTTAATCTAGCCTGGGCAGGATTCTCTGGTGCTTTCCAATAGCACTGAACCAAGGCACTAATATCTGCCAAGTGTGATTTGCTCTCTTTTCTGCTCATTCTCTCTTTGGAGTGTAAAAGATGAAGAACAACTGAATATTTTAATTTCTGCAGGAATTTAGTGAAGGGTTTGATTATGTTTTCAACGTTTGCACTGCTCTGTCACACCTATTAGCAGAGGTGGATCACAGCCCCTGCGGCCTCCTCTCAGCACCTCCTCCATGCCTGGGGCTCCCTCTTCCCCACTGCCCCAGCACAGGCAGGGCCTGCCTGGGGCCCACCAAGCCTGGGAATGTTCCCCTCAGTGTTCCCCTCCTTGTGGGACCGGTCTGGCTGCTGAGGAACACCCTGAGGGCAGTGTGGATCCAGCCCTTCCAGCTTTCCTCAAGGGTTTGCTGGGTGAATCCCACCGCTCCTTGGTTTGGCTTCAGTCAGGGTTTCCTCAGGAGCCTCGTGTCCTCCTGCTGTGCTGACAGCCCCGGCTCTTCTCCAGGGTGTTAATTCTCTCTGCTCAGTTTTGGGCTCCTCATGACAAGAAGGACACTGGGGGGCTGGAGCGTGTCCAGAGAAGGGCAATGGAGCTGGGAAAGGGTCTGGAATACAAATCTTCCAAGGAGAAGATGTCCTTCCATGGAGGGAAGAGGGTGTTCAGCCTGGGGAACAGGAGGCTGAGGGGAAGAGACCTTCCCACTCTCTACAGCTGCCCGAAAGGAGGTCAAAGCCAGGGGGACTTGACCTCATCTTCCAAGGAGCAAGCAACAAGATGAGAGGAAATGGCCTCAAGTTGTGCCAGGGAAAGTTTAGATTGAGTATTGGGAAGAATTTCTTCACAGAAAGAGTTTTCAGGCCCTGGCACAGGCTGCCCAGTGTCCCCATCCCTGGAGGGATTTCAAAGCTGTGTAGATGTGGTGCTGAGGGCCATGGTTTAGTGGTGGCCTTGGCAGTGTTGTGGAAATGGTTGGACTCAATGCTCTTGAAGGTCTTTTCCAATCAAAACAGTTCCATGATTCTCACAGCCTTAGGCCGCCCCACAGTTACATAGGTGAAACCTCATTTAAAGGATGTGGTTAATTTGATGGTATGGCACCAGTGTATGTGATCCCCCCACCAAAGGGGGAAGCTGATATTTTTAAAGATGTGACTAAGAAGATCTTATAGGTGTAGAAAGTGGTATGACAAATATAATCCTGCTTTGCACCTTTGGGTCATTTTGCAGGTATTACTGCAGGTGAGCAGTGAACCCACTTTATTTTGTTTCCTTTGTTTTCCCCTTCTGCCCCTTTGAACGAGTAAGCTGATTCAGTCAGAAAGTAGTCTCAGTGTAACTAATCCTGTAATACTTTCTTGACATTCATATTGCTGTTGAGCATTTCTGTCAATACAATCATACTCTGTGAGCTGCATGGAAAACAGCCCAAGAGAAAAAAACCCAACAAACCAAACAGGCTTCATTCTTACCAATATTTGTGATAAAATTAAGATCTTTGCTCAACTTCATTGGAATTCACTCAGGCATTTGGTAATAGCAGCCTACTGGAGATGGCTAAGGAGGGAACTCAAGAGGCCTGTAATAAAACACAAGATGATTTCTGTATTCTTTTTTATCCAAGATCTCAGTCCTGAAAGTGTCAGACACACAGTGTGCTTTGGACAGAGTTAACATTCCAAGATTAATTTAAGAACCTTCTCCTCCAACACTTGCTGAATCCTGCAATATCCGTCTTGATATTAACAGGAGCTGTGGAAGGTGTCAGAGAGATATTTAAAAATATACACTAAAACCAGACATTATGTCTTCTGTCCCCCACATCCAGCCATGGATAGGAACAGGGTATTTGCTGGAGATGGCTCTTCTCATTGTTCATTTTAATCTGTATTTGCTCCACACTCCACTTCACTGGCCTTTGAGTAGGGGCTCCTAATACATGAACTGTCTCTGTTCTTCTTGGTCCAGTTCACCTTGAATTCAATGGGAGACCTTTCACTGAGTAGATGGAAAGGTGGATCAGGGACAGAGAAGAACAGTAAGTGCTGAAGGAATGAAAGTTCAAAGAAGGAATGAAGTTCAAAGATTAAATCACGCAATAGCTTTGCCTCACCATAAACTTATCCTCACAGTTCATACTAAAAGGTATGAAAACTGTAAATGTCCTTGGCTTTAGAAACAGCATTGTCCTCTCTTTGAAATCGGACTCCCACATAAATCCTGTGGGCTGTGCACACACACATCTATCACACTGATCAGTAGATAAGTTTCATATTTTGTAGATATTTAAATGCAGTCAAAAATTCAAGAAGTAGCCAGACATGCACTGTTAGAGAAAAGCAGCTGCATGTCATAAATCAACTCCTTAAAAAAAATTTTGGCAATGATGTCATTTTACTAAAGGTTTTACCACACATCCTTTGCAGATTTTTCCTCCCTTCTCTTGTTCTCTACTCTTGTCTCTTTTTTCTCGGGCTGTTTTTTAAGCTCTGCTTTTATTATCAACCCTCGCATATGTTATTGTAATGTCACCTTATCTTGCCAAAGAACCTCAATGTCAGTAGGCTTTTAAGTTTAAATTAGCTGAAACTAATTTCTAAGCCTTGTGAAGGGGAGCACACCAGTCTCAGACTGAACACGAGCTCAGCTGGGAAGCTGACACACACGCACAGATACACACAGATGCACATACACCCTTCTTTATTCTCACTCCAGGTTTGGTTGGATGTATTTCTATGATCCACCAAGCATGAATATTTCTCTTCACCTCGAGCATGGGAGTTCACTGAATGCATTGCACTTGGTGGGGAGATGTTTCCATCTAACAGGAATTGCCCAGAGAAGCCAAGCCAGTAAGAATTGATCTTCCCTTGTAGTATCCCAGAGCAGTTCCCCAGCATCCTTCTGCTCTTTATTCTTCCATACAGGATATTTTTCAGAGGTTTCAATAGGTCTTTTTTCACTTAAGATTTTCACTTTTTTCACCCTTCTCCTCTTGCTTTTTTTCTCTAAAATGCTGTGTCTTTAGGATTAAAGGAGGAGGGGAATAATGCTCCGCAGAGCACAGGGATGGTGCTTGTTTCCCTCGCCCTGCTTGCAGCCCCCGCAGCAGAACCCATGTGGAGGCCAGGAGGTTAAAATCCTTATTCTCAGCGCAGATTCAGAAGAGAGGAGAGATGCTAATACAGCTTGATTTTCCCCTGGGAGTAGTGCAGTGACTCCCCATGGGCTGCAGAGCATTAACCCACCCTTTATCCAGCCGGTTGCAAGCTAAAAGGACCCTGATGTGTAATTTCCAACATAATTTGTGACTCATGTGGCTCCCTTAATATAAAGCATGGCTTAGCAGTGGTTTCCAGCCTGGAAGAGGAGAAGCTTAAAGAGAAAGTAAAGTTTTTTTATAGTTTTGTAAGGCAGGACAACTGACCTGTGAAATGGCTACAAGTAAGGCCTCCCAACCCAATGCACTCTTACTCATGCAATAAATGAACAACCAAGGCCGAGAAAGATAGAGTTAATTAATTCAGAATTATGAAGAGACTGAAACATTTGGGTTAATATTAAGCCAGTCCATGGATTCTTTCTTCTTGAAAAGTTAAGGCACCCTTGGAGCGAGGCTGAGAAAACCTGTTCCCCAGTACTCAAGAGGTTTAGGAGCCCTCTGGGGTATTTGAGCTTGTAAATCACCTTGGCAGCTGCCAGTCAGACATGAACTGCTAGAGAAATGCTACAAATGGCAAAGTGGTGATGTCAGCACATTCCCAAACTTGTAATTCTTTGCTGATGGGAATAAGGCAGGTGGGACACACATCTGTCAGGGAAGATCAGCCTGAGAGATGCGTTGATCAGCCACTGCGTTTTGCAGCAGGATGGGGCTGATGCTCAGGCACAGCAGGGAAATGGTGAGCAGCAAAGGGCTGCTCTGTTTTCCTTGTTGGGCAAAACTCTGGTTGGAAAGAAAAGACATTAATAAATGGAAGTTTACCAACCAACTGCAGAGCCAGCTTAGGGCAAAAGAGAGAACCTTCACAAAGTAGTATTTGCTGACAGAAGGAATAGTAATAAGACAGGAGTAAAAAATGAAATAAAGAGGTTGCAATTTGCTTTATTAGAACAATGAAATACCACAACTTACCAAAGCAACTCCCATCTTTTCTGTAACCAACAAGTAGTCTGAACCAGGTAATTACCTCTTCTTTCCAGCTCAGAGAGGCATATCACCCTTTGCCACCCATTATGGGACATCAAGGGCAGCAGTAAGGCAGGCTTAGGGGTACCTGTGCTTTTTTGGGAAATCACACTTCTGAGGAGTTAGAAACACACAACCCTAGAGAGCGATTATCTCACAGGATCTGCATGCCTGCTGACCTTAGAGGCACAATTATGGGAGATCCTCAGCTTCTGAAACAAGCTTGAAAAGCACAATTTGCCATTCTGCTGGGGAGCAGCTCCTCTGAGCAGCCAGCCCATCCTCTGCACCCCTTCACAGGGGTGGAACTGGTGAAGTGTGAAGTAGTTTGAGCTGAGCTATCCACTGGCATTCAGGAGATATGGGGGTGGAAGTTGCATAAGATTCTTCACTGTTCTTATTCCCTGTTTCTCATTTTGTGCTGGGTGTGAGAACAGTATCCAAGCTTGAAGATCCTTAGCTGGGTAAAAGCAGCCCACTGTACAAATGAGACTTCCAGGCTCTTTTTTTTTTTCTTTTATGTACTGGTCTACACATACATATTTTATAGGCTCTGTTCCATTAATGATTTTGATGGTAGTTATTTATCTGCAAAATCTTTGGCACTTAACTGAGTGCAATTCAGTATCCAGTAGATCTTGAATGGTAAACAGTAAATAAAAAGCCAAAAGTGTTTGAGAGGAGGGAGCACACCAGGAGTTATCATGGTTATTCCTTTGGGGTCTTGGAACATGGAGCTCCTCTGCATGAATCCAAATACATAGCTCACCCATGACACAAACCAGTGAAATGTCAAAGAATTTTTCACTTTCATAGCTGCAACCTGAGAATCCTTTTCTTTATTCTCCCAAGCTATGACAGAATGACCACTTTTTTGTATGCCTTATAGAGAGGTAGTATTGTATTCAGTTTTATCTTCACTATATGATCTTAAGAACTGCAGACATTTCATTTGGGAGAGAGAGAGAGAGAGAGAGTGGAGAAATCCACCTGGCACAACACAAATAGTGTTTCTGGAACACAAGAACTCATAAAAGTTATCTGAGCTTTTCTAGATCTATTTATATTTCCCAGTGTGGGGCAGGAGACAGATTGAAAGACAGGATTTGAGTCTTATTTCTGGTTAGTTTGTCAATGTAAGAAAGAAAAGTAATTCTTTTTTTGTTTAGAGGAGTTGCAGTGCTTTGAGTGGTGTGGTTATTTGGGTACAGGAGTCTTGAGCCCACCTACAACATGCAGACCTCAATGTCAACCCGAAAGGTGACATCTGGGATCTACTGAAACTCATGGCCAATCTGACTTGTACTTTTGACAGAATGACACGTTTTTTCCCAAAGTTGTTGTTGTTGTGGGTGGGAGAAGAAGAATAAAAAACAAGCGTGAGTCTGGAAGTGGACAGGGTGAGCAGCCGGAGCTGCTCTGGGGACCTGGTGCTTATCCTGGCTGTTCCTGCAAAGCTCTGAGCACAAAAGAGCTCCAAGGAAGTATTAAGTCTATGCTTGACTGTCAAGGACACACACAGTTCACTGGCTAGATGTGTGCCCCAAGTTAAGCATGTGCTTAATGAGGCTAGAATGCTTTGCTTAGGGCAGAGCTGAATCCTTATTAGCTCCATGTTTTGCAGCTTTTGCTAAAAAAACAGGGCTAATATTTTCTTGCTTCCTGGGAGATTTTGAGGACAAGCTTACTAACATTCATCATTCTCCTAATGATGGGAAGGCAACTCATAAATAAAAACTAAGAAGTTATGTATCAGTACATCAGATTCACAGTAATTACTTCTTCTGTTTTGAACTGGAACCTATTGTGAACCCTGGAATTTCAGTGGCACATATATCACGTACAGTGAAAAAGAAAAATCCAACAAGCTGAAAGAAATTTGAGCTCTGCTATGCTTCTAATATGTTTAATGTTATTGTTCCGTTAAATCCCTACCCTTAATGACCCCAGACATATTAAATAACTTTCTCAGGGCTGAAGAAATGCTTCAGACTTGCAATTTTATACGTATTTTTCCTCCTGTGCTCTCAGAGCTCTACAAATGTTATCTATTGAAATCTATTGTAGAAAATATTCTGCAGTTTTTTCTTCAAGAAAGGCTGAAGGTACCTAGACTCACACTGAGCTCTGTTTGCACTGCCTGTTTTTCAAAAATAGTTTTTGCAGCTGTATCATTTTTCATGTTTGCAATTTATGGCCAGCAGACAATGTACAACAGAACCTTGAAGGGATAAATCAAGGGGAAAGTTGACAGATCTCATGGGCTTGGCATGGCAAAAATGCTCACACCACTTGTTTAAGAGCACAAAGGAATCCAGGCCATGCAGGGGCAGAAAATACTGACAGTGACACAATTTCTTAATGAAGACACCTTGAAGAAGGGCACAAATATCATTGTAGCACCTCATTAATATTGTCTCCTGATTATATACTTCCCATGAGGTTTTTTTCTTGCTGCTGTGGCAACAATATTCCCATAATAACGTTGGCACTGGGAACTCTCTTTTGTTGTCCTGTCAGGTACCTCTTAATCTTTCAGTTCCTGTATGTCAAGTCAAGTTTCTATCTCAAAGATGAATCAAACGTTATTTCTTAACCTTTCTGGTTAAGAAAGTAAATTAGTGACAGACACTTTCCAGAGCTTGCTGTCTCTTCGTACCATGACTCATTTGTTTTTCTGTACTAGCCCTCCTTTTTCTGGGTGGTAGAAAAAAATTTGTAGCCAACAGGCATTGCCACTTTGCCACCGTGGCATCAACATTCATCTTGTTCTCTGTCCCACATCCCCTTCTACCACCAGCATCCCAAAAGAAGGAGATGAAGACAAATTTGCAGCAAGTCCTTCACATTTGTACGCCTGCAATTTGTGCATGTGTGCTGCCTCCTGTGCAATCAGCACACAGTATGGATTATATACCTCCTGCTGAGCTCTCTGCCCAGAGGGTAGCCTCTTTACATCCAGGTATGAAGTCCTGAGCTTCCAATTTTAGGAATCCACATTTCAATCCCCCTCCTGACCAAAAAGCAGCCATGCGTGTCATTACTTATAACAGAAGCAGCCCTGTACAGAGCTTACAAAGCACTTGTGAACAGCATCTTTGTTTCATTTACCCCAGGACTCAGTGGTGCTGCTTTTTGATAATAACTGAGATCAGGCTCTATCCCATAATGCTGGAAAAACTCATCTCTCCTCGAGTATTTTGAAGTTGCATGTTTCCTAACATTGTGCCTGCCTCTAAAATTGGAGATGCCTGTGGGGTGCAGGGAAAATGCAGGCGAATATGAAGAATGATCCTACGTGTCTGCTCACATTGTGGCCAGTACCACAGCAGGTGGTATTATGTAGTGATGTATATGTTGGATTATATATTAAGGGCACCTACATACAACCATCAGGATTTTAATAGCACTGGAGCTCATCTCTTTGGTTTTGTACAGCTAAACCTGTTTTGTAACAGCGATTCATGTCGCTTTCTTTTCACCATCTTTTAAAAAGATAATACATTGTGGTGGTGGTATTGTTATTATTTAAAGACAACATAAACAACCTGTGAATCTAAAATCTGACCAGGCTGGGAGTGCAGCCCCCAGAACAGGGACCTGACCCCTCTCTTTAGGCTCCTTCCCTGGGAGCAGGGAGGGGACCGCCGGCTGTCGCGCCAAAAAGCGTGGGTGGGGAAGACGTCCTGACAAATGGGCTTACACTAATTTTTATTTTTTTTTTTTTTAATTTGCTTTTCCCATGATGACAGGCAGCTACTTACTAGGCAGAGCTGGAAGTAATATTCTCAATTGCTGAGGGAAATTTTCCTACTTGATCAAACTCTTATGTGTTTTGCGCTGATCAAAGATTCTCTTCATGTCTCATGTATCTGAAAGCGCGAAAGAATGAATGAAAAAAAGAGCTCTTCTTGTGCTGGGAGACAATGAAATGATGATCGGTGAGATTATGCCTTGACATTAGTGTCAGCACAATGTCAGTGAAGGCAGCAGTATAGGGCGGGTGCATTTTGAGATAATAATACCAAATCCAGATCACTAGAAGGAACAGAAAAACCCCAAATGCCCCCAAAGCCCCAAATTTCCAAGAGGAAAATGTCTGGGTTTATTATCTTTTTTTATATTGTAGTGGAGAATAAAATGAATCTTTCATGTACTTGGATCATATTAATTACTCTGATTATTCATCCCTTCTTATCCTATCTGCTTATGTAGTCAGGAGTGGTAACTCATGTTTTGCTCAGGTGCAAATCTGATTTTATTTATATATACATATGTATGCATAAGTATATATTGCTACATCTCATGCATGGAACGGTATGACCCTTTCACTGCTTCTGGGGCAAGCCAAGGATGGGTTTTGCACAACTGTTTCAGAAACACTGATCCATGTAGAGGGATCTGAGGTTGTCTCATTGCATTCTAGAAAGAGTGCTGATTTAAAGGGGAAAGCCTAAAGTAGGCTTTCAAGACATTGGGTTAGTTGTGTATTTAGTGAAATAAAATAAAAATCAATGGTGCTTCGTAAAGGCCTCTGAGCTGAGGAATCTGCAGTCTAAAGGCATTGAGATTTAATTCCCAGGTCTTGGCTTGAAGATGCCCTTTACAGAAATGGTAGTCAGTTGTTCTGGCGTGTCTATCATAAGTATTCCTTCTTCAGAAAGGCACTCAGGTCAACTGAAGCAAGCCTTATTGTGATGGTTTTGCTTTGATTGTGTTTCAAGGAAGAAAAGCAAGAGTGGAAATCAGCAGAAGAGTAAGGCCATCAGATGGGGACAAGGAGGAGAGGGCTGTGGCCATGGGTTTTTGAAAGGACATTTTGAAGATCCTGTTATAGCAGTGTCTGTCAAGAATGGTTTAGGACTGGATGATCTCACCCTGAAGGCAGGGAAAGGGTTAGGTGACCTCCTGAGCCTTTTTTTCTTTGACGCCACAACTGGACATGGAAAGAAAATCCACCTTGATATACTGTTTCCCTGTGGATTTTCTCTCCCTTCCCCACCCCCCCACCTTCCCCCCTCGCCCCACTATCCTCCTGTGCCAGGTAACAAGATATTTGTATATATAAATGCTTTTTTGAGAGCTTCTTGTCATTCTCTGCATCAGAAGTTTATGATTTATATTGAGCTAACTGGTCCTTGAGCATGTGCTGTTGTCAAACCCTCTTCAGCTGCTCAGAATAAAAGCACTCCGGGGCTGGCATGCCATGGCATGATCTTGGTATTTATCCTTTTGGCAGTTTGCTAATTATTCCTATTGCTATCATATCCCAGCACGAATTTCTGTCTTCCTGCCACAGTAAATACTCTCATTTTTCCTAGCTGCAGAACTGCTAGTTAAACAGAAGCCTGAACATCCTGCAGAGGCCCATATTGTCATTTGGATGATAGCAATGAAACAGGCCAAACATCCTTTCTGTACCACTTAAATAGGATGTCTTTGCATTCCTGGATTGGCCGCTTTTTTTCTGGACCACTTTCTGCTCTTGTAAGCAGCTCATATCGTTCCTGGGAGTGCTCTTTGTAGCAGAACATTTTGATAAAGCCAAAGCCATCAGCTGCCAAGGCTCCATAAGGAGTCAGAAATAAGCACCAGGTATCTACTACTGTAGCTGTAGATGCATTAGCAATCTCATTTATCTTCCTAAGGACTTACTAAGCCACTAAAATGTATTATAAAATTAAGTGGCATTTTTTCCACCTGTTCTAGCTGGTGCCAAACCACATAGAAAGCCCTCCCGGATGATACAACTGCATGCAAAATCTAAGTACCCTCCTAAGGAGTGCAGCTGACTCAGAGACATTGATTTTTTTTTTTTTTTATCCACGAGCTGCCTCCTTCACTTAGAATAATAAGCTTTAGATTATCTCAGGGCACTCTAGATCCCACTACTGCACAATCCAATTTGACATAAGCGTTGCAGGGGGTGTGGGGAGGAAGAAAATCTTTCAAGCAGACACTGGACTTTCATTCTGAGTTTTCCACTAGTACAGAGATGAAGTTCATAGGCAAGGGCTGGGGAGATTTCCTGCCTGTCTGTGTTGATGGAGTGTCTGTCCTTGGGTTGCTTGCCCAAGCAAGGGGCGCCCCACCGTGGTGCTTCCAAGTGCAAGAGGTCCCCAAGTCCCTCCTAGGCCACAAAGTAATTGAAACAGCAGCAACTTGCTGAGTGGAAGCCTTTTAGTCTTACATTAACTATATTTTATCATTTAGGTGATACTGTTTATTAACTTTTGAGCCTGCAGCTCAGCTCCAGGACAGGTATTTAAACACCTTAAATACCCCACGGGAAGAGAGGAAAGCTGCTCTCCAAAGGAGGAGACTAGCAACCTAGAGCTGTGGATAGATAATCTCCAGTTAACTGCTCCTAGAGCCAAATTACTCTCTTATCAATGTTAGCCATGTCCCTGCCAATGCAATTACAACACCTCACTGTCTTGTTACTTTTCTTAGTGATTTCCCTGCCGCTGACTTTCCCTGGCCTGAGAAGGTCAGGGTTTCCATATGCAAAATGCTCTAACACAAACAAACCCACTCCCTGCTGTGGCAAATCTCCTTGTTGTGATCCATAATCATCCCTAATCCCTGTGGCTGATGCCCCTGATTATGTGTCAGAAGAGGAGTGCAAAGCATTTACAAGGGGCTGTTCTCAACACGTCCTTCGATTAGTTAAGGTACACAGAGGTGACAGAAAAGGTGGCTCTGAAATGTCTCTGGGCTGCAGCACAGAAAGACAGCATGTGTCTGTCAGGATCACACTTGACTCTGATTGGGCTGTTTGCCCTATTTTCTAGCTTTTTGGCTGCTGTACAGATAAGAGGACCCCTCCAGAGCAGAGGAAGCCTGGCATCGAAGCAGGATTCTTTCGAGTAATACATGGCCCTGGTGGGTATTAATCCTGCTAATTTAGGCAGGTGTATGCAAATGATCTGGGAAACTAAATATAGATTTACATGTTAAAGGTTTAGTTTCTATAACAGCGTTTTCTAAAATGCTGGAGAGTCTGCAGAGCCCGCAGTCCCACTGTGGTGATGAGGTTCCTGAATGGCAAGAAAAAAAATCTGTTAATGTTGGGTTTTGGGTGTCAACGAGTTGTCAAAAAAAATAGTTGAGAAAAGCTTTTGTCTTTGCAATTATTTTTGCATGTGGATCTTTTTTTCCAAATACTACTGAACACCAAGACAGGTCCCAACCATAGCCAGGATGGAGCTGACTCACCACATTTCTTCCTGTCCCCGTTCATTTATCAAAGTAGCTTTATTTCTTTTATTTGTAATCATGACTTGTTTTTCTAGCCACCCGGTCAGATTATAGTTGCATCTCATCTTGTGTCAATACAAATGTGTCCCTATCCTGTTTAAAATTATGCTTTACTTCCAATATTTTCTCTGAATTGGGCCATGGCAGGGAAATTTTCACGGGCTTTGATTTCCCCTTTAGTTCTTATTTCTCCTCTACTCGTGTTACTGTGCTGATTTGTCTTTTCCTCACGCTGTAATTGGTCTGGTGCCACTGTGTAATTTTTAACTGTGTGCACTATCAACAGACTTCCATCTGTCTCTCCTCCAGAGCTTCCCAGCCTGCCATTATAAATATCTGCCAAATCCTTCTCCAAAGAGAGGATCACCAGATTCCAACTGTTTGCAAAATAAGAGCTTCTGCCAGAAATCCTCTCCCACCGTCTGCAACCTGTGCAGAACATGTCTCCAGCACCTTGTGAGATGTTTCTGTTGGAGTAGAGCTCTGCCCATGGCTGTAATTTATTTTCCCTCCTTCTACAGAGGGTTCAGCGTATTGATTATTTTTCTCAAATAGCTCTTTGTGTGTGTCATTTTATTAGAAAATAAATTCCAATAGTCATCAGGTAATAAAACCAAAATAACTTGAGGTCTGGGGTTTTTTTTTTCCCCCTTCTAGAAGCAATTCTGACTTCAAACATGCTGTGGGATGGGTCAGGTCCAGTGTTGTTTTGTAAGATCCTTTACTTGACCTGGAAGGCACTCAGAGTTCATGCCCCTTTCCCAGCCTGTCACATAGAGACTGAATGCCAGTTGCCACCATCCAAAGCCACAGTAACTGCTAAGACTTGGTGACTTTACATCTGAGAGCAGAGTTTGATCTTCCACCTCTCTATGCATGCACATCAGAGCAGATCGTTAGAAGAATTAGCACCAAACCAGGAAATGCAGTGATTAGATTGTGTATGCCAAAATTAGCACCTTTTAAAATGTGAATAAAATAGTTTAGAAAAACATCTGGATAAAGTAAAAGTACAGATTATGAGGTAGGTGCCCCTTTAACACTGTTTAAGCCATTCTCATAACAAGCCATTTATTCCATCCATTCCAAGCTGTGTTAGGCTCACGTGGCTTTTAAAATTCAGTTTTGTACCTTAGGGTATGATCATTGCACATGTTTTGTGTTTGCTGGTTGTATGGCAGCTTACTGGGGCTGAGGAGTTACCAACAAATCTCTTTAGGTGCTGCTTCAGGTATGAAATTAGCAATAAATGTAGGTTTGAATAAAATTCTTGCCACCTAAAGTCAGATCCAAGGAACAAGGTTCCCGTTTGATCTATGGAGTATTGGAATATGTAAGTAAAAAGGACTTTTAAAGGTTGTTTCAGGAGAGGGTTTCATATCTGGATCTGCTACATCTTTGTTCTGCAGAGCTTTGCAGATAAGTTAGGGGAAGCACCCGAAGCACCAAAGAAACATGGGAGTTTGTTTCATGCTGAATAGCCATGTTCAAAAAACAGTGGCATTTCCATTGTTTAGCTTGCCCTGTGGATTTGGTGTTGTCACGGTTTAACACTGGCCTGGCAATTAAACCGAAAAACAGATTTTTATATTAATCCCCCTCTCGTCCCTGATAAGGAAAGGAGAGAGAATAAAGGAAAGAGATTTATGGGTTGGAAACTAAACTACACAACTTTAATGAAACAGGAATGATAAATAGGAAAAAATTACTAAATATATACAAACATACAAATATTTGGAAAAGATTGATCCCACGTTCCTCCCCCCTTTTCCTCAATAACTCTCACGTCACCACCGAGGCTGCAGGGCAGCCCTGGGAAAGTCCAGGCTGGACCCTGGGGTCAGGAGCAGTTGGGTGCTGGAGGCAGGAACACACAGATTCAGGCTGGCATGGAACAGGACCACAGGCAGACGAACGGATGGAATCCTCCCGGGATGCTGAAGCACACAGGGACAGGTGAAGGAAGAGCAGGAAGGAGGGAAGGGGCAGGAAAAGGATGTTGACCCTCGTGATCCCCCAAATTTATACTGAGTATGACGTGTATGGGATGGAATACTCTGTTTGGTCAGTTCTGGCATCTATCTTGTCTCAGGCCTCCCCAAAGGAGGGGTTCAGGTGGAACCTCTTTACTCCTTCTGCAGGGTAAAATATTTTCCTCAGAGCAGAACAGTGTCCTTGGGTCTGCATACCAATTTCTAGCAGTAACTATAAACATCCAGTGTTATCAGTCCTAGAAGCAGACACTGTCTGAGAAACTTCTGTTAATTTCAGCAAGTGCAGCTACTTACAAGAAACTTAGCTGAAAGCAAAAGTACAAACCAGAAAATCACCTTTATCCTGGCTCAAACCAGGACAGGCGTCCATATGTGAAGGGTTTGGGACAATCAAGTTGATGATTTTCTAGGAGGCTGCACTACCCCTTAATAATACATTATGACAGGAGAGAAATACCTCCAAACAAGTCTAAGCCTGCAGGCCAGCTGTACTTGCTCCCAAATGAGTAATAACTGCAGCTGTTGCCAGGGGTGGCAGGAAGCAAATAGAAAAGAGAAATTAGAGAGACTGGAGTATCCTGGTGGTGATGTCCTGACTGCCCAGCATGTCGAGCTGGGCTGTGGGGTTAGCTGTGCTTGCAAGATTGAGATCCAGCCCTTATTTAAGTTGGATTTTCCGGAGCAAGATTTTCTTGTAAAGGAGCAGCCGTGGTTTGTTTAAAGTCTTAGGGAGATAAAAAGCAGATGGCATTGATTAGCTAATTAGTAATATTTTCTGCAACTTATCAGCTGTGCTGATATGTGTAAAGTTTGCAAAATCATGGGATGAATCTTTCTGTCTTTGATTTGTTGAGGAAATAAGCTACTTTAAAATCTGGAGGGGAGGGAAAGTTAGATACAAATGTGTAATTTTCTGCCCAGCAGAAATATGTTAATCTTTTCCTTTGCATTTATATTCAGGGCTTATTTCTTCATTTTTGAGGGGAATATGCACAACAGGGTGGCAGCTCTCCTAGCTCTTGTCTTGATGGCATGGTGTATTGTCTGATGTGCCACAGGTTTCTGGCTCTCCCGTATTTCTCTTTGTGGGCGTGCTCCTTCCTCTTTTGCATTTATTATAGAGACAAAGGAAAATATTATTTTTTACTTTAAGCCAGGCTCACATTTAGCTTGTCCTTGTGAACTCTTTGCAGCCACAGCAGCACCCTAGTACAACTTCTACCTGGCCTCCTCTGTGACCACTGCTGTGACAGTGGTCAGTGCTGTTTGAGCCAGAGCATTACTGGGATGCTGGAGGCTCCTCTGACCTTTAGTTACATTGGACAGAAGTCAAATGTCTTGAAGTTGTGTCTCTGATGGCAACTGTTCACAATTCAGAGTGAGACAGTGTACCTCACCAAGATACTAATATAAATAAGGAAGTCTGAGAAAAGATGTAAACCTTTCAAACCCTACTGGTTGCATGGCAAAGTCTTCATATAGCCAAAACCCATTAGACTCACCCAGCTTCTCCAGCAATTTGGATACAGGAGAGCTCAAGAGTAGATACCAGTCTTGGTAATCATGGTGGTGGGTTGACACAGCTCCAGGTTCCCAACAAGCTCCATAATTAGGATCTACAGGAAATTCTCCTGAGGTTTGACCTCTGCACCAGCACCCCAAAGCCTTTCATGAGACAAGATCCCAGTGCAGAAGCTGTATTTTAATTGCCAGCATGTAGCATGGGTGATGCATGAGCTGTCAGCTGGCCACCCGTGGCAGTGGGGAATGAAAAGGAACTTTGTTTTCCTCCACTGAGGAACTGTCCTCCTTTGAAAGATGCTCTGCAGAACAGCTTTGCAGTGCTTATCTCCCATTTCAGACTTCAAAATAGGGCATGTTGCAGGTCGAGGTGAGGCCCAGACATTGTGATGGTCACTGAGTTGTGCTCCAGTCAAAAGCCATCAGGACTGGACACTGCCTGAAGTGAGGCAGAGATTTGCTCCTTTATTATATAGAGCTTTCTATTTTCCATGGAGTTTGGTGCTGAAGCTTTAGCCTTTCTATCCCCATCAGAATGACACTTTATCTATTCTTAAAGTGAAGAAACAACAAATTCTAAATCCTTGGTGGAACATGGGTTTGTTAATGTTCTTTCACATATGACGTGTGTCGTGGCCATCAAACTCCAGTGAACTCATTTCTTCTGAAATGAGAAAAACACATCAGTTTGGGCTTTCTATTAAGTAATAGAAAAGGAGAGCTATATTTTAGATAGGAGCTGTATGGCTGCCAAAGATGAAAGAAAAATGTTATTACTTTTAGAAGTTTCATAATTGCAGTTAATGGTAATAATTTATGAAATGACATTGTCTTCACTGCTATCACTAATGAAATGTTTGAGAATGATAAACCAGATCTGGTTAAACAGAGCAAGTGTCTTGACTGGAACAGCTTTGTGACAGCAGCCTGTGTGCACAAGGCTTGAATTCCTATTTTTTTGCTACAGTAGTTTAAACAAGAAGATAAAATGCAGGCCACATGGCAAATAATGCACACAGTTATTTAAAGGCCTTCTATTAAGCAAACAATACTGAACTCCTGAATAACATGCTGATGACTGAGTACAGCTCCTTAGAAATGCTTTCCCTTCATTAAAACACTTTCCTTGTTTTTCTTTGCAGACAAACCAGAGAACAAGAAACCCCGCCCGACTTTTTTTATTTCTCAGATTATGAAAGACATAATGCAGAAATAGCAGCATTTCATTTGGACAGGCAAGTAAAATGGATTTACATTAAAAGAAAAGTGGAAATATTGAGATAAGTTTCTGCACTTGGCCAGCAGTAACTGTAACTGAATTTCATTTGAAAAAGGAGAAAATGGAACAAAAGTGGGCAAACGCCATAAATAAATGAAATGGCAGATGATAAAAGGGTAGATTAGTAATTAGGAAATGCTACTTGCTCTGGGAATTAGAAGCCTAGCAGTAAGTAATTCTCAAAAAGAAAGAGAAATTACATTGAGAAGCAGAGAAATGAATTTCCCTTGTGATCTTGAAGTGTGTACAGAGGGGACCCATCTCCCTGGGAATATCTCAAATAATTGTGTTGGAAAACTGGCTCACCTCAGTTAGCTCCAGGGCACACAAATCTGAGCTTGAAGATCTGGGAATGCAAATTGTTTGGAGGTATGTGTAATAATGCTGCCTTCTTGCTTGATGGAGGATAAAGGAGGCACAGGGTAGGTTTGCCATTAAGAGCCACCCTGGGTAGATATTTTAAGGATAAAACAAATATTAAGACTGACAGAAAAAAAAAATTACAATGAGATGGTGTTTATGGAAAAAAGAAGCTGAAATCACATTCCTCGAGCCCCTTAAAAATCAGTGAGTAAAATGCATCTTATAACAATCCTGAAGTAGCACAAAATCAAAAATAAGTTTCCACAGTCTCTTACCTCTGGGATTTTATGTATCTTCATTTTTTTCAGGGAATGATGTGTCCCCATACCCTTCAGTATTTTGCATCCACTCTGTACCGTGTAGGCAAGTCAGAGCTGATCATATTCAGGGCGTATTTTGTAACACATTATACAAAGGATTATCCAGTTTAAAGTTGATGGGCTTTTTACTCCTTAAAGACCACAGATAAATGTGCCTTCAGAGTGTAATGAACCTTCCTAAACCCTATCACTATTGTTATATTTTAATCCGTTACATAAACTCTCTTTTTTTTTCTCTTCCAGGATCCTGGATTTCCGTCGTGTGCCCCCAGTTGCAGGAAGACTGGTTAACATGACAAGAGAAATAAGAGATGTTACTCGTGACAAGAAACTGTGGAGAACATTTTTCATCTCACCAGGTATTCTTGGAAATAACACTATATTCTTTCCATGCCGCCAAACACATACTTAAGGGAACGATGTGTAGATTGCTTAATTGCTCAGATGTTTCTAATAGAACTGTCTTCTAGACCTTTGAATAAAAATAAATGTGGAGACATAGCTTACAAAGAAGACTTTATTGTTTTGAATTGAGTGCCTTTTCCCCTTGACAAATTATCCACAGAGACAGGCTTTTATGTTCACAAAAGCAATGTATTCAACAAATGTTTTATGTAGAGCAATTTCTAAAGCAATTTCTTCTGTTATTCTCGTTTTATCCAAAGCCTTATTACTTAGTCCATTAGTTATTCAGACTTTTTTTTTCTCCTGCAATGTGATCCATCACTTCTGATCACTTCTGTTGGTCAGATGCGTTTATTTCTTGGTTTTGACTGGTGGACCAAAACCTAATTTTCTCAGAGTCATGTACTTCAGTTTTTATTACAACAGCAATTTGAAAAAAATATCAAGCAAATAGATGTGTAACATAGCCTGCTTCCAGCTCAGATTCTCCCCTGGGCAGAGGCCAGAGTAGAAGTGACCTAAATTGTTCCAAGTCCTCCTTCTTGCTTTGAGAGCTCACCTCAGAAACCAATACTACTCTCCATCATTCTTCAGTATTTCACAACATCTTGTGGCCCCAGCCACAGATGGAGCTCCCCAGAGTGGAAATTTTACAAACACAGTATAAAACCATGCCCTGCTCAGCAGTTTACATAACTAGAATAGGTGAAGATGGGCAAAGGGTGGGAGAAATTGATGGCATCTCTGCTCAGCATCTGGGATGCTGAGATGGAGAAATTAAGGCTCTGAGGTGAAACACAAAAATATATGCATGCATGTATTCGTAGAGAAAGAATGTATTAGGGAAATGTTCAACTTAAAGCATGTTGCTATATTCCAGGGAGCTTAACTTATATTTCAGCTGCATGCAAATGTGCTTTGCTGAACTCAGGCTGTGGCTTGTGTAACAGGAAATCTGGAGCAGAAATCTCTGGAGATCTCTCCCTTGGTCTGTGTATGATTGGCCAGAAGCTGTTTATCCCAGATCCCTAAAGTCAAGATCTAAAGACTTAATTACAGTTTCTCCCAGTGTAACAGTAATTTTTGGCTGTTAGCTAAAATCCAGAGCCCTGTCATTGCAGAGCTTTCTCTCTTAAAATATTTATCACACTTCTGTGATCACCAATAAAATCATTATCATGGCTGTTATTTTTAGCTTCATATTTGTGTTCAGCTGTGCAGGACACAGTTGAGCAGACAGCTATTTATTCCAGTAACTTCACTTGTAAAATACATGACATAATCACAAGAGGTTTCATCTTACTCTGTGTTATGAGTGCTCCAATTTTACATGTACAGTCATGGTGACAGCACATGGTGACAGCACACAGTGACAGTGTTCACCAAACCCAGTGTGCAGACATTTTTGCCTGCTCCAGCTAGGTACTTGTGCCTCAGTTCCTTTCTCTCCCTCTCTGCCTACATTTTTTTTGCTTGCTTTTCTTGTAGGCAAACAGTCACATGCAAAAGATGGCAAAAAAAAAAAAAATCTTGTGACTGTTTGTGTTCACAAGTGCTTTGGCCCAGTTGAAATGAAAGCCATTTTCCTCCCATTTTAGCAAGTAAGATTAGCAGGTTTTCTTGCTTTTTAGTCTTTGCAGGTTATATAGCAAGGCTTAGGGGTGAACTTGAGTGATTACAAAACTGTACTCAAGTACTGAGCAGCTTACAGCAGCCAGAGCATGGCAAGGCAGTTGAGGCTGTTGGTTCAGATGGAGATCTTTATCTTGTCATTATGAAATTCCAGACATCCAAGGGATGATCCAAGCATAATCCTTTATTCAAATTTATTTAGAGGCCTCAGATAAATTCAATTAAAATATTTGATTAACTGTGAATCAGGGTTTCCTGGAGAATAAAATGCTTAAGGAATTAATTTTTCTTTCAATTTTACATTTCCTAAATCAATATACTTTGCTTAAATCATGTTGGTTGCTCGTCAGAGTTCTTCCCAAGTCCCAAGTTTAATTAGTCAGATTCTCATTAACATATACTCAGCCTCTCTCTTGTATTTCATACTGACCTTAAAGAGGCAAGCATTAATTAATGTTTAATGAAACAGTAACAAAGGTCCTAAATTAGGCATTTGGAAACAAAGTCACACACCTAGCAGGCAGCTCAAGCATCAGATTAAGGGCAGAAAAGGGAAAAGAGGGTGCAGGGGGAGCCCCACAGCCTGGGAAGGTGAGGACAGAGAGTGATCGGGGAGCCTAAGGAAAACTTGAAGAGACTGACCTGTCCCCTCGGGCAGATGAGGAGCACCAAGGTCACTTGGTTTTGAGGGTTTTAGCTAGTTTTGAGTACTGGTTAAAGGCTGGGAAATTGAGGTGTGCCACAGGGATACTTGCAAGAACCAGCCTGGGCACCCACAGGAAGCTCTTGAGGCTCCCCTGAGGCTCCCTTTGGGGTGGCTGCATCACTTCATCTCTATCCCCAGCAGTGCTCAGTGACAGTGGGGTCATGGGGACACATTATGCCTGTTGGCCATGTATGGCTCTCTGTGCATTCATATACATCTCTTAAAATTAAACAAGCACTAAATGTAATTGATTTTATACAAAGTTCTTCCCCTGGGCCTGGGAGACCACTGCTTGCAATGGAAACCCTCAGAGGGTAAATATCGATGATGTTCACCCCGTTTTTCCCTGGACCCATGCAAAGATGCATCAGAAGAAACCTCACTCTTGTCCCATGATGCATGGAAATTAGGGTCTGATTCCCAGTCCTTGGAAAGGTGGGAATGGCTGTGAGCAGGCTGGTCAATCAGTCAGTCCATGCTTTAGGCTGCATTCAGAGAGAAAGCAGATTGCAGAAAAGTGCACTTCCAGACAGTTTGGATTCAACATGAGAAATGGAATTAGGTCAGTAATTATTTAAATTAATTTTGCATCCTTTGCAGTAGGGCAGACTGCAGTAGCCCTGCTACTTTTACAAATGAATGGTAATTTGCTAGAAAAAAAAGAGACATATTAATGATGTCAGCCTTCATTTTGGAAGTAATTGAGGCAGCAGCTTAAAGAAATCAATGTTACACAGCTAGTAAGCACTATGTTTTTGTTCATATTAGCCACTTCCAAGGGATTATGGATTATTTTTTTCCCTCTAAGCGAACAGTAGCAATTCTGAATTAGCTGTTATTTTGAGCAGGTAAAAGAAAAATCTTTTCATGCATTTCTTTAGTAAATATTCAGGATGCTTTCCAGTACTCCTATTGCACAGGCTTCTATTAACAGTCCTGTATTAACAGTCATGCAAATCTCAGTAAAAGAATTGCTCTGGCAAGCAGAGTGCTTTAAGGTATCTCCATTTGTTCCTTTTCTTCCTGAGAGGAATTATTGTTCAGTTATCAGGACTATACACAGAAAATGTGCAGATGAGCACACAGACACTCTGTCTCTTAACTGTTGTAATTAGTTGGAGTTTTGATCTCCAGACTATGATTTTTGTATGGATTTCATTACAAATCATATCCATTCATCCTCAGATAATGAAAATCAGACATTTGCAGCACTGCTTGGGATTGATTCTCTTGCCTCCAGTGCTTTGGGGCAGCAGTTCTGGTTTTCAATGGGGAAGGGAGTTTGCATGTTGCAAATTTGCAGCATTTGAACATTTCAACCTGTATAAACATCCCTCCCTGTCTGGTTTGCCAGCACAGCTGCTGTTGCTGCCCGTTCTGCAGAAGCACAAATTTCTGACAGTTGTTTCTTTTGCAGGTGTACTTAGGGAGGGGGATCTGTACAGAAACACCTGTATCTTATGAGACAGGAACATATGGCCTGGGCAATTTTAATGAGAGGAGAAGGACTACACTCCTATTAGACTTCATCTCCCCTTTCCCTCAGATTTTTGCTTTCCAAAGGCCAAACTCTGCTCTGAGCACGGGATTGCTGGCAAAGCCCTGAGCTCATGTCTCTAGCTGGAATTTCACCCTCAGACTGCTGTGCAGAATGTGGGTCACCTACTTAGGTTTCAAAGAGCCTTGCTGCTGCACCTTGAAGTCTGAAATGAGAACTGTTCTTCTCTATATTTGGTACTTTTTTTTTTCCCCTACGTTTTTAAAGAAATCTTAAAAATTAATGTTTCCCCAAATAATTCAGGCCACTTCATCTCACTGCCTGCATGTAAGAAGTAGGGTAGGCATATCAGGATGTCTATTTTGTATCAATCAAAGCAGTTCATTTCTTTAATAGTCACTTGAGATACATTGTCCTTCCACCTCCACTACCCCCATAAATCAGGCAGGAGCCATGGAGAGCAAGTACTCCAGGTCTGAGCCCACAGGGAGAAGAGAAGCTGGCAGAGAAAGCTTTGCCATTGGAAGTCACTTTTCCCTGAGAAACACACTTGTGGTTCTATCCTGCCATTTCTTGGAGGACTGGACTCCTGCTGGGGGCAATGAGGGCTCTCAGGGAAAACCAATAGCTGGAGGAGCACAGGGGGAGCAGGGATGAAGGGCCCGGCGTGGTGCAGGCAGCACACGTGCTGGCTGTGTCACTGCAGCAGCAAATGCCATCACTGCCATAACCCCTGAGCTTTCCTGAAGATTTGTCTGGATACAAATGTGTGATTACTGTCAAATGATTAGTCCCAGTTGCTGTCGTTGCCGATACAGAGCAGGGTTTCATTGTTCCCAAAGTTAAATTCAGAAGCAAACTATTAAACACAGTATTTATCTTCCCACTGTGCAAAATGCTGTGTTTAATATAATTCCTTTTTTGAAAGGTCAGATTTACATAGTGAGCAGCAGAGGCTGCCATAGCATGGGAAAGGCTTCACTGGCCCTTTTCCTGTCTACAAAGCAGTTACAGAGGCGGATAACCAAGCATCAGCTTCCCCCTGCCAAGTGGAAGTCAGGTCATAGAAACCCTGGAAGATAAACTGTCTCAGGTGATCCAGATAAATCTGCATGGGTCCCCTCCCTCCCCAGAGGAACAGGTGATGCTGGCACAGCTGACTTGAAGCACAAGCCTCACTGCAGCTTCAGATGGCTGGAAACAGAGCCCCTGGGTGCACTGCAGGGTGAGCCCTGACTTCCCTCCCAGGCTGCAGGCACCCAGGACATCAGGGATCCCTTTGCATCTCCTAACCCTGTGCCAGCCTGCAGCAAATAGCATTGGTACCTGATTTCTTGTAAATCATCCCATGTGGCAGCACTTGACCCCTAGAAATACTTTGTCTGCAATAACATTTTTTTAAGGGTATAAATGACAGATATTTTCCCCAAGTTTTTATTGGCTGAGAGTATCCCAAAGTTCCTAATGGCCCAGCATGGTGCTCTTGCTTGCAGCTAACAGAGCTCCCCACAGATGCTTGGACAACTCTTCCCTTGCATCCTGAATTATGGAAGAGGTTCACAGGGAGGCATGAAACTGGTACGTTTACAGCCAACAGTGTGGCTGTAAATATACAGTATGGGTTGGAGTTGTTCCTGAGCACAGGTAGATGGCTGTCACTAATGGGTCAGTCACAACAGAGGGTCCAGGGAAAAGTAATCCCAAGTTAAAGGAGAAACTTGATGGCCATCGGTAGAGGCTTGGAAATTAAGAGCTGAGCCTTTTAGTACAATTATATGATGTGATTCCAAGGTTAGGATTTGGTCTCAGATAATACAGTTATTTAATACAAACAAAAACATTATGGGACCTTGTTACTCTTACACATTCTCCTTCTCTTTCCCCAGTTTCAGCCTCTTGCTCTGTTTCTCCCTCCCTCCTGTTACTTCTGTAGCACCAGGACCAGTACTGCTGCCTATCCTCTTGACTCATCATCTCCCTTGCATTGCCCACCAGCAGTGTACCAGCTCTGCCAGGCACTTTGCCAACCATGGGATGGGTCTGGACCAAGGGAACATCACGGTGCTGTGATGAGATACATCTCATTATGCTGTGATGAAAACCCACTAACTTACTTTTCCAAGCTGCCTGGTCTTCTGTGGCAGGCAGAAAATCACTTCCCTCTCTTTGCCAGCCCTTCCTGATTTGTTTATACTGATCTTGCCCAAAGGGAGAGTGGCTCAGAAGGAGTATTTAAATTTAGAGGCCTTGAGGGGAATCAGGAAGCAATGGGACTTCTCAGCTTCATGCATTAACATAAGGAAAGGGCAGTCTTCTCCTAACAACATTTTATGTGCATAAAGCAATGTCAAAAGAGTTGTAGCACACCAACAAGATCATCAGCACTGCACTCCTGTTCTTGTTCACAGTCCAGTCCTGGTGGAGTTTGGGGATGAGCTTCTCTTTCCCACCACCAGTGAATTCTTGTGGGAAGTTGGTTCTTGTAAAGAGGTGGGTGTTCCTCTTAGTACAGAAATATGTGGTGGCAGCTTTTGGGGGGGTGTTAACGTAACACACACTCCAAAACCTGCTGCAGGTTCTTTTTGTGAGGTTGTTGGAGCAACCTGATGTGTGAAGAAAGAATTCCAAGTTTGGGATGTGTGCTGGCAGAGTTACGTCTGTGCTATTCCCACCTTCCACACACACCCCCACATGAGTTTTTCTGGTAAATAATTCTCATTAGTAAAACTGACAGCTCTTCTCATACCAGCAATTAAATGAATGAAATGTTGTCTGTTCCTAAGGAGATGAGCCAAGATTTTGACAGGTGACTTAATTTTGAACACGTGCTACTTGTTAGCTGTGGGATTTGGGGTTCCAGCCTGACATTACAAATATATCCCAAAGGATGTATCAGTGAGGGAAAATGAAAGAAGAAAGGAAAGGATTTTAAAAAATAACAAAATTTGGGGTTTTTGAAATATAAATAGACTGAAAATAGTCACAGCACAGGGCGTGATCTTAGCCACCAAAATTAATGTCTTTTTAGTGGTTTCAGTGGAAGAAAACTATGTGTGGTAACAGGGTTTTAGGTCTAAGATTTATTTCTGTTCATACATACAACAGTGCTTTTATGAATTCTTGAACTGTAATTTAAGGGTAGGTTTTAAAACTCTTTTCCTTCATTTGCCAGCCAACAACATCTGCTTCTACGGGGAGTGCTCCTACTACTGCTCAACAGAGCACGCCCTGTGTGGAAAACCAGATCAGATCGAAGGTTCTCTGGCTGCTTTCCTGCCTGATTTGTCCTTAGCTAAAAGGAAAACCTGGAGAAACCCTTGGAGACGTTCCTACCACAAGCGCAAGAAAGCAGAGTGAGTAGTGGTGAGCAGAGGGTTCCCCAGGTGCCAAAGCTGCAGTTACAGTGCTGCAGTTACTGCCCTTGCCTGATCTAAAGCACTGAGGCTTAGGAGAGCATCTGCATTTCTTCAACGGGTCCAGCTCTTGGGAAGGGACTTACACTTGCAAGGAGCTCCACCTTATGGTCCTGAACCTGAAAGGACCTCCAATGGCATAATTCCCTCATGGGACAGATACATCCGGTGGCTTTGACAGGATGCAACTGGACCTGTCTAAGTCTTACCAGAGGAAGAAAGATTCACTGCAGCCCTAAACAAGTCTCAGATGTTTTCATCGTATGACTGATGGTGCAGCTGGTCTCCTAAATCTTGAAGCCATTAGACAGATAGTTTTCAATCTTGTGATTTTCTTCCTTTTTCATCAGTCACAATCTTTGTCTGTTGCCTGCATTACTGGAAGCAGCCTGAAGAATTTGCTGCCTCTACCTGACCCTGCCTCAATCAAACATGATACAACTTGATCTTTGCAAATAACTTTTTTTTTTTTTTTTAATACTCAGTAAGCTTTGTATGTCACATAAAATATCAAAATATTGTTTTTTCCAGATGGGAAGTTGATCCAGATTATTGTGAAGAGGTTAAACAAACACCTCCATATGACAGTGGGACCAGAATTCTGGATATAATGGATATGACAGTTTTTGATTTCCTAATGGGTATGTTTCATCTCTTTCAAAAACTAAATGCAACATTTAATTAGAGTAAGATCCATTTCTTTCTACGCTGCTCTGCATAGCTCAGCAGTTTGCTAAAGCATAGTTGAAGCTGCATTTAGTGTATGTGCTCTTCTAGATGATTATGAGAAAATGCAGATTTGCATGGTTATGTATTCCCATCAGTGCAGATTAAAGGAACAAAGATGTTCTGAAGTGCAGAGTGGTGATGAATGTGGGTCAGGCCAGTCTCCTTCAAAACAGCCAAGAGCTTTACAGTTTGCTTTAGTGAGTGCTTTACCACTGTAACGTATGGCTCCTGGGTGCACGTGCAAGAGCTGTTCATTAGAGGCACATTGTTTTCAGCCTGCAGTAGTATTCACTACTGGTTGCTCTTTGCACTGTCAGGGGAAAAAAAAAAAAAAAAAAAGAGGTGTTGCTTTGTCCTGGAGGGAACTGTGGTATTTATCAGGAAGTGGTTTTGTTTTTTGTTTTTTTTTTCTCTAGCCTGATTGGAATAAAATAATAATTAACAAGCAGGTAATAGTGACCTATTCCAGGCCTGCTCACTGGTCAACACTGAGACATTCTCCTATGAAAGCTGTTCTGGTGCAACTAATGTACCTGCAATGTGCCAGCAGACATACTGATCCTCAGACACATGCCAGCTACATCCCATGTACAGATCCATGTCTGGGCAATGCAGGAAGTCTTGCTGAACTGTAGGTTTCATGCTGGCCTGAGCTGCAGGCTCAGCAGCAAGCCAGAAAAATCTTTTTTCTCTTTTTTTTTTCCCCGTAGGTAACATGGATCGACATCACTATGAAACCTTCGAGAAGTTTGGAAATGAAACATTTATTATCCACTTAGATAATGGAAGAGGGTAAATACCTTTCATAATCTTTCGGGGAAGGAAAAAAAGTCCTTACAACAGTCATGTTCTCACTCTTATCTTTAAATAGGTTTGGAAAATATTCCCATGACGAACTTTCCATATTGGTGCCTTTAAACCAGTGCTGCAGGTATGGTTCACCTCTGGAGTTGTCTCCCATTTTATACAGTTGTATCCAGCTATGCCTGCTTCTCACTTTAGGTCACATAATAAGATTTTTATGTAATTATGGCTATGCTGGCTATCAGCTTTTTAGCCTTGTCAAGATCAATAACGATGAAAATACTGATTTACATTTTTTTCTCCTTTTTCTCTTAGAATCAGGAAGTCTACCTATCTGCGATTGCAGTTGTTAGCCAAGGAGGAATACAAACTCAGTCTCTTGATGAAGGAATCTTTACTAAAAGATAAAATAGCTCCCGTTCTCTACCAGCCTCACTTGGAGGCGATGGACAGGCGGCTGCGGATTGTCCTCAAGGCTGTTAGTGACTGTATAGAAAAGGATGGTTATGACAATGTCATTGAAAATGACTTTCACACTGATGTTAACACTGTTACGACCGAGAGGTAGTGAAATGGCAAGATCACGTTTTTACCAGCCAAGTAAAGAAGATTCAAAGAGGAGAGAAAAAAAAAAAAAAAAAGTATATGCCACTTCATGAATTCAATGAATTCAGAAATGAGATGTAACTGTTCCCAAAGTAGGTAATGTGTAGACTCTGCAAAGGATTAGTTCAATAAGAAAAATAAGTCTAATGTGATGCTTTTCATTAGTTCCTAAAGAGAGATTATGAAAAGACTCGAAAAATACTCAGATCATTGACAGACAACAGTCTGATAGCAAACCACCTCCTGTCCTTTTTGTATAGAAAGGAGGCCTTTACTTAATATTTTGTATTTATATATGGTATATCTATGAAAACCCAGACCTACCTACCAAATTTAACTAAGAGGGATGGCATAGTTTTGTGACTCACACTTTGATTTGTGGTGACAGTCCACTTAGTATTTTGTTTTAACCCTTTAAGTGCTCTAATCCACTGTATCTTATTTAAATTGAATGCTTTTTTCCCCCCCAGCTACTCAGCATTTAAAGGGTTAAGGCATTATGAACTTTTAAAGGCAAATAATAATAATTATTATTATAATAATAAATACAGTGGTTACCAGAAGGGAATTTCACTAATTGTGCATTGACAGGAATACTTGAATGTTGGTTTTACAAAGTGATGTAAAATGACAAGTTGTACTATTTGTCCATAAGGAGGTGGCAGCTCTTATCTTTCTAGACTATCATAGCCGAGCTGCTACTTTTCAACTTTGCTTTTGATAGTTTTGTGTAAATATATACATATATGGGTAAAAAGCTGCTTTCACGCAGCTCTAGGCTTACTTTTGCAGCATTTTTGTGGAATTGTTTGCAACGTGGTAAAAGTGCAATAAAGATATGGCAAAATGTGTAGCCAACGTGTCTAAACAGACTCATTTTTGACTGGAAATCTGGTTCAGAGCCAAAGCTGGGCACACCAGCCAAGCATTTCAGAAGTGGCTGTTTAAATTGTCAGCCCCTTCTGTAGCAACAGCCAACTGAGCTAAAACAGGGAACTGGTGATTAATATGCCCTACAACTCTGATAAGGACTGTGGTGTTGAAAAATGCTAATCTATCATATAAAAGCATATTCCTTGTTTGGACTATCATTTCAGCATCCCTTCCTCTTGTAATTAGAGCTGTAGAAACAAGCTACAGAGCAACACCTCTAAAAGATTAGGGCTTGATACACTGCCCAGAGGATTTAAACACATCAGTTCCTCTGCCTGGCATAGCAAAAGCCTTTGCACAACCCAGAAAATCTCAGCTGAAATTATCTAGAAATATGGTACTCTGAACCAAAGAGATATGAATCATTTACAGCTGAGTACACGTAATATGTGTGGAGACTTTCAAGCCAAAAGCAAGCTGCAAACTGAACAAGTAGCTGTGTTCGACCTGTGAAAACATGGTGTGGTACAGAAGGAATCTCTCATCACTCCTTTGGGTGGAGGAGAGAATTTATGATGATATTCATCACAGCTATAATTCAAAGCTGTCATTTGTTTCATTTTATGTCTTTCTTCCCAAGGATTTATAAACATATAGTTTAAAAGACTGTAGCCAGATAGACCAAAATGTAGGCATTTCAACATACTAACTTATGAATGAGAGAAAGACCTGCTCTATAGTCTCATTCACTTTTAGGTTGATGGATTAGCACTAAAAACATGTCTTGCACTGTTTCACTGCCCATTTCAGATTCCCCTGACTCATACATACATGGCGTTCAGAACATCTCAGGTTACAGAAGTCTCCATGAACTTGGAAAACTTCTCTGCTACCCATGGCTTTTTTTAATTCTCTCAGACCCACCTGCACCAGCAAAGATGTCTCTAATGCAGCACTGCAGCACTCTCTCTGTTAGCTGAGAAGTCTAAACCAGGATTTTTAAAAGGTGACATGGTTGATACTATTCTTGCTTTATCCTTAATGCCTGGCTGTGGTTTTCCTGCAGATGCATCTTGTTCTCATGCTGAGATTGCACCAGGAGAGCAGACAGGGGCTGGAAAATCACCTCCCTGACACAGGTCTGCTTTTTGCCTCTGGGCTGAGGTCATCCCAGGGATCTGGAGCTGCAACCCTGGTTTTCCTTTGGAAAGCAGCACTTAGCAGCCTTTTGGCTTAGAGAGGAGCAGATACAGCAAAGGTCTTTGTTCTTAAGAAGCTGGGTTGTAGGTCAGGAGTTCTGGCAGGAGGGCTGAAGCTGAAGGTCTCTGCAGAAGGCTGCTCATGCTGTCAAGGATATAAACTCACTGTTTTAAACCTGATTCTGAATTTCTATAAGCAAGATTAGTAGTGTTTCTATAGAATAATTAACTAAAGGTCACTCAGCCTTGACATCTTGTAACCAGCTCTGTAGGGTCTTCAGTTTCCTTCCTTTCCTGAACTTTGATGCTGCCTCTTACAAGCTCTCTGCTACAGCTTTCTAGACAGATAAAAATTCTCCTTGTTTCCGGTCATGAATTGGACAGACAAAAAAGCTGAAGGGAGGGTGTCTCTTTTGGGATGAGACACGCAAGGATCTTGGAAGAAGCGAGATACTGGCTAAGAAGCTGGGAGAGGTTTCCTTTGTGCTTTCTGATGAGAAATTGGGGTGAATTGACCCCACCCCTGCAGTGCAAACCCAAACAGGGGGAAGGGTGCTCAGCTTGTGCTTGGCAACAGCTGAGCTCAGAACTTGTGTGTGGCTGGGGGAGCTGAGGACCCAGGACTGATCTGGGGGTTATTGCAAGAAGTGGAATGGCCAAAACAAGCTGAGGATTTGTTTTTTGCACCTCCCAGGACACTCAGATGTGTTTGCATTCACACTGACAGGTAGCTAGAGCTTTGACTCATGTTTGTTTTCTTGGTGTTTAGGAAGGGAGATTTATTGCCTTGTTCCTATATAACTTTTCTCTGTGGGTAGGGGTGAGTGGGCATGATGGGAAGCTGGAGCAGGGAAGTGAATTTGTTGCTCTGATTTTCAGCTCCTGGGGCTAACACAGCCTGGAGAAGAGCTCTGTACAGCCCAGGGAGGGGCAAAGCTCCACTTTTTGGGTGCATCAGCATTCCTCCAGGGTGGAAAATTTTTTCTGATGAAAACCTCATGAGTTTTTGAGAGCCTTTAGGGAAAGGGTGTTGCTCTCCTGAAGTGAAATGCATCCTACAGGCAGTGAGGGCAGCAAGGAGGGCTTTCTGAGCTGTCTCAGCAGCAGGAATGGTTTAAGGATGCCTTTGCACATGGATAGCTTGTTTTTGTGGGGGTTGTTTTAGGGCAGACACCATGGGTTTGATGTGCAGGGGTTGTGCACTTTGGCACACATATGTGACAGCAGATTACCAGAGTGGGAGAGGATGGCTCTGAAAGGGCTGTCCTTGTGCATTAGGTCGGTAATCCATGAAGTAAGGAGGATTAGCATGACACAGTGTAACATCTCTTTAGGAGTCCTACATAACTACCAGACAAAAAGATTCACTCTAAGAAGATAAATAAATGTCAGAGTCCAATTGGTTTGTCTCCGAACCTCAAAAAGGGGAGCAACAACAGTGCATAGGCAGTAACATACCAAGGAATCTGCAGTCTGTGAGGGGCATAATGTCTTCAGCACAATAAATATAGTATGCACAATAAAAAACAGATAAAAATGGATATACTTCTAGAAGCTTCTAATTACAACTCTACCTGAGATCTAAGAGTAGCATAGCGTGTACTCCTGAGTAATTCCGATGAGAGCCTCATTTTGTTTTGCTGTTTTTCTTTTTTTTAAGCATCAAAGGAAGCTCACACGAATTAAAAAAAAAGAAAAAAATCCCCACTCTCGTTGTTTGCTTTAGATATCACTGTTGTGATCAGCAGTAGTGGGCAGAGCCCGTGCTGTGTGTACATGCTGCAAGCCTGAAGGAGATGGCAATGTAAGCAACAGCAAGAAGTGTTGTGTAAGAGAAGGGACCCTGGGATTTCAGCCTGACTGTTGCCTTAGGGTGCTGAACAGAAAATGAACTTGTCTTATGGGAGTGTTAGAGAAGTGCCCAAAGGGTACTCAGGTGGGTCTGTACGTGGTACCTGTAGGGCTGAGGCGAGTGTCCTGATCTCTTCCATCACTGCCTTGTCTGTCCCCTTAAATCATCCAGACTCCGCCTGGAATGTGTCCCTGGATCAAGGCTTTTGTGGCCCCAGCCTTGCTTCCAGGTTGGAGTTGGACATACCCTTGATGATTGGCATCCTGAGGGAGCCAACTTTCTTCTCGTGCTGAATGTATGAGCACAAAATTCCTTTTTCAGAAAATATTCCAGGTATTAGTATGGACTGTCTTGACAGTGGTTGTTTACTAAAATATTTAGGACTCAATATGTAGAAAACATGCACAAGGAAGATTCTTTTTAAGCTGTAAATGGACAGTTTGAGGGGAATGTGGAGTTTCCTGGGACAAGTTCTCACATGGAATTTCAAGTTACTACCATTTACAAGCTGCTGGATTTACTGAGAATATTTTATGCTAAAAGTGATTCATAGGTAGCCTCCAGCCTTAACTCAGTCTGTGACCAGATCAAACTGAATTATCTGCTTGCTTCTACATTTGCATTAGGAAAGTACCAATCCAAAGCTGTTGGGGATTCTTAAAAAAAAAATTAAAAGCAATTCCATTTGGTGGGTCAAAAGACCTGAGAGCTGAGGTCAGCCCAGCTCTGGTCATGTGTGAAAATGAAGCATAAGAAAAAGAAGGCTGTGGATTTGGCAGTACCTCTGCCTGATGCAAGGTCAGGGCAAAAGTTTGTGTCTAGAGATTGTCTTCAAGAGCTTCTGGAATACATGCTGCCTGAAGCTTCATCTTTTCCAAGATATTAAATACTTTCCCTCATTTTCCATTTATGCAGTTTTGATGAAGCTAACATGAAGAAGTAAGGGGATGTTGAGCAGGATGAGGGGAATGCCTGCATTTGTATCCAATCCACTATATGAAGACTTAGATTCTGGAAGCTCAACTCCTCTTTCAAGTGACCTTCATAGATAATCAGCCCCTTTCCCCTGTCAGAAGTAGCATGTGTTATGCCTTGAATCTTGCTCAGATGCAGGCCCAAACCCAGCAGCTTGCAGATGGAATTGGCAGCTTGAGCTAAAGCAGAACATCTCGAAATTGGTAGTGTCAGATCAGAGCACTCTTCACTTCTGTGAATGTGGGAATCTGGGTCATGTTGTGCCTTGGCCACAGTAATGAATGGCACTGGGATCTGTCCATAAATTCCTCTGCCACTTCTAGAAAGATGCTCACTGATTAATAGACATAGGTACAAACCCCCCTGCATGCTTTAGTTGACCCTGGCATCAAAATACATCCCAGGGTGATTTAAGATAGATCCTATCCAAAAGACAGACAAATTAAAATCTCATCCCTCCAACTGCTGGTGCTGCACTAATACCAGCCATGTGGCACTCCAGAGGTTGTTGCTGGAGTCTGCTGAAATTCAGTGGTCTCTGTACGTGGCTCTTGCTTGCTGGAGCACCTGGACGCCTGCAGAAGGTGCCATAAATCAAACAAGGAGTAAAATCTGTGTGCATCTTCTGAAGCCTTGTAAAAAGCTAAATGACAACTGAAAGCTAAAGCTGTCAGCAAAATGTAAGCAGTGCACTGCTGAAGCCCAAGAGCCTCTGGAAATGGAGGACAAATCCTCTTCTGATTTGTAAACTAAGCAAATCAGGCTATCCAAACTGGCAAGCAACTTTTCTTCTAGCACATCCTCCTTAGACCTTCACCATAACGATTTGTGTAACCTCTTAGGGTAACACCAGGAATCTTTGCCACAGGTAGCTCTTCATAAATAGGTCCAAAAAAAGGCTTTTCTGGTTAGTCCATTGAGTAAGTGAAGTTTTTTCCCAGACCAAATCAGAACCCTCTCTGCTCATTTTTAAGCAACTCCTTCCTTATCAGTGAAGTCACTGAAAGTTTTATAGGAGCTGAATTTAGGCCCATTATCTTCTTTCACTGCACCATTTGTAGATGAACAATCTGACTTTCTGATGGCTTTCTTAGCTTTAAGCTTCAATAATGCATAATTATTGTTTATCTTTACTCTGTATTTCTGGCTGTCTGCTTCACTGATTTACACTGGATTTCCATTTTTAATGAGTGCTTTTTTAGCCTGAATGAACTCCAAAATTCATTACTTACAAATTGAGGCATCTATAGGCCAAGTCTTTGCCTTGTAATTGGAGCTTCATTAACATGCTGGCCATAGACTTTAGACTCAACTATTTGCAGCAAGTTTCTTTATGTTGGTCAAGCCCACAGAGCCATCACCTTGTGACACATCTAGTAGACTTCTATAGGAGCTTGCATGATAATCCCTATGAAAACACTTATTCCTTCAGGACCATTAAAAAGAGCCTGACCAAGTGCTTTACCCTTATTATCCATCTAAGGGCTATTTTTGAGGACATCTGCACTATCTCTACCTGCACAGATGAAGACCCTGCCTCTGCATGGGTAGAAAAGCCTTGCTGAACTTTGCTCCTTAAATTCTGTAGAGCAACCCCCTTCTTTTCCTCATCATGGGGGACTGCAAGTGTTGATGGCAGAAGCAGCCCACTTGTCAGGTGTAGGACTGAGTGTTCTCAGTGTCTCAGCACCTCCAGATCCTCCTGGCTTCTGTTATTATGCAGAAAGCTGCACTCTTTTGGTCTATCAGGACCTCTGAATTGTTTAGAGGGGTTGGTTCTGCCCTGGCAGGTGTTATGCCTTTTTCCCTCCAGGTGTTGTCAACAGATAAAGTAAAAAAAAAGTAACTAGAAATTCAGCTGAGTCTCCCTGACTCCTCGCTGTCCTAAAAGCTTTTAATAGCAGCTAAGAACAGGGTAAGCACAAGGAGCCTGTGAGATGCCTTTAGGTGTGATGCAAGAAGTTGAAGGAGGCTCTTTTTTCTCTGGAAAAGCCAAAAGAAGATTAGGAAACCTGTGTTAAATGACTTGGGTGTGTGAATGACAGCTCCAGTGCAAAAGCAGTTTTTGCAGTGTTCAGAACATGTGGATTTTTTTTCACCTCTGAAATACACAATGGCACAGCCATCCCACAAAGCCTCCACGCTTACCAGAAAAGATGAGTGTTTTCCTGTTCCAGGACCTAATCTAGTGAAGTTAATGGAAACCTTCCCAGTGGTTTCAAGTTTCTTTGGATCCAGCCCAAAGCAGCTGCAGTGCTACAGAGCTAAGTTTCTGAGAAACACCCTGGAAATAAGGATGTTAAAAATTAAAAGACCTTAATGGTGGAATACCAGTGGTTTCTTTGACCTGGTGGTGGTATAAGTGACTCCTGGTTAAAGATTAACCCCTTAGCTATTTACACGGTCCTCAGATTTGCGGCTGGTAAAAATAAATTTCACCTACCACTTAGGGAGGCTAAGAAATCAGAAGAAAAACATACTGACTGTACAGTCCTGGGTAGATTGCAAAGAAGATGGGGATCAGCTGGCAGATTGTTGCATATTTATGATAGCATCTCACACATCCTCACTCTTATTAGAGCATCCTACCTCAAGCCTGTCACGCTTAATTAGCATTTTAACAGGTTCAGACACTTATTTACCAGGTTTCTACACTTAGCACCTCCACACTGGATGCTTCAGACACTGAGTGCTGGCAGCTCACAGGGATGTTGCCTGTCTGACAGCATCCCCCAGCAGCCTGAGAGCTCTTTCCTTACACATCCCCCTGTGTTGCTAAAAACTGCAGTGGACTGACTGGTCAGGCACCTCTTCAGTCAGGCAACAAGCTGCTTGTTTCTTCTCCAGCCTCCAAACCCCCTGGCAGCAATTCACCAAAGTCAGCACAATAGAGATTTTGTGGTGTTGGTGCTATTTGAGCCCCTCACTGGGTTGTCAGCAGGAACAATGTCTCTCACTGCAACAAGGACCTTTGCAGTTGGTCAGGCTGAATCAGAACTCAAAGAAGTTTAAACAGTGATATAAAACAAGGACACGTGTTTGAATGGGAACATTACTTGAACAAAGGAAAAAAATTTAAAAGGTCAGCAATGCAGCAATATCAGCTGGTTTTGAAGAGCTGATTAATGATCACATCTGCTTGGGAACATCACCTGGTGGAAAATAATGGCTGTATTGCTCTGTTTGCAAGTGGGGAGTTTGGTGCTACCAGATATTTCAAAACCTCTGAGCTGGTGACATATTCCTGGGAAACTGGTCTCAATGCAGCTTTCAGAGGTGTCAGTGCACATCATGCAGCTGTGGAACAGGTTTTGGCTGAATGCTGAAGGGATTTAAGTTGTCTGCAGGGGTACAACCTATGGGTGTTCTCCTGGTGGCTTGCTAGCACCAGAATTATTTTGGAAAATAGTATCTTTTCAGAACTATGCTCTGAGTCATTGGAGGGGGAAATAAAATCTCATCATTTGGTTTGCTCAAGGAAGAAAAGTTGTTTTCCTTTCAGGGAAGGTTCATATCTGAGTTCCAGACAGTTGAGTCCAGGCTGATGCATCTTGTCCGTGGTTATTGTTGCTGTTTGGACTTTGCTCAGTGTATGAAAGCATGACGTGGCAAAACTTACTTGGAATTGCAGCCAGCAACCCCTTATCTTCCTGCAGCATAGATCTGAGGAAGGCTGGATAATTTCCATCCCCTGCATTTCTCAAGGCAACTGACTGAAAGCATTTTTTTTTCTCTCTCCTTCAGGAAATGTACTATGGGGAGCTGCATTTTCTTCTTACTCTGTAACAAGCTCTAATTTATAGGGTGAGGTTTGTGATATTTGAGCTCAAAGCTAAAACTGAGCCTTCTCCATACCCCCTGGGGTTTTCCTAAGAACAAGATGGATTGCCCAGTATGCTTCAGGCAAAAAAATAATGAATGAATAAATAAACACATGAATAATAGCATGCCTCATTTTGCCTATCTCTTAGAGAGAAAGAGGAAGCTAATTCTTTAAGTATCAGGAATGTGCTCATTATGCAAAAATGGCAGAGCAGATGCACATATTCATAATAAGTATATTAAAAATCTCAGTTTAGCTCCTAGAGGACAAGTGCATGTGCAAAATTGGGTGCAATTATATTTATCTTCCCACCTATAGTGTGCTCTCATTTGAATATGCATTCATGTGAGCTGGCTGCATCTGGAAGCATGGAGTTCCTTGGGACTGAAAAAGCAAATTATTGTGACTACCAGCATATGATACCTTATATCAAAGGCTGGATCCAAGGTCCCCTGAAGTCACTAAAAAGTCTCTTGTTGACTTCAGCTGGCTCTGCTTTCAGGCAAGGGCTGGTCTCTTGCACAGCCAGCACTACATGGGCATTAATAGGAAGACAAAAGACCAGAGGACACAATACAAGTGGATCTGCTCATCATAACTATCATTTAATCAAACTAAAATGCTGAACTGGTAATTGGATGTCCTTGCAATGACTGTGCAGAGCTCGAGCCCTGGGTAGGGTCCCTTTCATGCTCAGAAAGAAATCAGACAAGGAGGTTGCTGTGAGCAAAGACATTAATCTTTGGCATGAGCATGAACAATAGTGGAAATAAGTGTTGCTCATGAGACCATCAGTCTGTGCCTGACTGCTGTAATAGGCTTGGTGCTTGTGAATGAAAGAAGCTGCTCTTTCCTACCCTTAAAGTAGCACTAGAGGCTGTTGAAGTTCTACATGCCCTGGTTTATTAAAAAGCTGTGATGGTGAAAAAACCTGATTTGGTCTAAGAAAACTACTTCAAGAGAGAGTTTATGTGGTTTCACTTTAGCAACAGATCAAATGGAGGAGGAAATATAAGACAAAACCCAAACAAGGGGAGGGACATTGGGAAGAGACCTGGAGAATGGTCCCTACTCAGGTGAGGAAGATGGACAAAGGCCTCCCTTGGAAATTCAGCAGCAGGAGTGTCCTACAATATATTCCTTTTGTTTGTTTGTTTGTTTTTTAACTGACAGTAAAAGTGGGATTTGTGTTCTCCCAAAATCCCGGACCCTGCACCACCTGGGAAAGAGTAATAATTAAAATAAATAAATAACCACTTTCTTTAATTTTTATTTATTTATGACACACAACACTCCAAAAATGCAAAAATGAAATTAATAGTGAGGAAAAGAGTTTATCTTTCAACAGGAGAAAAATTACCAAGAAGAAAATGCTGAAAAAGCCCAGAAACACAACTATTTCCTAAAATATGGCTTTCCAACATTGTAACTGAGAGCTGCCTTTCTTCTATTCTTGCTTATTCCTGCCCAGCAGCCTGCTGGGCTGTGAGGCTGCAGTGACAATCCTGCTGCCACCATGGGACTGTCAGCATGCTCCCCAGCACTCCCTGCCTGACCACAGCTGGCATGGCTGCTGCTCCCCCACCAATGCAGAATACACGGACCAAGGGATGTCTTTTTCCCTCAGGAATTTTTTCCCTCCCTATGAACAGAACCCATTCCTCTGGTTGCTCTGGAGAAGACCAAGCCAAAGCAGCAGAACTTCCCCCTCAGGATCAAAGCAGGGAGCAATGGGGGTCCCCCCAGCCCCCTTCTGCAGGAGCAGGGGTTGGAACCTCCAGGCAAACGCTGCCTCCTGCACCCATCAGCTCTTCTCTTACAGACAACTATTTTGCCAGAGGAATGGAGCTGCTGCCTGTCCATTCCAGGGTGCTATGTGATATATTATCAGCTGGAAATCTGCTTCTCGAGCTTTGGTGTACCAGGATTAGTTACAAAGAGTTTGGCACTGGAGGTTCCCACGTGGCTCCCTTTTTTTCAGTCACATCTTCTGTGTCATCTGAAGCCAATGCTTTTTCCGTATTTCTTTTCCAGTACCAACAATAACTCTCTTCCTTTCCCCCCCTCTCTTTCACAAACAAGTTAATAACTACATTTGCAGTTCCATTATCTCTAAAATAAGTGCAACTACATATTTTGAGAGTTGGAGTGTCTTTTAGTTTCATAATAAGTGTGGAATTTAAAAGCAGACAAAACAAAGCTCAGCATAGCGAATGGTGCTAAGCCTTCTGATTGTATTTCTGACATGAGTGTTGGAACCAGGGTGATGGGTACTAGTAAGACACTAAAGCAAGAATGCTAGTTAATAATCTGAGGAGAAAAATCCTTGTTGAATTATTCTGGGGTTAGCATGAATATATCCAGAAATAATGGAAGACAATCAGTTAGTTGAATCAGGAGCAGAGAAACCGATGTGGAATTGGAAGAACAGAAGTGCTGTGCTTCTGGGACTGTTTTTATTTCTATCAGGAAGACTTTTTGCAAGTGCCTTCACCCTCTCCAACATATAAAAGAAAAAGCTGTGTGCTTTGCAAGATTTAATGAGCAAAGCTTTTGAATACTGCTATGGGCTTAGAGGCAGGCAGTGTGATGAACATGGTGCCAGGGGAAGGTCACAGTCACCCAAACTGAAATAAAATATGGTTAAATATAAGAACAACCTAAAGTTGAAGATAGTGATGGAGGAGCCAGGTCTTATTACAGGACCAGGATGCTGACAGAATGGCACCTTCAAAGTGTTTCACTGGGTCTTGTTCTGCCCTATATGGTGCCTAAGGATTTGGGTCACACCCTGTATTCAGCTTCTCTGGGGTCTGCTGGCCCAAATCCTCATCTCTCATCAATCTGCACATTGGCATAAAACCAGAGGAGATTTGTCAGAAGGGAGATGTCATGGTGGCAGATGTCTGAAACAGGATTCCCTCCTTTGTGAAAGGTAAAAGCAGGAAGCCAGCTGAAAGCAGCTTTCTAGAGGAAAATGAAATGAAGTATATTTCTTTCTGCAATCTATTCTTGATATCCTGACATAGCTGGAAACAAAGGCAACAACACAAATTGAGAGTGTGACATTTAGCTGAACGAAAAGCAAGATGAACTGAGATGCTAATTACACCTCTTGTGTAAAGACAAAACACATCTTCCAAAATAACTAAATATTTTACATTCACCTACAATTAGGAGAGGACATTGCCAGAGAGGAACATGAAGGTACGAAGACAAAGACAAGAAAAGAGGTTTTTTATAGCTGTGGTTTGTTTTTTTTAGAAAAGATTGTTAAAATTGCCACCAGAAATATGCTGAAAAAGACAAGTTTGTGGGCAGAAGCACCACAGAATGAAGAAGAAATGCCACAGGAAGGAAGAAGAGTAATTCCAGGAGTAAACAGCTACTTTTAGAAAACACCATCTGTCCTGGATATGAGTTCGCCATATATTGTGACTCAAAAGGCTTTTTTCACTGAATTCCCAGTTCTAATTTTGTTAAAAGTTGAAAACCTTAATGTGATTCCACTCGGGTTCCAACCTGTGATTAATGTGTAACTTCATCTGGAGCCTGAAGTTACTGGGCAAGGAGAACCTCCAGTTCCAGAACCTCCTGTGATCTCATGAGGTCACTTTCTTTTTTTTTTTTTTTTTTCTTTAATTTATCCATCTATAGAAACTTGCAGGACCTGTCAGTCTTGGGAAGTGTGGGGGTTAACCTGTTCTCACTTTCTAATGCCTGTGGAAGATCAAGAAGTATGCAAACACCAGAAGTCTTGGCTGCAGCAGATGCTAAAAATGTGGTATTGCTTAAAATTGCAGTTGGCAGGACAGGGACAACAGGTGTGGAGTGGGCTCACCTCTGCCTTTTGCATGGGCAAGAGCCTAGAATGGCTGAAACACACAGAGAAATTAACTATTTTAGGTAATGGAAGGAAAAAATACATTGATAAGCAGCTTTGAGAGCCATTTAGACTCAATCTTCTAATTATCCACAAACACTGGAGGTGGGAAGTTGTCTTCTGAAATATGTTATTCTCCATCAAAGATTGTTTTCTTCAGGGCTTTCTGTGAAATCAGTAGGAAATCAGAAAATGAGAGGGAAAACAATTAGTAGATATAAACATCAATCAGGCTGGAAAACAGGCCAAATGAGTTTGATCCTTTGAGGGAAGGAGGCAGGCTTTCATCCCTAAGTCCTGGGCAACTCCTAAAGGATGAGGAACTGAGCACCAGACAAAAATAAAAACCACCAAAAAAAAAAAACAAAAAACAAAAAACCAAAAAAACCAAAAAAAACCCACATCCAGTTGAGGATTACACAGGAACAAGCTTGGGCAGACCCTGTCCCCAGATGGCCTTGTTAGAGAGCAAAAAGGTGCAGAAAATGATAGTGGGGATGAAAATGCTGATTTTGGGTAGAAACTAAAGCAACAGGTGCTGATTTGCAATGCTTTAGGTAGCAGCAAGCTTGTCTGGAGGTTGCTGAGTGTGGTGTAGCACATTTGGGACATGGGACCTGACTGATTCCTCTTAATCTGGTTTCACTGGGCTGCAATTCTAGGGCCTTCCCATGAGTTTTCTGTCTAGTTTATACAGCCATACATGTGGCTACAGGTGGGTTTGTTTTTTTTCAGTGTAGTCTCAGTCAGTTCTTCCTGCTTTGGAGCTCTGCTAGTGAGCAGCACTTTCACCCACAAGTGGCTCTCTGACTTTAAGAGGATTACTTGTGCAAATAAAGTCTTCCTTACATTAAAGTACCAGATATTGCAACATAATCTTGTATTGAGTGAATGAGTTGAGCATGCTGAGTTTTCCAACATCAGCTGGAAACAGTCTATTTACTGGTGCTGCTCCAGTGAGCTGGTTGCTACCAATTTAGACACTCAGAGTCAGATGTCCATGGAAATTCCCCTATTGCTTCCTATCAGCCACCCTCTTTTACCTCTTCCTGCAGAACTGGAATCTGAACACACAGCAGCCACATCATTGCATAGATGTGGGCAGGGCCACGTAACACCCACAGGCTTTGTTATCCTATAAACACCACTGGATACCTCCTCCAATCTCCCCACACAGTAGAAGAGAAAAACCACAATCTGCTCTTGAATGCCAGTGTATAGAACAAATTATATATTTCAGCATGAGTAGAAAGAGGGAGAGAAACTTCAGGGAGTCAGACTGCTCTCAATTAGCAGTTATCTCCAGCAGCTTGTCTGATTAATGGCTACACCTCACACTGTGCCTATAGAATAGGTGCAGGGAAGGTGCTTCAAAAGTGCTTTGCTCCTAATTACTGTGGAGACTGTAACAGTGGGTATCTCTTGTTAGAGTAAACATCTTCTCTGTCCTTCCCCCAGCTCCAATCTATGCAAGTGCCAGTGCTGGGCCACCACATACAGGTGGGAGCATAGCAGGTCCCTGCTGGCTGTCATGTGCTGCCACCAGCATTAAGTGTCCTCACTTTAGGGGACTTCGTGTCCTGCACCAGAGCTTCGTTGCCTTCACACACCAGAGTCCAGATTTTTGGAGTTGGTGATCCTCAAGGTCCAAAAGCACCAATCCATCACGCCAAGCAGAAGCCTTCCCAGAGCCAGAGTTGTTACCTGTTGGTGTAACATGAGCACTTACAGTATCTCACATCACACACAGCTTATGCCTGAGCTGTATTGCCCTTCCCCATTCCTTCATAGTGACTTTGCATCAGTCAATGGAATAGCAACAGAGCTAAACCAAGTATGCACACACTTGTGTCCTGGGCAGTTTAGCTGAGGTGTGAAAAGCTCTATGGCACAAGACCTGTACTGCTGTGACTTGATATCTGTCCCAGTTTGAAAGCTTTTCCACTCAGCTTCTAGACTAGACTTTTCATAGCTCTTTCCCAGTGAATTGTGGAAAAACGTGGTCTCTACTTCCATGGAAATGTGTTGGAAGATCATCTAAAACTTCAGCCTGTGTCCTTGCTCCATGAGAAGAAACTGAGTAGCACAAAGGAGTGTCTCAGCCTGCAGGAACCAGCACGCCCAGGCTGAGCTCCCCACCACAGGTGAGCAAAGGGAGACCTTGTGGCTGTGGGCAGGACGCAGGGACTTGGGGGTCACCTTTTTGTTTGGTCTGCTGAGCAAACTCAGTGGACAATTTGCTCCATGTCAAGTCTAGTTTAGCCTCTACAGTGCTCCCTCTTCTACCTATTTATCAACCAGTCCAGTCTTGAACTGGCCTCAGCACTGTGAGGTTCTGGCATGCCAGGTAGGGATGGGAATGACATTGCTGCTTCCTCTCCACCAAATAGACAGCAAGGTGCAGATAATAATAGTCACCAGCCAAATTTGAGAATTTTTTTCAGAAAAGTTATTCTGGCAGCATCAAACCTATGACTGCACTATGAACAGAAATGCAACATTTCCCAATCACAGCTGAATTACACGAAAACTACAATCAGTTCATGAATATCTGGGTGACCCTATTCTAAACCTTGTCTCCCTCTCCTCCTTTGCAGCAATTTCACTTAACCACACATTCACCACAAAGTAAAGAAAGGTTTTTAAGTACCTTTAGCTTGTAAAAATATCAAATCTTCTTTAGAAATGAACACTGTTGAATTATGAATGAAGGCATGCAGTGTTGAAAGTCCCTTCTTATACATTTTTAAATGTAGCCTTTCACTTCTGATAATACTTTTAAAAACCCACTGGACTGGAGCACACAGTCTACCACAAATAACAGCCATACCCTTTGCTACCACGTTCCCTGATGCTGCTCCAGCTGTGCCATCTGGAGAAGAGGCCAGCAGGTCTGAGCAAAGGTCACCTCAAAGGGCAGTAGAAGAAGAATTCATTGTAAATATCAATTATACACCAAGAAGAAAATGGAAAGATTAAAATATAAATAATGAAAACCTCAGAAAAACTCACACAGACAAATCTCCAGCACCAAAACTCTTATTTTGATGCTTTACTGGGCAGGACTGTTGCTGCTGTGGATGTGCCCAACCACACAAAGGGACTTCCCTGGCCACATGGCTTGTGCAGCTCCCCAGACCTGGGCACAGACTCAGATTTGGTCTCCATCCCCAGCAGTGGCACGGTGACCTGCCAGGTGTCAGAGGGGATGTGTGACCTTGAAGAAAACAGGGAATTGGTGAAAAGTCCAGGAACGAACCTTTTGGTGAGGCTTCAGGTGTGACATTGTGTCAGCACAGTGGTATGGCAGCTGGGTGGCAGCTGGAGCTGGGTGTTCTCAAATACTCACAGGTGCTGAACATCCTTAAAAATGTCTCAAGGTTCTCCTTTGCAAATACTGCTGAGTGAGAGTGCTACCAATCTTGGGATAAGAAGCAACTAAATTCAAAAAGGAAGGAGAGGAAACCCCCACCTTATCCTTTCCTCTCACACAGTGTCTCTATCAAACTTTCTCCAAAGACAATTTTCATTACTTCAGAGTGAAAGGCAAGGAGGGGTCCTCAGACCTGATTTTCCTTCTGTCAGCGTTTCCCCAGCTATGCCTGGAATGAGCTCCATAATTATCTAACCAGAGCAGTTCCCTGAAAGGAAACTATAGTTGATTTAAGCCATGAGGAAATGGCAGAGCATTGTGCTTCCCTTGGCAGCTTCTCCTGATACCCTTCATTTAACATGGGGGCTTTCTCTCCAGACTGAATGTGTCACTTCTTTTTGCTAAGTCCATTTTCACCACGTTACATATACTGTGCACTAATGCTCCCTTGCAACCTTCCCTTCAGCTGAGCTCTTCCAGTTTGGCAGTGCCAGTTTCTTCTGAGCTCCCACCAGCACTCTCAAACCCTTCAACACTTGATGAGTCCCTATCATGGACATCACATGCTTGAGCAGAAACAAAATCACCTCCTCTTGTCTTCCTGCTCTTCCAGTTCAGCAATCAGATCACATGGAGGTAATTACTAATGTTAAAAACTTAGGCCTTCTCTAGAAAATCTGTTGCTTAGCATTGATTATCCTCCTGTCCACACATTTTATCTTCATAAGGCTCATTATCTGCCTCTCAAGTTGTCCCACCAGCAGGATTAACTGTCCCCACTCAAGTACTGACACAGCAGCAGCAGCATCCTTCCAGTCTGGGACTTTTCCACATTCAGGCCACCCAAAAATAAATTCCAAGGAAAGAAACTTCCTTGGCCAATTCTTCTAGGATCCTTAATGATGAGAGTGATTAAGTTTGATCTTCTGACTAGCAGAGGACGCCTAACAGTTTCCTAGCTGGATGGACCAGGAGGTACCAGCCAAACTCATAGAGAAGAGAGCTGCCCTGCAAATACAGCAGGTGAACAACCTCTCCCTTTCCCATGGCTGCATCAGCTTCAGTATTTCCACCTAACATTAAGCCTGTGAGGTTGTTAGGATACGTTTTGCTTAAAACCAAAACATTTTATTTCCCTTAGCTCTTTCTGCTCTAGATTTTTGGATCATTATTTCATCCTCATATTCATTTTTGGGACCAAGCGATCTCCAGTTTGTGTTGGCTGCTGCCCATTCACACATGGGCTCTTTCTCATGAGTCTGGTTTTCTCATCCACACTAGCTGGTGGATTGTTTCATCAGTGAATCAAAAGAAAAGGGAGCTTTCACCTCAAACGGCTGTCTCAAGTACAGTTTTGCATCACATTTTGCATTTTAAGAACTGGCATGAGTGTGTTCCCATTTTCTTTCCCTTGTCAGTGGAATTAATAGCTCTGTGAAGTATCTCCTTTGCAGCACAGCATTTACACTGCTGGTTTTGTTCACCAGAATTTTGTAGGAACCTGAGCACTAAGTACTCAAAACCACAAAATCAGGTCTCTTACTCAGCTCAGTGGTATTTCCCAGCCTGACCTCTGAAACACTTCACATTCCTGACAGGCTCCTGGGTTAAAAGAATAAAAATAACTCAAAAAATACTATTAGAATAGTTTATGTAGAAACTAAATGTGCACAGTAAATAGCTCAAGGTACAGCAAAGTACAGTGCACTGGGTTTTAGGAAATATTAATATCCCATATGAATCTGGCTCTCATCCCAACACTTAAGGGAATTAGCAGCAGTGCAGTCTTCCAGTTCCCAGTCATTGGCAACGCGCCCTTCTGTAAATGCAATTAAAACAATCTCTTCCCAGAAAAGGAAAGAGGGCGAGACCCCAACCAATTGACATTAGAGTCTTTTCTCTAATTTTTTATCAGACTGCACCATCTAGAGGGTGGCAGCAGCAGCAGCACTCAGCTTCAGCTCCCAATTTCTGGAGGATCACAGCACTGCAAAAAGATCTCCTTATTCCACTGTACAGAAAATACTTCCCCATCTCCAGTGCCTCCTGGCAATAGGCAGGGCAGCTCCCTGGGAATCTTTGCTATTGAAAAGATGCTCCCGGCTCCGTGGGAATTGCTGTGGGGGTCTGGAAAGGGGCCGTGTGTGCTGCAGGAGGGTGGAATACTTCAGAGATGTCACCCTGACCGGGGTAACACATCCCTGCTCTCATCAGATTAGCACTCAGCTCTTCCTTTGACCTTTTGTTATTAGTCAACCAGTTAAGAAGACTTTGTACAATATGATCTGCACAGATCTCTTTAATTTCTTCTGCTTACATTTTTTTTTTAAATATAAACAAACCATGGAAAGCTCCCTGTGATCAAGCATGGCCTGCAGTTGAGCCACCCACCATCTGGAGCCAGAAGTTGCATGTGTGCTCTGATTAAATTCACATTAAGTTTGACAGTGACATCTTATTTGGCAAGGGAAGTAGCTCCAGGTTTGCTATATGGCAACTGGTTTATCAAAGCATTAATCAGTTTATTGTTAGGTTATTATCATATCCTACTGTATTAATCAGTGCACTGTTCAGAGGAAGGTGAATGTTTTTGTCAGGGTGATCCATGAAAACTTAGCTAAAACTGAGGACATTTGTGAAGCAAAAAAATATTGTTAAACACTGAGAGCTGGAGGATATTTATCTTTCAAAGAGGAAAAATCTGCTTCCAGTCCCTGGAGTATCTAGCTAGAAAGGTGGGCATCTGGTGGTGTAGTAGGAAAATAATTTTCTTATTGACTTGTTGCATTATCAGCTGGGGGGAACAGGAAGAAAATGTACAAACTGAAGGGCCAGAATAGTGATAATCAACCTTAATTTGCAGTTAAATAATTTTAGCAGCATCCTCATCTTTGCAGCACCTTGACCCTCCTCATCTCCTTGGGGAGCCACAGCACAGAAGCAGTTAACTGTTTAAATGGGTTTTGCACAAAAACCCTTGCTGCTTGGCCATCTTGGGGGAGGAAGGTATTATATAAATCATGACATTTTTTAGGCAGCTGTGCTTAGAAATGGTCTCCCTAATGGTTCCAGCTCTGCTTCTGTGTAATGAAGCCAAGCAGGCAGCATCTGGGGTCCTTCCCTTCAAAGGATTAAGGAGGATTTGATCCCAAGCAGTGAACAACAGATGACTCTGAAGGAATATACAACCAAGGAGCCTCCACTTTTGCTCACTCTGGCCAATCCAGTGCTCTCCCCTTTGTCAAACTCTTGCAAGGCTGTTCAAATCCCCCGGATGAGTACAAAGGGGGGCAAAGCTGGCAGAGGCATCTCAGCAAGTTCCCACATCCTGCCAGATCCTGGTGCCCCACTGAGAGCATCCTGATGTGGTAGCTCAGGACACAGCCAAACCCTTTCTGAGCACATTTCTGTGGTGACAACCTGGTCCAACATCAAAATACTTCCAGTTTCTGAATCCACTTTGACACAACAACCTGAACTCAAACTGCTGTTGGTGAGCTCATGGAATGAAGCCCTTACCATGATTTCATCAGCTCCCCTGGAGTAGTTTCCTCAGAATGGACAAGTCAGTTATTTGTTCTGATTATTGAACCTTTTCAGCAGTTTGGCCCCTTTGAGCCATGTTGAATAACCCCTGAATGGGTAATCACTCATATGTCATGTTTTGCCTTCTGCAGGATCTGTGGATTGCCTTTCCCACCATGGATGTAAGGGACCAGGTGCTTCTTGATGGGAAACTGCTGGATCTATCCCTGTAATCCCCATTCCAACGATTCACTATTTCCCCTCCCATCACAGCACAGCTCATGCCTTTGAGCAGCATGGGGGAGCCAATGCCAGAGCAGGGCAACAAAGTCAGAAAACTTCTCAGAAAACTTCTCATTACTCTTACACACAAGGTCTTGTCCTTTCTCTAGGCAGCCCAGGGAAATTCAGGGGTTTTCCAATCTGCCCCTCATCTGGTAACAGAACATATTAACAAGCTGTGAGATGGACGCATTTGTAAGACTCTGCTCAAAGAGCTTTATGCTGTCCTAAGGAATGTTGGGACATCCCTTGAAATCTATGAAAGGTTGCTCCCACTTGCTTCCAAAGAAAGATTAAGTTCTAAATTGCCCAAATCAGATATGAATGCACTGGGGTTTGAGCCAGACAACAAGCTTCATATCCAGACTCCAGCAACTAAAAATAACCTTGGGAAACAATCTTCTAAACTCCAAGTTTTAATCAAGAACATGCCCATCCCCATCCATATTCCAGGGGAATGAACCTGAATATAAATACATCTCTCTCTGGCTTTCTGCTTAATGCTGGTCAACCCTGTACCAAACAAACAAACAGAAGGAATTGTGATGCCTTTTTTTTTTTTAAAAAAAAGTTTTCCCTACAAAAGCTAGCAAGAGATACATGGGCCCTTAAGCATAAGAAGACTGACATTAATTCTGCATGCTCTAAATTTAGAGTTATTTGGATTCAAGATTTCTGTTGAGTTATACTTCAAAATGTCAATTAGAGTTCATGATTCAGACAGTTATTATGTGATCTGCTCATCCTGGTGTCTGATTTTTACTTATTAAATAAAAAAAAACCAAAAAGAAGTGTTCTCTGCCCAAGCGTAGTTATTGCAGTGTATCTCAAGAGTACATTGTGTGACCTGCAAAACTCCCATGCTCCAGTTTTCTCAGCTGCCAGCTCAGCAATGCACTGCCAGCAGATATCTCTGCAGTACGTGCCAGAATAGGATCCTCTAATTATTATAATTGAGAATTTGGCTGCTTTGCATCTCACTTCCTAGAAATCCTAATTCTACCCCAATGGCCCTTGTTAATACTGATGCATCTCTCCACACCTGAGTAATTCTTGAGATTGTTTCTGTTTATAGGCTGCTTCTGCAGTATAAATTGCCTTCAGCAGCACAGACCTTGATGTCAGGTAAGAGGCTGCTTCAGGTCTTTCCCAAGTACACCAAATAAATAACCCCAAGAACACCAAGCCCAGCTAAGTCAGCAAAGAGCCATGCTCATTCTGCTGCTGTCAGGAACTGTATTGGAAAATGCAGCTCTTACAGTGGGGTGACTTCTATGGATGCAGCTTCTCATTTTAGCATGGGCAGTGCTGTTTGGTTGGGATAAAACTAAAGACATGAACCAAAATATCCAGACCTGTCTTGTATCAGTGCTTCCCTCCAGAGAAATGTCATCTGTTTGCATTGTGTTTTGGAGGGTTAGCACATTCCTCAGTCATCTCTGAGCATTTAAAATTTCCATAATTTCTCTTTGTGATTGTGCCTATGTTTTTTTCCATATTGACTGGTATTGATAACTAAAACAAAATAAAAACTTGGCAAGGCTGCAAGGCCACTATAAAGAAAGAACAGTTGAAATCATCCCTGTGTCTCACCTCACCCGCTGGTCACCCCTTCTTGGACCAGTCTACAAATTGTAACACAGACATTCCTGCTTTAGACTACGGTTACCAACAGATCTGCAATCAAACACAGATACATTCTTGGTTGTTTCCTGTGTCATGTCACTACCTTGATTATCACCCACTTACGTGATGTGATGATAAACTCCTCCTCTCTGCTCCCTTCCACCCTAAGCAGCTGCCACTGTGCTGATTGACACAAGTCCTTGGCTAATGCCTCTGTTTTACAGGTACAAAGTTGGGCTTTGTGGGTGCTCTAGTAGCCAACAGGGCACAACCCAGGCTCTGTTGCTTGTGAAGCTTCATGCTGTGAAATACCTCCTGCAATGCCATTGGCACCATGGGGCTGGGCTGCATCTCTGAGGAGGGACACTGTGCTCTTGTCACTGCAGGGACTGCTCACCAGTACCTGAGATGAGCACATAAGCAGTAGGACTTAGGAAAAAAGCACTGACTTTGCTCCCCTATGATTTCCAAGATCCAATTTGTTAGGTTTCAGCATACAGCCCAATATTGAGTCTCTGAATCCTTAAATCCATAAATTGCTGTCTGCCTAAAAATTCACACCAGCAGGCAAATATGCATAAATCATCTTCTACTATTTCCACAGAAGTGTTCTCTTCAGAGCTCACAAATTAGGACCAGTACTTCTGAAGTCTTGAGAATTATTTGTAGGAACTGATGAACAACCTGGAAAACAAGGAAGATACTAAAGCAAAATAAACTACTTTCACAAATACTCATTGTCTGAGAAGTATGCTTGTAAAAAACCACCCTTTTGCTTAGGCACCCCATCTAACATGCCACTGCAAAGTTAGGCAGAAAATACACAGGTCTTGACTCTCAAATAAGGAAAGCTTAAACTCTAAATCAAAACATGCTGTTTATTGAGAATATACATACATATATATATATGTGAAAGCACCACACACCAGATTAACAGGAAGAAGCTGAGCTCCCATTGAAATACTCTCCTTCTTAAAGGTTTAATTTTGTTAAATTCAGCTATCCAAAGGAAAGCAGCTACACGCTGAGCATAAGGAAAGTGAGACAATTTTAGCACTACAAGCTGGTGTCAGACACTTTTAAATCCCAAAGACATTTCAAACTGATCAAACCAAAAAGCTGATGGAGTAATCTAAGGTCAAAAAAACTTAATGAGAAAATGCAGGAAAAAAAGCTTCTTCACATTTGTATATAAAAAATACGTTCATGGGGGTTTTTTTGGTTTTTTTTACACTTACCCAGTTCAAGCATGAACAGACAGCACAGCTCCCATCTTCCTAAAGAGAGTAGAACTGAGGACTAGCATTATACCACAAATATTTTCACCTGAAACTCCTAATGGTGAGAATGCACTTCAGGTGCCAGAGTTCAAAGCTTATTTCTCCTTTGGCTCCACTGTGTGCATCAGAAAAATCTCTCTAAAGATGAAAAGGATGGAGGAGCAAGCAGGGAGCTTACATCTCTTTAAGGACCTATCAGGAAAAACCTCAAAATACAACATTAGCTGACAGATCTCTTCTGAGAGTTGTTTTCATGTGATAGATAGCTAAATACTTGAAGGATGATAAACGATGAACTGTGAACGATAATTCTAATTCAGAGGAAGAGAAGGCTTCTGTCTGGCACTGAGGAAAACATAATCAGATGTCCCTGACATATTAACCATCAAATGTTTGTCCTTGAGTGAAGTTGAGTAGTTTAACTGATATTATCAAAACATGACATATTTTCAGAATGAAGAAAAGCCTTGACGAGGGATCTTACTTACAGGGAGAAATACATCAAATCTGATCTATGAGTTAGGAGGGGTGGGTTATGTAAAACAAAATCATGCTGGTAATGTGGAGATATTAGTAATACTTTCTAATTAAGAGGTGGGAAATACAATGAGTGATGGGTATTGTGGAAAACTGGAATATCCTAGAAGGTTTGTGTAGCCACAAGTTGCACCTTATAGAAGGGATATACCTGAAGGCAAACTGGTAGGTGGAGAACCTGGAGAGAGTAATGCTAAAGCTCCATTACCAAGGGAGATACAGTCCCTGCCTGCCATCCCTTTCTTTAGTAGAAGCACTTGCTTAGGGACCAGTGTCCAGTAACTTTTGTTCTTCCAGTTTGATCTGAATTGTTTTGGGATTATTCATACAACTCCCAGACAACTTCTGCGTGGGTGAGAGTTATGAGTAAGTGAACTGGAATGAATTACTACTTTCAAATGAGACAAAAAAAATCAGCAAAACAGTGCTGCCTTTCCCTTCTGTTCCCTGAGGTGCAGGATTTGTAATGCTAAAGGTGGCAACAGGGAGCAAAAAGAGGCTGTAAACGACCATCAGTTCCCCTGAGGTTGTGGGTCCTGGCTCAATGCACACCACTAAACCCCACAGGGTTGTCCAAGGGAGGAACCAGGAGTCAGGGGACTCTTTGTTCAAATTGCCCCTTGATTCAGACTTGGTTCAAAGAGTCCCTGGAGGGTCACATCTTCTCACAGTGACCATCTCTGGTGGTTGGAGACCCACAGACAAGCTGTGCATGTGCTCCATCAGCTTAGAGCCCACCTTCTCCTTACCTCTCCCCTTACAGGACCACACATGTTCAGCCAGCTTGGCAAAGCTTGCTTGAACCTCTTATTTGCTTGCCTTGTATTTGACCATTTTGCAACCTCAGATGATAAAAAGCCTCTGAGCTGGGTGCAAGGCAGGTGGGAGAGTCAAGTTTGAACAAATTTGAATTTGCTGTTTCATGGTTCATAGAATCATAGAATTCATAGAATCATAGAATCATAGAATTAGCCGGGTTGGAAGGGACCTCAGAGATCATCTAGTCCAACCCTTGACCCACCGGAGCAGTTGCTAGACCATGGCACTGAGTGCCACATCCAGTCTTTTTTTAAATGTCTCCAGGGACGGAGAATCTACCACCTCACCGGGCAGTCCATTCCATAGCCTAATCACCCTCTCCGTGAAGAAATTCTTTCTAATATCCAACCTAAACCTCCCCTGGCACAACTTAAGACTGTGTCCTCTTGTCTTGTTGAAGGTCGTCTGTGAAAAGAGTCCAGCTCCCACCTCGCTACAGCCTCCTTTCAGGTAGTTGTAGACGGCAATGAGGTCTCCCCTGAGCCTCCTCTTCTTCAGGCTGAACAGCCCCAGCTCCCTCAGCCTCTCCTCATAGGGCCTGTGCTCGAGTCCCTTCACCAGCCTGGTTGCCCTCCTTTGGACCTGTTCCAGGACCTCTACATCCTTCTTAAACTGAGGGGCCCAGAACTGGACACAGTACTCGAGCTGTGGCCTAACCAGCGCCGAGTACAGGGGAAGAATCACCTCCTTGGACCTGCTGGTGATGCTGTTTCTGATACAGGCCAGGATGCCATTGGCCTTCTTGGCCACCTGGGCACACTGCTGGCTCATGTTCAGTTTCTTGTCAATGCAGACTCCCAGGTCCCTTTCTGCCTGGCTGCTCTCCAGCCACTCTGTCCCCAGCCTGTAGCGCTGCATGGTTGTTGTTGTGGTTGTTGTGGTTCTGTCAAGTGCTCATGTGAACTTCCCAAAATCTCTTAAACAAAGGAGTGGGTGACAGAGAGCAGACAAAGCACTATAGGCACTGGTCGGGCCTTCCAGCCCCCAAGGAGCTACCAAACTCCTAAATAATGCAATTTGTGACTGAGTAAAATGAGGCTGCTCTGTTATTTAGATTTAGGGCAGTAGCAGAGCCATGTTGCCAATGGGATATTTGCTGAGCATCTCTGAGGCCTGTTGGTGCCACAACAGTAGACCTTAGCACAACTGGGAATTGGCTTCTATGCTCCAGTGTTGCTGCTGCATGCCTAGCTGACTGTTGTCCTTTCTCCTCTGGAATAATTATGATGGCTGAAAACGAATGTGTGGGACAACTTGTGCCAGTTCCCACAGTTTAACAGCACATGGGCATTTGTGTGAAAGTGTGAGCCAGAATGTTTGTGATCATTCTCCTAATTCCCTCGACAACACGGTTTTATAAATAACCAGGTCTTAATTGTGTGATTCCAGTTGATGCAGAGGAGTTAATTAACATCTGGAAGAAGTTTCCTGGCCCGAGCTATTAGCTGTGTCTGGTGCAAAATTCAAACAGTGTATGAAGTGAGGCCTATAGCTAAATGATTTTGTACATAGATGAAATGAGAAATGACTGAAGATGGATGAGGTACAGCAGCTGCACCAACATAATGTCTCTTTTTTGGTAAACAAGTGCAGACCCAGCCAAGGCCTGACTGTTGTGCTGGTCCAAGAGGTGCACTCTAAGAGCAAAGAAGAGGCCTCACCTCTCAATCTATTCCCTCTTCAAACCCTCCAGCTCTTCCTATTCATCTCCAAAAGCCTCACGGATCAGTGATTCTGGAGACTTGCACAGCTGGGGGAAGAAAAATCCCCCAGGACAGCTCTCTTGTGCAATCTTGGCCCAAAGGGAAATACAGACCTGGTGACAGTGCAGTCACAGACCTTCACAAGGCTGCAGAAAATCTTTAGCTTGGCCAGCTAGGATTTCTGAAAATAACTATTTTTTGACCAATAATCGCAACCCAAGAGTATGTAGGAGAAATGGCTTTTCACTCTGAAACCCCTTTTCTATCTTGTTTTTCACAACCAAGGAGCACTGAGAATCTCCAGAAATGGATTGTCACATATGACTTGTGAATCTCCACATCCAGGTAGAGCAGGGGTAATATGGCTGAGCTGGTTTATATAGTTGCTCTATAACATGATGAACTGTAATTGAAGGTTTCTTATCCATGTTCCTGTTTCAGCAGAAAGCTGTGCTGTGTTTTATGCATGAGGTTTACACTGCTGCAGCTAGAAGGCATGCAGATGAGGAATGCCTCTCCAAATAATCCCCCAGCTAGGAAATAGAAACAATTCCCACAGAACTCCAGCAGAAAACCACAAACTGTGGTGTAAATTTTATTTTCATGAAGTTCCATGTAAGAACACAAAAGAGAAGCAGAAGGGAAAGCAATTCAAATGATGGGCATGGGTGAGGCAGGGTGAAATGCAGGTGACCAATGTGGCAAGATTTATTGCTTTCCTAGAAATAAGGGTCACTGGGCTGAATGTCAGAAGATGCTTCCTCAGGTGCCATTGCAGCCAAGTCTGGAGAACTCTCCTTGTTCTCCCATATCAGAGCAACTGGGAGAGTAAATACCACCATCTTCATTTCCAGGTCCTCTTCTTGTTCATCTGAGCTACAGATCTGGTAGATATAAACTATTGCTGAGTGATCCAAAGCCTGATGAAAGACAGCAATTCTTTCCACTGATTTAAACCAAAAAAGAGTAATTTTATATTGAATATAAAGAAGAAATTCTTTATAGTGAAGGTGGTGAGACACCAAGACAGGTTGCTCTGAAGTTCTAGATGCCCCATCCCTGGAAATGCTCAAGGTAGGTAGAACAGGGCTTGGACAACCAGGTGTAGTGAAAGATGTCCCTGCCCATGGTCTGCAGGGGTTGAACTAAATGATCTTTAAAAGGCTGCCTCCAACACAAATAATTCTATCATAAATTTAAAGTCCTAAACTGAGATAAAGTCCTAAGCTGCAACCAGCTCTGGCTCCCAAGTCAGTGAGAGAGCAGGAGAAGCCATACTGCTGGGAAACACCAGTCTATACCAGTAAGAGGACTGGGATGTCAGCATGCAGTCCTACACAACTGTTATTCCAAGAAGCTATCATGAACTGTAATTCACGACTGTTTGGATTTATGACTAGTCTAAATTTCATGTACAATTTTCATAAGCTGTGTCATAATTACAAAAACTGCAAATAACTTTTTAATATCAATGCTAAAAATACCAGGCAAACATTTCTGCAGGATTTTTATTGCCTATTTACAATCTCAAATCAAATGGTTTACAGCTTTGTCTGTTGAAAATATACAACGTAAGAAAACACCAGCCTGGCAAAATTATGTTTTTATGACAATGACAGGGATGAGTTATAGTTAGTCTAGTTAAACCCTAATGGCTGCACAGATGCTAGGAAGAAAGCTATTGTACAATGTATTTTGCCACCATCAGCATGGCACCTGCTAGCTCCACCATGGAACATATAAGTGTGTTAGGATTTCTTTATGAATATTATTTTCAAGGATCATAATTGGATCATAAACTTTCATTTGGGTATAAAATACTAGTATGCAGGCTCTAAAAAATACCTTGAGAAATATTCAAGCCAGTTTTGCATATCTGGATTTCACAAGCAAGTTTCTGAGAGATAATTCGTTTCTGATCTTGTAGGACACAAAAATGATCTGTGTTCTTATGGTTTGTATGAATCTGCAGCAGGTGAATTTAGTGGTATTTACAGAGCCAGAAACTAAATCTTCCAGCCCAGGGCTGGAAAAAAACACTGATAAAAATCAAAGTGGAAATTTACTTGTGTCCCAGGGCTCATGATTTTTAGTGAGAGAAAATCTTCCCAAGTATGTGGCCCAGTTCCTTCTTTACTTTAAGCCTTCTCAGTCCAGCTTTACAGAGTATGAATGAAGATCAGGCATTATAAATTTCATTCTCCACCACCAAATCTGCTCTATCTTACTGAATATTAAAGCCCTCCTAAGGCCTTAGACAGCAGCAGCTGACCCTTTGTATTGAGACCTCCTCTGTACTGGATGTCTCATCCATACTTTCTATTTTAGAGTGGAGATAATTTTTTATTTTGGGTATTTGCTCTGGTTTCATATTCCCAAGAAAATACCTTTTGTGTCTATTTTTTAATGTCATGTATTCCCCCCCTACTTCCTGCTATAATATTCCACAGAAAATCTTTCTTATGTCCATCTTTGTCAAAACTCTAGGAGCCACTTACACATCACTTTAAAGGACTCTTTATCACTGTGATGAATTTTCCCCTAATTGAATCCTTTACCTCCAACAGGGATCTGGGGACATACTTTGTATTAAAGATGCTTTAGAAAAAAAAAAGTTGCATGGCTAGTGGCTCTGCTTTTATATTTCCACCCAGGTAACTCTCTGCACACCAGTCTGCTTTCTCCTTTTTCTCCCATTTCTCCCAGGGCTAGTTCCTGGGACAGAGCTGTCTTCAAATAATTTAATTATCATGTGGCTTACACCTTTATCATTCCCCCACGAAACAGTGCGTGATGCCTTTGGTTTACATCACTTGTTGGAAAACACTCCAAAGCATTGAAAAACTATTAAAATGTTACAGTATTGGATGCCAACACACAGAGCTATTAGTCTAATTCATCCTTCAGATCAAAGCCCACACAGGCAGCTCTCCTGCCTACAGCTATTTTCCTTTTACTTTCCTGCCTGACAGTAGTCCCTCATATCCCTCTGTTCTACTTTCTTTGAACATACACATTTTCCTTTAGTCATGGAAATATAATTTATGTCTATTATACTGTATTATAGATTGCAGATCAGGACAAGCGTGCATTACTGCTTGGAACGTCTGTTTATGGTACGTTGGGTTTCTAAAAATAAATAAATAAGAGAGGCACACTGCTTCGCTGGGGAGAGAGAAATATGAAGGGGGAGGACTCAGGGGCCGGGGGGAGCTTGCACTCTGTTCTCAAAGTTTAATTTCCAAGTAGAGACCTTGAAGCGTGATTTATTAACATCATGCTGTTTGCTTTTGTCACGTTGTGGATGTGTGGGGGGGGGAGCTTTGGCCCCACTCCAGCCCAGACCACCCAGCGAGCTGAGCGGAGCTACCGGCGGTGCACACCCCAGTTCAAAGGTTCACCCCCAATTCACCGGCTCCCTCAGTCACCAGCCGCCTGCCTCTGCCACCCCATTGGAGGCAACAGCAAGAACAACAATAACAATTCCCCCTACCACCACCAGGAAAAAAAAAATAAAAATAATATCCTAACAGACAGGCTGTCTGGGACGCGAGAATTGCAAAAACAATCCCCACCCCATCACGGAGAGTATGTGTGCATGGAGGAGAGGGAGAGTGAGGAGGGGGGAGAGAGGGAATGAGACAGACAGAGGGGAGGGAAGAAGGGAGGAGGGAGTCCAAGCTCTGAGAAACATCACTCCATCTCTCTCACTCCACAGGAGCCAAGCAAGGAGCAGGACGATGTTTGACAACACGCAGTACCCCTACAACTGCTTTAATTATGATGGGGATGATTATCCTACCTGTAGTTCTGACGAAGAGAAAAAATTCACCAGACCGGCATACAGGTAAGATGAAGTTTTTCTAAGTTCCCCCATCTCTGGGGAGGTTTCTGAGTTTTGGGATGGTGGGATCACAGCTCTCAGGGGACTGTGGGACTTCTGCTCAGGTGTGAGCAGTTGGGGCTGGACCCAGTGCAGGCATCACAGGGGCAGATTTCCTCCCTCTCTCTGTTTGAAGTGTTCACAATTTATTTCCTCCTGTGTGGGGTCACTCTGTGGTTGAGCCACCAGACCTCAGATGGTTCCCTCCGACCTCCAGGAGCCCTGGGAGAAGGAGAATTAATTATGCAGCATCCCAGTGGGTGGGTTGGGTGTAGATAATCCCCAGTGTGGTAGGAAGATGCAGTGTAGGTGTTTGCAGGGGCAGCGAAGGTCCTTTCCACAAGCAGGCAAGGTGACAGTGGCTCTGAGCCTATTCTGTTTCACTGCAGCCTTCCAGCTTGGGAAAACTTTTCTGATAGGGTTTGAGAGGTGGGTGAGCTTTCTGTAATCCTCCTGTATCTAAGCATTCTCCACTGAGTGCCAGGGCAAAAAGCCAGGTCGGGACTCAGTTGCCTGGGAGAAACTTCTGTGTATCTCCCTGGGGGCTCGGGGTGAAGAGGCAGGACCATGCTTGGGGCTTATTCCTGGGATGTCTCAGGTCAGGGTGCAGATCCACTGGGAGAACTTTTGGAAGCTGCACATAAGCACACATGTACCCTAAAAACTGCTAATGTGAGTGAGGACACCTAACAGCAAGTTTTCCTTTTTTCAGCTACATTGCCTTAATTGCAATGGCCATCCAGCAGAGTCCTTCAAATAAAGTCACCCTCTCTGGCATTTATGACTTTATAATGAAGAAATTTCCTTACTACAGATCAAATCAAAGAGCCTGGCAGAACTCCATCCGACATAACTTATCACTTAACAGTTGTTTTGTAAAGGTAAGATCAGTAACTGTATATTTACATACACACTGTGCATGGCTAAAAAAAAATATGCAGGAATAATCTCATCACTAGGAAAGAAGGGAAACAAACAGCTGAGCTGCAAATCACTTAAAATCTTTCTGAGTTGTCAATTATAAAGAGTATGTGCTTGTCTGATGCATGCTAAAAGATAACAAATTGAAGAGGGTGCAGCTTACATCCTATTTGTATAACGAAAGAGAATAGGCTTAAAAGTCTTGTCGTATATGTTTACACCATTCTTGAATGTAAATGAATGCAGATGTTCAGCAACAGCATCTGCAACACATACAAATACTGAACTGCCTTTAAATAAATACAGGTTCCCAGAACAGAAGGGAATGAGAAGGGGAAAGGAAACTATTGGAGTTTTGCAACAGGATGCGAATCCATGCTGGATCTCTTTGAAAATGGGAATTACAGGCGAAGACGGAGGAGGAGGAACGTGAAAAGGGAACATAAGGAGCACAGAGCAAGCAGAGGGAAAAGTCCTTCAACCCCTGATATGTCTTCCGTGGACTCTGCTTTAAACCACATTTCCTCTCCTGAAAGTAAACACGAAAGAACTGAATCAGGAGCAAGACTATTGGAGCCTCGTGGGTTTGCTCCGAACAGCATGACCAACAGGCAAAGTCTAAGCAATTCCTCCTTAGCAAAATCGGATTCTGAAATTAAATTCAGCATCGATTACATTCTTTCAGCCCCTGACCCTTTGCCTGTTCTGAGATCTCAGTATAATATGCAAGAAAATAAATATCATCTACTGGAGGCTCAGCAAATTAATCTCCAGTTCTGGACAATGTGATGCTATTTATTCACGGTAACACAGAGTTGCAGTGTATTCAGCAGCCCCTGTCACTGAAAATCAGCTGCCTGTCTCCTTGTTTTCTTCCCAAGCAGTACTCAGAAAGGGTTACGGATTCACCAGCTGTCTGTACCCAAAGAACTTTGTTAAGGTTAAAGCATAAATAACAGTTATCAATATTGGTTTTCACTTTCTTGAAATTCATGAAATTCTAGCTTTGTTTTCTAGACTATCCTGGGCATCATTTAACACCACAAAGAATTTCTTTTCTCAAGCAGAATCCAACAGAGACTTGCTTATCACCCATTGCTTTATTAAAGATAAAACCAAATTCAATTCCACTTTCAATGGTGGAAATTAGGATTAATTCTCCTGAAGTATATAGGTCAGAACTTAAGCTGATCTAAACCAGTGTAATTCTGTTGACTTACACGGGATGAGAATGTAAGGGGGGACTTTGTTTTCTTAAGAGGAATCACAGCAAATCACTCTGTATTTCCTTATTTTTAATTTTAACAATGTTTCAAACTATTGTGCAGCTTTAAATCACCATTAACTATAAAATGTAGTTATTGATAAATGTTTAAGGTATATATTAACTGATATTCAGGCCAGAATTGTTTAAGATGTTAAAATGAAGTCATATTCAAAATAATTACAAGAAAGGTAATCGCAAGGCTGTTGAACTCTATTATGAGGGGTAATGTAACAGACCCATAGGGTCTTTAATGCCTTGGTGTTAAACAAAAATTCCTCTCCTCTTGTACTATCCGAAAGCTTCTGGAGATGCTGCAGGAAAGTTCTTAAACATACATATTTTAGCACCTGAAGGGACACACGGCTTTGCAAGAAGCTGTGCCCAGTGTTGACTAAAGCCAGAATTCCACCCCCCTGCTTTGTGACAAGTTGTCTATTCCTATTAAACAGATTTTTATTGATCCTCCTTGCAAGGAACAAGGAAAGTGGTACTTGATATGGTTTTAGCAAAGCAGGTGAGATTTCTAATTCATAGATAGCAATGTTAGATGATGAGCTCTGTCTCAGAAGAAAGCTGTTTCATTGCCATTTACATGCAGGGGGATATTTCAGAACAGAACCTGATGGATAATGATGAGCTGTAACGAGCATTTAAGCACTTGCTTTTATACAACTTGGTCACAATGAATTGCTTCCCAGTCCCTACCGGCAGCATTAGTAAAGACTCCACAAAATCTTTGGCTTGGCCACTGCAATCTTCACCTACTGCAGACAAGAGGAAAAAAGGCAAGGATTCTGGTGGTTTTAAGCAATTATATTCGGAGAGATAAAATTATCTTTGCAACATGAACTAAAGGTAAATGAAGGTATATGAGATAAGATTCAGCAAAATTGTGCTAGAGGTATGCTCAGGCATGACTTGAATTTTTATGCAGAGGCTTTGACATTTCACTAAGTTATTTTACATGGTGTCTAATATATACTGTACATTTATACTATATATTCTTATATATTGTTATTGAGAAAGGGAGCAATATCACTGTACTTACATGTTGTAAAAATGCATGATGTATGTTGTCATGATGCTGAAACTCCTTCCATATACTTAGAATTTACCATCAGTGGTGTTTCACACTGCTTGGTAATAAATGCTCATATTTTGGAAAACTATAAAACTTGCTATATTCAGGTACTTCCAGAGCATGCAAAAGTCTTTGCTTCTTCTTCAGAAAAGATAAAATGAAAAATCACATCAGTTTCAACACTGCACATCTTCCAAACTTTTGAAGGGATGATTTGTTGTGAGCAAATTCTGCCTTCAAATGGGAGCTTTCAATTCTCTGTGAATCAGTGGTTATTCTGGGTGATTATCTGAAGCCAAAATTTGACTCATTAGAACTGATTCATCAGCTGTTTACGTTGACATTATAAAAAAAAGAAAACCTCTGGGGTCACCAAATAAATTGATTCTCATTTGAAGAAGGACAAGGGTTTGCTCCTTTAGTATTTTTGCTTGGTAGTAAATAGGTGTGGGAAGAGCATGTCCTGCAATTTAGTCCTGCAATGTATGCATGCACTCACATGTGGGTTGGTATGTCTGCACCTCTAGGATCCTACATTTCTATATTCATGCTCTATATGCAGATTTTTTCTTGATTGTTTTAAACATGGCAATGCTGCTGTTAAGCTCATAGTTACAGTACACATCTGCAGAATATTTGAAATATATATTTTTTTGCTGTGAAACGTGCAAATATGATTCTTCCCATGTCTTATTTGATAATGCTGTTTGTAATAGCTACCTCAATGACAACAAAAGTTCCTACCAAGCATACACATTACTGAAGGTGGGCTGCTGAAACCAACAGAGATACAGTTATGGCTAACTAAGCAGTATGGGATAAACGCATTAGGAAAGGCAGAAATACACCCAGGTGGATTTACAGCAGATATCCAAACCCATTTTCAGTAAGATGAATTAATATTCACAAATAGCCACGTCCTTTGCCCACAGTAAAGTGCCTGCTAGGAGAGACTGTCATACTTGAGTTTCCCTAACATATAATCAAAGAAATTTGTGTACGAATAGGTGTTAACATTTGTTTTGCAAAGGATATCAATCATATTTCAAAAAATGAAGGGACATATTTCAATTTACCCAGTATATTATATTCTGACGACTCCAGAAAGGTTTCCAGCACTTAAAGTGAATGGCATTTAATATAGAACAACATAACAGGGGTGAGGGCTAGACGTGACCTTATTCAAATGTCGTAGCCATTACAAAGCCATTCCCGATGTAATTATAATTAAATACTTTATGCCTTTCTTGCAAATCCTCTGATCGATCATTGATATTAACATTAATATTGTATTACCCCCGAGCAAATGTCTCCCACGCAAGTGTTATGGATCACCAGGTTTCCATTAACAAAGTTGTGAGCTATTGCCATATGCTGGCCGTGGATAAATTTACGTAAATTACCTTTTCTCAGGGAAGGAGGGAAAAGTCTTGGGTTTTTTTCATTTTATCCCTGCACTCCAAATCTAGAGCTATTTCTTCAGCTCTATCACAGCCTGTCAGCTACTTACATAAAGCCATAACTGAAGAAAAAAGAAAATCTCACAGGAACATCCCGCTTTGCCCTGTCTTGAAGCAGGTGAATGTTCTCCAGCTGGTTTGGCACACAAGTCAGAATCTGAGCTGAAGCCAGTGCTGAGCAGGGCAGGGGTCTGCACCCCTCCAAGGCCAACACCAGGCTGGTGAAACTGTGCACAGCAGCCAAAGGGAGAAAAGGTATTGGTGTGTGACTCAGTTCCTCGTCTCGAGGGGTCCTCCTGACTGCAAGGAGAGACCCAGAATGAGCCATGGATTTCCTAACCCCAAATTGGTTCTTCCTTGGGAGGGCTGACAATGCCTTGTCTCTAGCCTGGGACAAGAGGGCAGCCCCTCCCTGCCAGGCTGGAGGGCAAAGCAAGGGGAGGGGGGGGAGCACAAGCCTTTTGTCCTCTCCTTTCAGGATCATAAATACCTTTGCAGAAGAAAGATAAAAGGTTTCTTTCTGGGGAGAAGCTAGGCTCAGCCTCACTGAGGGACCCTAGGGTGCTTTGTTTATTTATCCTTTTAAAGGAAGGCTTCCCATGACTAAACAAAGATTTTGATGGATCCACGCCAGGTTATTCTGCAGCGATTTGACTTCTAATGATTTAATTTCTGAGGCTTTTGTCACTGGTGTCCCACAGAAGTGTTTTTTTGCACAGCAAGATGGTGCTTAGCCTCAAAATGAAATTCAAAGGAGCTGGGCAAGGAAACAGCACTTTTTTTTTTTCCCACAGCCAGTGAAGAGAGGCCAGATAACATCCAAAGCAGGTCAGTGGTTGACCTCACCTAAGGGAACCTCTCCCCCAGCAGAACCTCCTCCTCATTATGGGAGCATTAATGCAAATCAGGATAACTGAAAACAAACCTTCTCTTTGTCAGTAAAGCCAAGTTCCCTTATTTTTTTTGCCAATCAGATAGATCTTATTAGTTGAGACCCATTAACTCCCTTTATAAACAGAAGCTGTGTTTAAGGAGCATTTGAAGGTCAAACCAGGCTGGAGAGCTGTCTCTCCCCACGCCTTGGCTTTGCTGTGCTCCATCTTGTAAACTGGGCTGCCCAGCAGGTTGTTCCCCAGCTGCCTCACGCAACAATCTCTGTGGTCCCTCAAAGCTGAATCAAGATTTTTGCACCATTTTGTGGTGACAGGGGACTTTCCTTTTGGGGAGCTATTACCTGCTCAGGTCCAAATCTCGTGTATCATCACTGTCTGCCAACAGAGGAGACACAGTGGGAGGGAAAGGGGGTTTGGAGGGATAAGCCTTGGTGAAAAAGCTCTGCTCCATGTCTTCCAGGAGTACAGAGTTTGCTGGGACTCAGTGAATGGCACAGTGCAATGGCCCTTGGGGTTGGACATCAAGTCTTTGTACTGGGGACATCTCCCTGGTGTCCCACCACACTCAGCCTCAGGCAAACAAGGGAACAAAGCCCACGTGGCCCCAAGCAAACAGGGCTCTGATCATCACCTCTGGCAGTGTAACACAAATCCCTGTCCATGATCAGCACTTTGGATCCCCAAAGCAAGACACGGAAATTCTGGGCTGCTCATTCCGGTTGGCCTCTCCCCTCTCTCTCTTCTCTGGGTGTGCTCTCCTCCCTACTGTGTTAGTGTAAATCCTTGCAAATCCATTAACTTTGGTACAATTACTTTTGGAACTGAAATAAAACATGTGAAACAGAACTTTGCACTTTAACATTTCTACTCTCACAGTCTGCCAAACTCTGCCAGCAACTCATCTCCTAGACAGAATTCTCAAAACAACAAATGATCTTTATTTTGCCTCAGCATCCACCTTCTAATTGCTTTCTGCAGAACATGGCTACCATATGCACTGCAATGGACAAAGAACTTAGGACATACCCTCTGTATTTCTTTTACTGGGAATGTCTTTCTTATTCCACTTAGGGTCATTAAATTAAAGAATAGGGTAGGTCCAAGTCCTATGGAACTTGCCCTGGAATTTTTTTACCCAGAGAGCTAACATAAAATAACAAAGTAAGTTGTGCTCCCTCCCATCCTAGCTACAACAGTTGGAGGCAAATCCAACTGTGAGAATTTTGCCTGAGAAAGAACTGCCGGATTTCTCCCACTGTGAAATCCAGCTGTTAATTCAAACAGAAGGGATGGACCTGACCAGATAGGCCAACTGGCGTGTATCCATCCTGAAGTCCATTGTGTTCCACAAGTTCCTAAATTTATGGTTGGGAAGGTCTTCCAAGCCCTGTAATGTAGTATGGCATGTAATGTTTTTGTTATGGAATGTACACTGTAAAGGAAAAACAAGGTCTGAATTTATCTTTCAAATGAAGATCCTGGAATCTCTAAGGATAAACAGGCTAAATTAGGAATCAAAACACACCATGTTTCTCACCATAACTATGAAACTGAAAATAGAACTTGCAGAGCAATGTCAGAGAAGGAAACTCGAAGTTGCAGTAAGCCCAACCAACTTTCTTTTTGTCATGAGTGTTTCTCTCTGTGTTCATTGTCACTTCATAGCAGGGGTTGGCAGTCTGCAGCAACAGGAACAACCTTTCATCTTTGGGGGGTTCTTGTTCTGCTGGAGCATTTCAGAAAAAAGTTTTGCATTTCAGAACTGAGCTTCTGGTCTCCATCAATAATGTTTGCGTTAGACACACACTATCTTGTCTGGCTCTTAGCAGACAAGAGCAGGTTGGAAAAAAGATACTGAAACCCTCTTTGTCTTGTCAGTCTTTGTGGTGCAGCTCAGGGCAGCTTTCTTGTTGCTACAGCTCCACAAACTTAACTGCTCTGCACAAAAGCTGCTCCCTCTGAGGCTGCTGTTGGAGACATGATGCAGACTTACACGGCTTGCAAATTTGTTCAGTTTTCATAGTGATAGAGGTGGTTCTAATTAACAAAAAAATAGGCTTCCTGAAATGTGCACAGCTACAAGAATGCTTTTCTGCAGTCATTAAAACCCTTTGTTAGTATGAGCACTTGGCCTTTCAGCCCCATGTATGGGGATCTAAGTGTTCCCCTGAAGCTGCAGTTTCCATAGCTGCTAATGGTGAAACCCTGTCATGTTTGCCTTTGTCTGGGAAAAATATTAGGATAGAATCAACTTTCCTCTTGAGCCCAAAGGCTCCACTGACCATTAGCCATCTGTCCCAAGCAAGATCAGTTCTAGCTGAAAACCCTTTTTTGAGGTTTCATTCCACATATATTTATTCCTACAACAAAATTGCTCCCCATCTCCCCCTCTTTGCCTCGAGGCGTTCCGCTGTGCTAGCACTGGCTGCAACCAGCATCCTCTGCTGCCATCACCTCTTTCCAGCATGGCCTCTCTGAGACTGAGGAAAAGAAGTGCTTTCCATGAAAACGAATGTGGAAAACAACAGGTGTAATGATCTGTGCTTTGTGATTAATCTGTCTCAGGCTTTTCCAAGGCTGAGGGCTATATGAGCAATTATCAAGCCCTGGGAGGCATTTCAGTACTAATCAGCCTATAACACTGTTCTACATTGGAGTGTCTGGGACTGGCTCCATGGATTGAATCCTGACTCTCATGAAATGAATGTGAGTTTTGCTTTTAGATTCAAGGGACCAAAACTTCATCTTCTGTTCCCAGGACAAGAGACTAATCAGATTAAAGGCCATGTGGACTGCAGAGAAAATTAAATACCTTTTAGCACTTATTTGGTGTCTTCTCAAGACAAAATAGAAGCTTGTTTCCACAGGTTTCTTTGGCTCTGTCTTTCAGCCAGACAAAATATTTCCTGAATTTGATGGGAAATGTGCCCAAATAGGGAAGAAGTTCCTCAAAGCCCAAGGGTTGAACACAGCAGAACCAGATGTTGGCATCTAGGGTGAAATTCCTGGTGCAAAGATGTTTGTATGTTCTTTGAAAGCACCTCTGGTCTGGGACTGGTGTTCACACTCAAATAAACAAGCTACACTAAGCTAATACTCAGAGTGGGATCTCAGATTTTCTTTGAACAGGAAGCTGTCCCAAAATCTGCTGCAGTTTGGCAAAGAGGTGACACTGTATTACTTTCTATTTTATTTTGCTGTTGTTGAAATTACAAGAAAATAAATATTTTCAAGATGATACACTGTGTATCTTTAATAAATACCAAGAGCATTTAATATAAACTACAGACACATGGTTTGCTTTGTTGTTGTAAGTAACCGTTTCCTTTTAACCAAATTAAAAGCTAGTTGTGCTGTGACGCTGCAGATTATAAATTAGCAGCTCTCATATGGTTTTGTGCAATTGTTTCTGGAAGAGCTTTAGGCTACTTCAGACAAAAATTTCAAATAAAATGTGAACTCATTGAACTGTAACTTGTGGTATTAGATTTATAATAAACAAAGTTAGGTCACATAATCATGTCTTGGAAAACAAGATTTTAAAATTCAAGCAGCAACATTTTAATCTGAGATAGGTTCTAAACCTGAAGTGAAGAGGAAGCTTGGCTCTTTCTGCTTCCCAGTGCATGAAACCAAGACAAGCCTATACCAGATGGAAAGCCCTCAGCCAGGCATGCACTTCCAGACAGGTTTGCTGAGGTGGCAGAAAACAGATTTCTTCTCTGCCACAGAAGAAATGACCCAAAGGTGGTGGTGGCCTCTTCCTGCTCCAGGACAGGATGGGAGGGACAGACAAAGAGAGGAGGGGGGCCCAATTCAGTCCTTCTTCCAGTGGTTCTTCACTGTTAGTTCTCACCTGTTCTTGGGGAGGAGCTGAGATCAGGTCTGGCTGCAGTGGGAAGCCAAGCAGCCCCCAGGGGAGCAGGCTGCTCAAGGAACATGCCTGATCTCCAGCCTCAGCTCTATGAATGACAGATTGATGTCAAAATACCTCTGCCCTCTGCCAGTGCACAGTTACCTCGATGTGGCAGAGGTGTAGATATTTTCTTAAACAGATCCTCCTTGCCTTTAAGACAACCTCACATCTGGCATGGGAAACGTATCCTTTCCACAGGTGTGGTCTCCTGTGTTGTTTTATAAAGGCACCTGGAACAATTTTTGCCACCCAGCATATGTGTACCTCCAGGACAATCCCTTAGCCCAGTCCCACCTAACTTCTCACCCTGGGCTGGATGGAGAGGACAAGCCACATGAACTGCTCTTAGGCAACCCCTGCTCCTACCAGCCTGCTCTCCCATGTCCCTTCCCACCAGGTGACAGGGGAAAATGCACAAGGAGCAGCCCTGTCTCTGGAGACCACTGCCTGTGTGCCTGCTTCTGGGTTCACTGGCAAAAAATGGTAGAACATCTCGCATGGCTGTGAACATTGCAGGATCTTCTCCTCCTGAGACATTTGCTGTTGACGAGCTGTGCAGTACTTACTGCCAAAACTGATTATCAGGCTTCCTGTTTCCTCACTCGTGATCCAGTAATACTGACGTGCAGTACAAGGAAAGAGCAATGTGAGCTACAAGTAGCAATAGCTGGAGGCAATTACAGGAGTATTGCTGGTGGTGGCACATGGACTCCTATATTAGATTAAATCATTCTCTGATTATAATGCACTTGTTCAAAATAGGAGATACTACATTTCTGTTTCAACATACAACCAAGACATCATTTTTATTTGCTTTTGTCTTTCAGCCTTTTCTCTGAAATATCATAAAAAACTTTCCAACTCCCAAGATTCAGGTCTATTTTGTCTCCAACATAAGCAACATCTCAGGATAAGTCATTGAATATGTCTCTCTACAGCCCCTTTCACAAGACAGTACAGAGAGTTCACCTTTGCAAAGTGTTTTGTTAGACACAGGCTACATCAGCAAGCTTACAACACCAACCTTCAACCTTCAGTTACTGTCACCTTTCCTGTCTCTGCTTTCATCTTCTCTAGTGCTTGAACATTTCATCCATCCTGCCACTGACCAGTTGTTACTGATCAGTTTTGCAAAGCACTGAGTGGTGCATACATGTGTAAGAATCACCAGCTATCCCACTTTCACATGACTCCAGAAGCAGGAGTTTTAAAAAACACAACAACAAGAAAAAAATGGGATCAGGTTACTTGTCTTGGAAACATTGCGACTCTAAAAAATAATTCCTGTTCCTCATTTTCAAGATGAGGTAAAGCATACTCCAGCTAAGTGAAAGAATTCTTCCAACCTGCATCCCATTTTAACTCACATTGCCACTTGCATTAGCAAACTTTGTGCCCTCATAGCAAGTAGAAGTGTTTATGTCCAGTTCTTTCCAAAAATGCCCACTAAACAAACTGACTGTCAGTAAAAATGAGCAGAAACCCCCTGTAATTTCAAGGGGAGCCTCTAGGACTGCTGCTGATGGTGTTGCAAAGATTTATTGAACAGCCAGGAAAATCATGCAAGAGCTTAAATAATTTTGCCATAGTGGATGCTCCCTGGATGTAAAATCTCCTGGAGAATCCAGTTTGGCTTTTCTTATGATATTCCCAAGACTATTTGGAGGGGGTTAGTATTCAATATTGCAATTATACAGGTTCAACAAGAAGAGACCTTTGGTTTTGCCTTCAGAGAAATTTCCCAGGCCAAAGTGAGAAAGTGAGCTGGTTACTTAGCATTTGTTGCAAACCCAGTCTTGGTGCCATCCTGAAGTAATGATCCATAGCAATCTGTTCCAGAGAGGGTGAGAAAAAGTGGATTGTCATGGATCGTGGCTTCTCGACAGCCCGACCTTTTCAGAAGAAAAGTTCAACAGAAGTGGGAAAGTTGTTTGGGTGGGGGTTTTTTTTTGGTTGTTCTTTTTTTTCCACTTGCCTGGTATGACTTGTGAGAAAGGAGCTTTTACTAATGAGCTCTGCCCTCCTCTGTCCTTCAGAAGTCCCTGAGGCTTTGCATGTATGATTAAGCCACAGCAAAAACTAAGGAGTGTGAATAAAAGAGATAAAACTGCACCATAATTATAGAGATCCTCCACCTGCAGCCACTGCTGAAGGTGTAAGGCAGCATTTGGGGGGGCACTATGAGCTACAGTAAGGGTGCAGTAAAGGACTTTCTGCCTCTCTGCAGAGCCAGATGTTTGCAATGCAAGTAAATGGTTACCTATAATGAACCCTGGCTTCTAAGGCTTGGAAACCTTCTGTGAACCTTAAGAGAAATGACCGTTGAGGAGAGTGAGGAAGCAGACATGCCAAAGTACCATAATGACTTTTTTTAGTGAACTTTTCCTCCTCCAAATGTGACAATGGAAATTTTGCTGCTACCATGAGGTGTCTAGGACAAAAATAAGGAGACATTCAGAAAAGTTGTGTAAGTGTAACCAATTCTGTCAGTTTTCCCAAAGCTCTTAGTCTCAATCTTTGATCTTGACAAAGTGAAAGACAAGTCTATCTGGCAGTTGGGCAAGCCTGTCACATCCTCTCCATGGCTTATGTGAAGGCAGAGTGTGTTACACACTACCAGGTGCTAATCCCTTTTGCTTGCAATACAAAAATTAATAGGATTTCATGTTGATAAAATGTGTGTAAAATTATGCTTGAAAGTCCTCAGTTAACTGTCTTTTCATCACTAAAACCAGTTCAAGTTGCATAATGTTTTTCTTTTTGAAAGAATTAGTCCTCAATCAGGATAATTTGGAGGACTAGCTGGGTTAATTTATGGCAGTGTTATGAGTTATTCAAGAAAGCTCTTCTGTATATGAATTATTTCCACAAAGTGATGCAAATAATTGCTTAATGCTTTGGCATTGTAATACCCAAACCCTCAGCACCTGAACAGTATTAATGACAGCAGTACTTGGCCAAACTACCTGTAATATTTTTCCCAATCTTTTCCATGCCAAAGATTAAATGTCTCAGACAATGAGGTATGAAAAGTTACTAATTTTTGCCCGCAAACTGAACCTGAAATAAAATGTGTTCCTCTGGCTGCTGCTTCAGGACTGCTTTCATGTCACTTTGGTTTTAATACATTACATTTTAGCCAGGTTTAACCCCAGTCAATAGGTGCACCTTGGTTACCCCAGATAAATACTTCACCGAGCAGAATCAGGACCCAAGACTCATTTGTCCTTCATAAAGGTTTGTTTTGTTTGTTTAAATATTAGCATCCACCAGCTGTGCAAAATGGACCTTTTTCATCAGTTGCTTGATCATGGTGGGAAAAGCTATTAATTTAGTCAGTTCCCTGCAATGAGCTCTGGGGTTGCTACCAAACCACAAACTGATGAAAACAATAAATGCTGGACTGTATTAACTGTAAAGGTTAATCCATAAATCAAAAGGAAATGTCAGATGCCTTTTAACATTGATTGAGATGTAATTTGGTGTTGGTAGTGATATGTTTGTTACATAAATTCACAAATGCACTCATTTCCTGCTAGGAACCCAGTTCATTGTCACTTACAACAAATTAAGTATTTTATTTATGTGACTGTGTAAAGATTGATTACCTCACTCTGTTTAAGTTACAATACATCACCGATTTTAAAATATGTGTTTATTAATACCCAGGTATTCCAGAATACACTTGATTTAGTATGAAAATGAATATACTCTTGTTTTTCCTGGAAGCATGACATTCATTTAAATATATTTCAGGCAGTTGTTTCTTTTAATTTTTGTTTTTGATTCATGTTTTTCAAATTACAGCATAAGAATTAGCCTTTGTATAAATGTGTTCAGAAGAATAAAACATATTTTCTGTATTATGGATAGATCATATTTAAACGTATAATATAAAACAACAAATATGAGGAGGAAATGCCACAAATTAGATCAGAATGGAATACAGCAACTGATGCCAAAACAGCAAAGAAAAGATCATTACAATCACTCCTGGAAACGTTTTTTTCCACTACTTTTCATGAAAGAAATGTGAGGCCAGAGATTTTTCACTCAGTGCAAATAAGAATCAGGTCACCAGATCACAGGATATAAACATATAAAACCAACCTTGATAGATTTATCTAAGCAAAGAAATTCCAAAAGAAGGTCCTCAAGTACAGGAGCATCACGCCCAGGTTGCTCTTAGCCAAAAAGTGGAAGCTACTGAGCATTTTCACCAGCTGTCCCTTGGGTGGGCAGGGTGCTGGAGGTACCAAAGCTGGGAGCAGTAAGTGCTACAGAGTCCCTGGCTCCACCTTTGTGTCCTGTTTTTTAGAGGGAATCCCAGATGCTATGGTTTAACATGGTAATAGCTTTAATAAAATATTTTCCCCCAGATTCCCAAAGGGCACTGATCCACACAGGTATGCAGGAAGCTTTTAGTGAGATGAAGGTGTGCAAGGCCACAAGATTCCATCAATTTAAAAATGCCCCTAAAGCTCTTCATTCTGTGCTCACAGGAGCTGCGGAAGCTCAGCAATGGCATCCGAATATTTGAGCAGTGGAGATGGGCAGGACCTTGCCCTGTGCAGATGCCAGGTCAGTCCTCATGGCTTTAAGCTCTGAGCTCTGATCAACATTAAAAAAAGGAGATCTTGTTGTCTGTCTCCCTCAGCGTCTGAACAGAGATTATAACCAGAGAAAACATGTTCCTTGCTTATCTGGTTTTCATATTTACTTGCAAATGCCTTATGTACCTCAGGAGACATTTCAACATTGCTTCTCCTATCACCAACAGATCTTTGCCAAGGTGTGAAATTTTAGGAGGGAAGTTCCAGGACACATGTGAATCCTTCTCTGCAGTTTCTGTCTCTGCCCTCCTGTTGCTTATGGAGGCTGAAAGGGCTGAGGAAAAGGCAGAGCGTGTGGGGACAGAGGACGATGTGCTCCAACATGGCGCTGAGGGGCCAACCCCTGGGGACAGTCTGCTGCCCCTATCTAAATCCTAGATCCTAAATCCTTTTAGACATAATCCAAAAGGTCCTTGGAAGAGAGCCCTCAGAGTACGAGGAATTGAAGCAGGAGGGCTTTGGGACTCTGAGAGGGGTGGAGCACAGAGGGGTCTATTCCCCCCCATCTCCGGCCCACATTCTATCAAGCTCAAGCTCCTGGCTCCCGGAAGGCCTCTGTCCGCCTCTCTCCGCCCCCCTCCGCCTCTGTCTTTCCCTCTTTGCTTCCCTGTGTTCCCCTGAGCTCCTTCACCACCAGCTCGTCCCGGCTCTCCAGAATCCGCATCCATCGGGTGCTGGGATGAACCGTGGAGCCCTCTCCTGTGTCGGCCCTGCCTCAAGGGGCCCTCGGGCACCCATCCCTGCCAGCATCGAGCTGGGATTGTCTATATATTTGTATACATTCATATTTCTCTTCCTTATCCCATGTGTTTACTGCCTTTCCCCTGTTCTAGTAACTCTGTCTCCAGTTTTTTTATTTCCAACTTTAAGTCTCTCGTCCCCCTTTTATCTTGCCTCCGGAGGGGGTGTGTTTGCCGGGGGGTAACAGACAATGATTCTGTCTTTTGGTTTTTGGTCCACCCAAACTGTTAAACCGTGACAAGGGCAGAAAAGGAGAGATGCAGGAGGAGATAAAGACCACCCTGGCTTCCAACCAGCTCCCATGGCTGTGTTTTATCCCCAGAAGGAAGTGGAAGAATGTCTTTGGAATCTGAGGCAATGCAGTCAATCCAACACGATCCACAGCTCCACACGCAGGGCAGGCATTCTGATAAACCCCACAGCTTATTTTGCTGGGAAGAGTGACTCTCGGTGCTGACATCAGTCCATCTCTCCACACCCTGCCTGGGGATTTCTTTTGGTACTGTCTTTTTCTTTTAATGTATGATTACAATGCAGAGATATTTCAGCTACATTTGTCCTATTTATATGGTGCTCTCTAATCAAATGTTCAATACTCCTCACCTTCAAGGATGGAATGGTAATGAGTGTATAATGAGTTACTCCACTACCACTAGTTTCCATGACTTTTAAACGAGCTTTAACAGCTCTGAAGTCTTCAACGTAGATTATTGGGAGCCCTGCTGATTCACATGGCTATTGTCTCTGGAAATAAATGAAAATTATTTTAATATTCACAGTGTCATTCACTCGTGTGCAAGTTGGAAGGGATGAAAAACTACAAAGATAAACACAAAAAGGCATGCGGCTAGGGTAAATCTCAAGGACATGAATAATAAAAATGGAGATGAGATCTCTGAAACCACCAACTTTTGGGAATTCTTCCTGCAATCCAACTGTCACACAGATGAAATACAGAGGCCAGCTCTCGTCCCAGTTACCATGGTGATGGTTTTTGTCCTGTGGGTTAGTGTAAATGGCAAGGATAACACCAACAGGGCAAAAAAGTCTGCAGAAGTTGAGGTCCACCCACTTGTAGGTGGAAGAGGATTTCCCTGCTGGGAGGTGAGCTGAAGCTCTATCCCATGGTCATGTGTTTGATTTGCAACAGCCATGTGTTCCCAGACTTTCATGGTAGTCAGCTCAAGCTGATAAAAAAATCCTTTATCTCTGGATCTTCTCAGATGAAACATTTTGACCACTGCAATGCTTCTATGAGATTTTTTCAAGTTTAATGTCACTGGATTTCTTTGCTTTCTTTTTTTTTTTAAAAAAGAAAATTGTGAAGTTGCTTTGTGTATTTTTCTGGCAGTGCTTCAAACTCTTGGATTTGCCAGCTCATGACTAGAAAGCATAGATTGTTTCTGTAAGGGTTTTTACCCTATATATTGCTTACATCTAATCATTTATAAAGAAAAAGGACCTGTACAATAAACCAGGCAACTGTCCCACGAACTGGTCCTCCCACCAGTTTCATGTAAGACACCTGGGGTGATACCACCTACTTTGCTGAACATGGTATGACCCCATTTAATAATGTGCAAAACTCCCACATCAAGTTTTATATGGCATGGCAATACCAGCGTGGCAGCCTGTGAAGATAAGAGAACACTGGGTTTTGCCCTTCTGCTGTTAACTTGGGATGCTTGAATACAAATATCCAGAACATATTCTCTTTAGAACAAACCATGCATTCCTCTGTCTAGCTGAATTATTTTCTGTGTGAAATAAATCAGTGAGCAAACGGAAAAAAAGAAAACACAAAAAGCACACAAAGGAAAGAGAACAGAACACAGACACAGAAGCTAGGAGAGGGAGGACTGCTAAATCCCTGTTTCTTTTTATACCCTGATCACAGAAGAGTTGAACTAGGTCTAAATTATTCATTGGGAATTAAAGCCAATTTGGTTCTTTTTCCCCCCCTCCATTTGCTTTTTTTTTTTTTTCTCTGAGCTGTTATTTCACCTTCACTGCTGATACCTGCAGCACCTAAGGCCAAAGTCAGACCAGGTGTGAGAAGGAGCTCAACACTGAGACCCAGTCAGTCCTATTCTCCATGCCTAAGTTCTGCACAGGGAGCAATCTCTTACACAGATTTAGATGTCAGAGCTACTGCAGGAAAACCCAGGAAGACTTAATAAACATATGTGGAACAAACTAAAGGGAGGGGGAAGGACAGGTATGCAGTTTTGTAGTCTTACCAATCTTCTAGTTTTTGTTTTAAACTAATTTTCGTATACTAACAGGGTCACATCCTGGCAGAGAACATTTTCTTTGCTGTGTGCAGAGCTTACTGGACTCTTCCCATACTTCAGGTTATTTCTTTTCCTAGATACAAGCCCAAGACACTGAAGACTTACCTTTCCTTGCCATCCAAGAAGTCCCTATGGAAGCCTCTCAGAAATACCTTGTGTGAAATGCTGTTTTTTTCCACCTAGGGGAAGCCACGTGAACTGAGGTTTTAATGATACAATTCAGCTAGGAGCATTTTAAAAGCTCTTGAGTTCATCTGTACCTTAACGAGTTCAAGGTCATGTCCTTTAATCCCTGACTAGTCTCCTAGAGAATTTCCAAAATTTTTTATTTTTAGTGGGGAAAAAATTCTGATTCAGTCTGGTTGTGGTCCTCTCCTTGGCAGAAGACACATCCCATCTCATCTGCTGTAATCTGCCAGCACTGCAACCTGGTTAAAACAGCAGCACTGGAGTCCCTGAGCAGAGTTGACAAATATAAATAAGGGACAGTTGTCACATTTGGTTACAGGAGGGCAGCAGAGAGGAAGGTTGCCTGCAGCAAGAGCAGCCAGGCTGAGACAAACCCTCCCATTGTTTGGGGTCATCTGGTCTACAAACTGTTTCACATGAGAAAATTAGATTATGCCAAACCAACTTCTTTGGAGTATTTTTTTTTTTAATCCAGCATTTAAAGGATGGAAGTAATCATAAATCTGGAAGCAATCACACACACATCACTTAGAAATGCTCTGCCTGAGTGCAAGAGAAACAGAATTCATCAGTGCTGATTGGCCTGGGGTATCTCTCCCCCCACCAAGCCCATGTCCCAGACAAGTTAAATGTTTCATTAATTAGGCGCTAACTATAGTTAAAATTAGGAGAGCTGCAAGGATCTCTCCTCTTCCTTCAGACTTAATCCTCTGATTAAAAGCAGGGCCTCCAGTTTGAGCTCTCAGGGTGACTCTGCTTTGCTGCTTTGCATTTGCTGAGCTTGAGGGTTGAGTCAGTCTGGTGGGGTCCATGGGCCAGAAGCGGATTTGGGTTTGGTGCCAGGGCAGGGGACAAATGGTGGGAGCAGGCTGGAGGAAGGGGACACTGCTGTCAGCATGCTCTGTGATGGATGTGCACACACCCAACTGCTCTCACCAGCCTGCTGTAAATCCCGGCCATGTATGAAAAGAAACTGGGCAAAGCCCAGTATGAGACTCAGACAAAAGTATCTCCAGAGAAGGCCACTGAGGACATCCACCATGTTCTTTACCCACACATGGAGAGGTGGCAGAAGCCACAGCCCTCTTGTCAGGCCCACAGAGAATGACACCTTGGAGGCACTCATCTCCTCCATGGTCCTCCCAGAGTTGGGACATCATCTCCTGCTCCTCCCAAGCTCTGCAAGGCAAATGCAAAGAAAGACAACCATCCCGCTAGGAAAAATCTAGGTTTGTGCATACTATCTTTCCCTGGGAGAGGCTGAAAGCTCCTTATCCTCCCAGGTTCTTGGTTTTGACTGTATGCAAAGCACTGTTCCGAAAGGGACCAGCATGGGGATTTCAGGGTTGTTTTCTTGTTAAGAAGCAGAGAAAAGATCTGCTCTATCTACCCATCCAAAGTGCTGTCAGACTGATACTAGTCAGAAAACAATGGTTTTGGCAAGCCAGTCTGTCAAGAAACAAAAACAAACGTGGTGATTGAATTCAAGTGATGAAGGAAGCACAACAAAAAAGAAAACAAAACAAAACAAAACAAAACAAAAAAAAAGGGGGGAAAAAAAAAGAAAAAAGAAAACAACAGGGACATTCTGTAGTAACCACAAAACCCCAAGTTTTCTGCCATATTCTGTTTTCCATAAATATTGGCCTTGCTTTAATGTAGAGCAGCCAAGAGCTGCTTGTATGAATGCGGCCTCCCTAACCAAAAGCTTTAATCAACTATAAATAAAGTTACCATGACAGACAACAACAAATATTAATTAACCATGCTAAGGTAGGTTCTAGTAACATTCAACAAACTAGAAAACCAGGAAAGGCTGCTGAAAAGCAAGCACTTCCAGGCAAGCAACCACTATCTCATCAGCTGTAGTGAGCAACATGCAGGGAGCAGCCAGGGGAAGGATGGAGCATTGCCTGCCTTCCAGCATCCAACACCTTAAGAATCAAAACCAAAACCTGATTAAAATACCCACAATTTCACTCATAGTCTTTCTTCCAGGTCAATACCTTCTCCCCATGTTGGCTTTTCTCCTGTTGCCATCTTGCTTCTGAGTGTGAGAGACTTGGAACATACTGAGAAAGTTTTGTTCCTTGTAAATCCAGAGGGCTGAAAATGATGGCCTCATAATGAAAAGCTGAAATTGCCACATGATGACTCAGTTCCAGGACGTGGTACATTTTTATACATTAAAGACAACAAGATTGGTTTTGAGATCCAAAGAGCTGGAAGGTCTGAGGATGCCACAACCAAGCAGGATGCTGGAGAAATGTTGGGAAATCCCCATGCTCATGTCCTTGTTTAGCTAATGTTCTTTTTCAAGAAGTACCAAGGGATGAATATCTACAAGCAAAGAACTCCCTTTGAACTGTGAGTATCAGGGAATAATTTCCCAGAGCAGTGAATCAACAATATCTGAGGGAAAGCATCCACCCACCAGACCTCCAGAACTGTTCCCTTTGGCCAGCAGGACTGCTATACAGAGTTGTAATAAAGGACTTCAGTCTTTGACCAGCCCTGCAAGACGATATTCCACCTGCTTCTTTAACACACACAACCAGGAACTGGGAAAAAAAAAATAAAATCTTACATTTCACTCAAACAAAACATTCCGAGCAAACCTAACAATGAGATATTTAATTTCCATTATTCATTTCTCTGTGGAGCAGAAGCATGTTTAGATCCATCTGTAAACAAAAGTTCCAACAGAACTGTTGGAAGCAAAGCAAAGCAAAGCTTCATCTTGAGAACATCTCAAAGCAAAGATTAGAGCATTTGGAATTATTATTTTGAAATACATTTAGCTATCATCTGTTCTTAGCTGAGGCACCTGAACAGTTTGATTTAATTTACAAGCTTGTCAGAGGGACTCACATTCCCATTTTTTTCTTTTTTGCTAATAAAATATTTGGCTACAAACATTCACCCAGTTCACAGCCCAACACTTCACCAGCTTTGACCCTGTTTACCTCATGAGAGCCGAGTCCTTTCTAGTCTGAAGTGGGGATGACTGGAGGCAGGAGAGATACCAAATAAACAATATTTGTAATATTACCCTGCAGCAAAAGGAACTACAATACATTATTTTAACTCTCCCACTGTGCCAGGGAACTTCATCAAAGTGCGTGACCTTGGCAATCATAAGCTTTGGCACCCTGCCAGGAACAAACAGTGAGTTTAAAATTAAGTAATTGTTTCAACGTTGAATTTCTTTCTTGTTTAGTTTTTGCTGGCATTGAACTCTTAATGTCAGGTTAACATACTTTTTGTCTCATACTAATATGTACAGATATTTACAGAAAAAACAGGGTGAGTCACACTGGAAGGGAAGACACTGGAGCTACACCAGTGAAGTTCAGCTTGTAAAGAGGAAAAAGAAAGTTAGAATGTTATTTCAGCTGGAGAGCTTCTAAAATCAGTACTAGCAGCTTTCCTTGCTGAGGACAGTATCTTTAGCCTGGTCAATGCTACTGACATCCTGGGGTAATACTGCCATTAATTACAAGGAGTTTTTTCCTAATGGAGAGTCTGGACCTAAGTTTCCATCATGAACCTTGACGACTGTAGTTACAACCTTCCTAATATCCAGGCTGAAGATGACTATCTGAAAGCAACAGCTCTCTCATTACCATGTATAGAAAGGGAAAGAAGTTTTTTCATTGATTGCTCAGTAAGATCATACACAGTTTGGTGTCTGGCAAGTACAGATTCTCCTCTCTCCCAACAACGGAGCACCCGAAAGAAAAAAAAAAAAAAAAAGACTTGTAGTAAAAACCTCATCAGAGTGAGAGAGTGAGAACTCAGGAGGCCAAGCCATGGAGCACTCTGAAGTTTTTCCATGTCATTCTGCCAAAGACTGTTTTTGCCTCATGTACTTTTTTGCTGAAGAGTGCGCGGTTCAAAAGAGTGAGTCTTGCTGGGATTAAAGCCCTATTATCTTTTGACAAGACTTGTGGCAGGCTTCCTTGGTAGATTGATGGGAGTTTGTGGTTCTTACAAGTACTCAGAGGGCTCCATGGATACATTTGATAAAATAAAAAGAGAAATATTCAATCCCCACCCCACGCTCTGGGGATGGGGGAATGATTTGGGCAGAAGAGCAATTGCTGGTTAGCAAAAGTAGCAACATAACATGAATTGTAAAAAGGCACCACTGGAGTCTTCAAAGAAGGGGGTAGTGAGGGCAGCAGTGCAAGATTTTGGCCAAAAGGCTGTGTGTTAGGGTGTTGGGGAGCCACTCACTGTGGCTGAGAAATGATCAGCAGCTCTAACATAGAGGAATGAGCCACCAGAGAAAAAGGTTGTTAAAGCAGCAGAAGTGTGTGGATGATAGTCCCCACCAATAAACAGGAAAATACAGGAGAATGACGAGTTTTCTTTCCTCCATAGCTTATTATTTTGCTCTTTTGCATGTTTAACGTTCTAAAATGCAGAAATCTGCATTTAAACCCCCCTACCCTCCTTATCTGGTCACTTTTCAAACAAATGAATTGCTATTTTTTCAATGAGTAATAAATAAAATATGGGACAAAAATGGTTTATCTTTTCATTCTAAAATAAAGGAATAATGGCAAGGATATAATTTTATTGAAAGAGCGTATTTTAGTGTTTCTTACATGGGATGTTTTAGTCTGAAAACCTTTGCAGTTCATGTTTTTGATGCTTCCAAAAGTTAAACTCTTTGACTTCTTGCTTTGCAAACAGTGGTTTTCTTTTCATTAAAAGTCACTTCAAAAGCTGTGAGAAGGATAAATAGCCTGAAAATTAAAGGCAACACTGCATTTTCAGTCAAGCAAAAACATGCCTGGTTAACCAGAATGAAAAATATTGGTAAGGGAGGGCATTTTACTTCATTTCATTCAAAAAACTTCCACAAACCTCTTTCACCTCAACCAGCTTCTCTCCCACCTTTGCTTGTTTTTTCCCACTTTTGGCCTCAGAACCACCACAGGTCCTTCGTACCCCATGTTAATCAATCAGTTCTTCTCCCAGATGTTGAACTTCCAAAGAGGGAAGGAGATTTCTGGCAGCAAGGGGCACGGGCTGTTCCCATGGTGGGCAGGAACGTGGCAGCCCAGAAACCATTCTTGGCTGATGCCTGGAGGAGCTCTTTGTTCAGGAGAGACCCAGGCAACTTCAGCAAGGTCTGGTCTGAGTTAAGCTGAAGTTGAAGCAGCCAAGATTTCCATTCACATCTCTTGAAAAGGAGGGGAGGAGAGGGCTGACTGAAGATGGGGCTCACTGCAGTTGGCTGATGCAGATATATATATACATACACATATATGGTGATAAATGCATCTGCATTGTGTCTACATAGCCTGTGGGTCTCCTTTACTACCAAGGAAGATGTAGTTAAGATACTCATTGCTGTCTAAGCATGACTTGTCACCACTGATGGAGCTTTCTCAATTGGGTCAGCTGAATATGCTGTAAATGCAAATTTCTGTAAGTGGACTGTGACAGGGATGAACTTGGTTCCCCCCCCAAAAAAAAACCTAAGGAACCATTAAACAGAACTTGAGTTGGAAATGAGCTTCAATAAATCTACCTTATGAATGCAGCAAACAGTAGATGCATCAGACAGCCAATAGGGATTGGGGCATCAGGCCTCTTATATGATTGTTTTATTCTGAAAAACATGGAAAACATGAGCATTGGCCAAAATCCCTGCTCTTACTCTTGCTCTCAGGACAGACCCTCAGCCACACAAAGGGAGACAGGAAAAACTGGAACCCCAGTTTCCCCGGGTCTCATGTTTGAGACCAGGCTGGTTTAAACAACTAAGGAAAAAAAGGCAGGATGGAAGCCAGGGTTAACTGGAAGGAAGATGGCAGGGGGATAGGTATGAATCAAATTCTTGGTGTTTTATCTGTTAAAATGTGCTTAAGAGCAGTAGGAGAACCAGACCTGAGTGGAAATGGACATGATAGTCCAACTGAGCCTATTATAGGATTCATTAAGTCACTGGTTAAAATATTATGCAAACCACTCAAAGAACCAAAACAAAGGCTGTGTGACTTTAAAATTTGCATTAGTAGTAAGGCATATGGCTGCTCTTCTCCTCTCTGAAAAAATCTCTAGTAGATGTTTTAAGGGGAAGGTAGGTAGAACTCCAGAGCTCCAGTGGAGCTCCACAGTGTCTTTATTCAAGCAGCACAGCATGGCTTTGTGTGTGATGGAGCTTTGTATGTGATGGGGCTTATTTCATCAGCTTGAACTCTCCAGGCTGGTTCTGGGTCCCCACACTGGGTGCCAGGGGGTTAGCAGAGGGCTGCTTGCTGTGCCTGTCTGTGTCTTTGGGAAAAGCAGGCTGGGGAATTCTTCCAGATGGGAATGCATTTTTTTGTTGCAGTACCCATGACATTGCTGATTAGAGGGGGATTACCAGTAGCCTGAGATACTTTGGAAGAGGCCGGGAATGTCACGGGAAAGCTGGAGTGTCCCTTGTCCTCAGTGCTCGGGTCCAGCTGAAAATGCCAACTTTTCTCCAGGTGCTGTGACTAAGGGCACAGAGGATCTTGCTGCACCCGAAGCAAGGCATTCTCCAAAAAGGCAAAATAAAGATTGTACTTAGAGCAGTCTCTAAATCTTTCCAAGATAGTTGATATGAGACAAATCGTAATGAACAAATATATTTTGTGGCAGCTAGAGGAGCCTTTTGTCAGATTTCACCACATGGTGGCAATAGTAGTAAAGGTTTGATGCAAAAGATTTTTCTGGAAGCTCCTGAGCCATTTAATGTTTAAACTGGGCTGCTGTTCAGTCTACCTTGTGGTATAATACAGCTCTATTTTTCTGTGCAGAGAAATCAGCTGTCACAGATCCCTTATTGGAACTGTGGCCGTTTCTCATCCTCATGTGTCCGGTGAGGACCACAAACAATTCTGAAAATTCTTTTAATTTCTCCTTCACTTCTTTTTTTCCCCTCCCACCTTTTCCTTCTCCAAAATACATAATTGCAGCTTCTGTGAAATGTTAATTCACAGAAGGTTGTGTTCTCAGAATTGGGAAAATTGCAACATTCATTTTCTTTAGAAAGTGAGGGAGACTTCAAATTTACAAGGATTGCCTAAATCTTCCAGTAAGATCAGATATTTGTCGACCAGCTTAATTGCTAGCAGAAGAAAAATAATTTAAAAAAAGCACAACAAACCACAACCAAAAAAACCAAATCAAAACCAAACCAAAAAAACCCAACCCCAAAACTCCAGTCACCAAACAGTATGAAAGAAGAGATGAAGTCATATGTCATCTCTGAAGTACTGCTTTGCCATCCATTCCTCCCAAAACAAAAAAGGGCAGTAAATCCAGGCTCAGTTACTAGTGGTTGCTGACCAAGATTGCAACATCACTTCAAGAGGTAATAATAAACTCCTAACATCTTTCATTCTACAGAAATGCAAACTCGGTGCTGACATTCCCTCTCCTCTAGGGTGGAGCAGGGCAGCTGCTTTGCACCAGGCACAGGGTGCACCTTTTGCAAGGAGGGAAACAACCCACAAGGAACAACAGGGTGCAGGTCATGTTCTAGGTAATTAGAGAATTATGCATACTGTGATCCATCTGGGACACTTGTGCTCCTAGAACCACCTTACAGCCATGACAGGGCTCCAGGAGTGCATTGCAGCTGCCCCCATAGGTCAGTTGTTGCAGAAGCAGCACAGAGCAGAAGCCTCTCTGATGCAGGGGTTACAACATGACAGCACACACACAAGAGTTAACACCTCATACCCATGAGAAGTGTCAGGGATTTATGGCTCTCCTGGGGGATCTGCTGCTGCTGCTGCTGCAGAAGCTCCATGCAGCATTGTCTGCAGTGCTGGATCAGCAGTGGCATTTCCTGGAGCACCTGTGTTTTTCTTGGAGGTCTCTCATCTCCATGCTGACCAGACCTGATGTTGCTTATCTTCAGTGATTAGATCAGCTCATATCTCCAGGACTGGAAGGAATGATATAAAAACATGCCATCCTACACCATCTCAAATGACCTATCAGGAAGCAGTTTATTTATGTGTCTGACTGTATACACATGTGCAAGGAGGCAGGTGCAGACTTAGCAGGAAAGTCCCCAGTAAAGCTCTCTAACCCTCCTGTCACCCATTCACCTTGACAGGTTGGGTAACACGTTCTGCCATGTCTCTTTTGACAGTTTTTGTGGTGGCCGTGTACATCCTGGCTAGCAGGATATGATTGTCACACCTCTTACTGCCATCCTCTTGTGAGGGTAACTAAGGTGCTTGGGTAAAGTGAGACATCACGAGTCAGGCTTTCAAAAATAGCCATTGAATAGAAACCAGGAGCAAGTATTAGATGGTCCAGGACTGTTTTAATTACTGCCTTTGCTTAGAGGCAAACACATGAACCACCATCCCAGACTGCACCATCCTGGGCAACTCCTAGCACATCACTCCACCACTTCTCTCCCAGACACCCTGCTCTGACTCCTCTTCCCCAGCCCGCCGTGAAGAGATCAAACAGACATTGTAAACTGCAATAATGTCACCGAAGGGAGTGGGACCATGCCACTTTACATCAGCTGAGCCCTTCATCCAGGCATCCAGAACAGCACCACAGAGGACACAAAGCTTTCCTTGCAGCACATGTGCCTGTGTGCGCGGCAGCTCCGCTTCAGACACAAAGGTGTTTGCAGCTCCAGTGTTTGATGCAACAGGATTCCAAGAAAGGAGCCATCAGTTACATTGATCTCTGTGTCTGTGTCTTGGCTGAAATCTTTCCCTGCGAGTCCAACAACAACAGCACATCAGTTACTCCAGTGGATTTCGTTTCTCAACCCTGTAACATGTCATTCCTGGACAGATGCCCTGCACTGAAAGAGTAAAACACTCTGCTCCTGGCCACTTATTGCATAAGAGCTCATGCCCACTACCAAGTTATTTGTACAACTAGTTATTTGTACTCTGTTATTTTTACTTCCACAAAGCCTGAAGTACCAAGGGACCAGTATTTTTATATTGGTTTTCCTGAACAATTAGTATAAATCACTCAGGAAGGACCAGAATGAATTAGTGCTGGAATCTCTTCCTGAAACTGCCTCATTTAACCAGGTTAACAATTATCAAGTACAAGAATAATATGCAGAAGCTGAAACTCTGAAGTGTGCCTTCAGGATTTTATGGTAGCTTTTTTGAATAAGGGGAGGCAAGATCTTACTGGGCTTGGACATCCCTGGAGACATTCTTTGCTTTGGAGCTTTAGAGTCTTTTGTCCTTGCTCAGGGCACAACGAATCCCTCAGGAATTTCTTTTCTGTGTGCCCTTGGTCTAGTAGTCGTGCTTGTAAATGAATCCTGTCTTTCTCCAAGGGCTGAGAATATCGTGGAGAGTCTACATGGAAGGTGTTCAAATAGCAGAAGAAATCAGTAAGGCAATTTTGTGCCTTATATTACACTTTAACAGGTGTCTGATGGTCTATTTGTCATTTAGCTAACTGAACAACACATTCAAGGAAGATGTAGACATCCTCATTTCCTCCTTAGACACCTTAATTACTACTGTAGAAGCCCATTAAATCCATCAAGAAGAAAACTAGTCAGCAGTTACAACACATTGTATATGGAGTAGCTCAGCAGGCAGACACAGTAGGAGCTGCCTCACCCTCTCCCAGAGAGGGCTAGATAAAATTCAGCCCCCAAAACTGGATAGCAAGGAGGATGTGATGTTTCAGCTGCTGTGCCTATGTATTTTTTTTTTAAATGCACTGAAGTCTGGATTGAACTGATGCTTCTAGGAGCAATATTGATTTGATATGCCTGGAATGTTTGCCTTACAGTCCTCCCAGCACCCAGCAGTGAGTCAGCAGTGTGCACCCAGTTTCTGCATCCTGACAAAGAGACATTGAGATTCACACAGCCTCACATCTGTGTGACTGTCTTAAGCAGCTCCAGTGTCATTTAACTCAGTTCAATCATAGGACTTAATAGTGTATATATCATTAGTCTTGCTGTTAGTCTGCCTTACAGATGTTACTGCCATTCTTTCACTAGATAGAAATGACTCTTTCCAAAAGATTTCCCTTTTCATACATCAAAATATGTTAAACAACATCCAGTCTTAAGTGTTGCAGCCCTTTCAGTATGCAAGACCTTAATGAACACCTTATCTGATTGGCCATCACATAGGGCATTAGAAATTCCTAATTTCTTTGGGCATTTCCATTAATTTTGCTCATCTCAGCTGTATTTGACAGAAATTATTTCAGGCAGCAGGAAATGTTCAGATGTATTAGAACTTCCTTACAGTAAACATGTTTAGTTAACATAGTGCCATGAGAGTAAAGGAAGGTCAGACTGACACCAGGAGCACATGGTGCCCAGTTGTTCCCATTGTTAGTATCTGGTGTCTCAGCCAATTCCTGCAGGGACAAGGGACATGGCTGTGAAACATAAACAGGGACAGTGTGCAGATAAACCTGATTACCATGTTTCCCCTGAACAACATCCTCTTGTTAACACCACTGTAGCTGAGTGCATGCCAGCTCATACTATTCCCTCCAATGCTGTTTTCTTCTACCCCATGCCTTGTTTGGCTGCAGAGCCCAGATTCTCCATCCTTTCCTCCTTGTTCCAAAGAGGGGAGGTAGAAGTTGCAGAACAAAGCCAAGCACAGCCCATAGTTCTGCTTTTTATCTTGGTTTTGCTGCTTAATCTCTTTCTGGACGGGAGCCAGTTCCAAGAAAGCAAGACAGCAAGGTCCTTAGGACAAGATGATGGATGGAGTCATGGAGCTCAGAGCACTTTGTTCAGCCACTCAGGTTGTCTCTTTAGATAATGACAAAGTTAACTGGATCAATTTTAGAGCTTTATAACATCAGAATGACTATGGATTGGCAAGTCATGAAGTGCATAACCCACTTAGATGTCATCAGGCTGACACAACGCAGACTGTACCTGGAATATCCAGTTCTAGTGTATTTTTAATAAACTAATTACCTTGCAGATATATGTCTTAAATAATACTAAAATCATGGCTTACCTGTTTAATGTTATCCTGGTTTTATTTTTAATATCATCACCTACTAACCAGGACAATACTCAGGCTTTCCTAAATCCATGCCAAAGTGTCCATTAACTACTGTGAGCTGATACTTCTGAGAACAGGAGCAAATCCCCATGGAGGTGAATTAGTGTAACTCCATTAACTTGAATGGAGCTTTATTTTCTCACAGCAAGCAAGTAGCTCCCTCCCTTAGTTTCTGAATTAGTCCCACATGAAAAGCAGCACCTCTTCAATGAGTCAAATTAACTCATTTTGTTCTCATGCAAAATTAACCATGGAGGAATGGTAGAGCCATGTTAACATACACTGGACTAGTACTCCAAAGAGACTTTCTCTCTGCCATGCTTAACTCCAGCATGCCCTTCTATAGTGAATGTGAAACTGGGAATTCACAGAAGAAGCTGCTATGAGACTGTTGTCCTTGCAAGTTGACCAATATTTTTACCTGCCCAACTGAAAACTCAGGTGTTCTTCTAAAAGCTGTGAGTAGCCCATCATGTACAGACTAATAATATTTTTAGTCCTTACCAAAGCAGACAGGGCTAGAGTTCACTTTCATTTACACTATTTTTTAATAATTTAGGTTCAATGAATAGAGACTCTTGGCTCTCAGCAGTGTAAACAAGATCAAGTTTGTGTCCACATTGTGTATTTTTGCACTTCAAGGTAAACCTGTTAGTTTATGCTGCAAAGGGCTTGGGATATTCTTTGAAGAGGGCTGTGCTGGATGAAGGGCAGGCAGTGATAACAGTTTTGATGTTTGGAAGCAAGCCAGCATTCCCCTTTGGATCTGCACCATGGTTCTCTCCAGATTTTTTTGTCCAGATTTTTTTTTTCCCTGTTTTTGGTGTTTGCAGTCTCCTGAAAGAATCCACCAAAAGTGACCATGAGGCACAAAATCATATTTTTAAGAGAGCAGTTGGTGAACATGAGATGCCCAAAGACATGCAGATAGGGACACACAAAAAAACCCCAAAACAACTGTGATCCACCAGTTGAAAATCTTGAAAGTCCCTTGCCATTGAGCTACAGTGGTGAGAATTGCCAAGGATGTGGGGCAGAAGTGAGACAGTGAAGGAGCCATGGTGAAAGTCAGAGGGGAAATCTTTGGTTTTGAATTAAAGCAAGGCAAATTGGGCTGTAAATTGTTTTGTTTGTACAAGTTTGTACAACTTTTCATCTTTAAGTAGTCGGTTCACTGCTTCCGGAAGAAGAAGCAACGGAGTGAAACTTTGATATTGTTTAACAAAACAACCTCTGTGTGTGTCAGGGAGAGGTCTTGGCTTTCAAGTTGGTTCCTGGCATGCAAGGAAAGCCAAGAAAAAGCAACCTTTCCCAAATCAAGGGATTGCTACTGAATTTCCACTGATTGTTGAAGAAAGAGATGCCTCCCCTGGGATTATGTTATATGGCTACTCTGATCTAGCAGTCATGTTAACTTTCAGGCCAGTAAAGGGGAGATGAGACCAAGGATTGCTTAAACACCATAAACCACACAATTCTGCTCATTGCTGATGGGGGGAAGAAGTGACACGGCAGATTAGGTGCAGCCTTCCCAGACTCAGAAGGTATAAAATCAATACATTGAAATGGCACAGACAGATTCCGATGCCTGCCACAACTGGAGAATTCTGGAAGCTGAAGCAGTGTTGTAAAGGCAGCCTACTGCTGGTGGTCTTTTTAGAACCAGATGGTCTCATCTTCCCATCTCACTTGCATGCTGAATTTGTAGTGGTGTAAATCAACACCTGAACTTCGTTGCCTCATTCGTGCTCTTTCCAGACTTCCATGTAGAGCTGGATGAGATCACTGATTGTTTGCTTATTATTACTTCTTGGTTTGTGCCTCTGAAAATTTCATAACCCAATATTGAAATTGATGGGTCTACTTAGAAAACAAAGATTTACATATTTTAGCAAGCTGAAAAAGCAAATAAGTTTTGCAGTTAGCTCTCAGACCAACAGAATAGCTTGTCTGGGAGAAAATGTTGTGTTCCCTTTCAAGTTTGAGAAACTTTTATTTTATTTTATTTTTTAATTGACATTAAGTATGGTGGCAAGTGCTAAGATATTTTTTTTTCTGACTCTAAAATCAAAACACTTTTTTTAAGGGTGCTTTTTTTTAATGTTTGTTTGTTTGCCTCAGCAGGAACAATTCAGCAAAAATGAGACAAATTTACAAAATGTTTTCATGTTTTCGTCCAAGTTTTTTGCCAAAAAAAAAAAAAAAAAAAAAAAAAGAAAGAAAAGAAAAGAAAAAAGAAGTAATTAGAGCTTTTCCCACAGCTACTTCCAAACTTACAGAAATTAGGAGAAATGGTACTGATTAAGATGGGATGGGGGGGCATCACCCTTGCAGTAACTCTATCCAAGGCAATGGATTTACACGAGAGCTGACTCTTGGCTCTTGGTATTTATAAAACCTATAGTCTTCAGCAGCTCATTTTCAGAACATTTTTCTGCAATGACATGAGAGTGGAATATGGCAGATAATAGCCCCAAGGTTTATTATAGACAAAACCAGCAAGATTTACCCAGAGCAGCATGCAGCTGGGCAGTAGGTTCACTGCAGTCTACAGTGTCAGAAGAGCAACCTCATGTGTCAGTAGGAATCTGTCTTTTGCTTCCTCTTGCTCCTCTCCCTTTTTTGTTATTTTTATTCGTTTGGTATATGTCAGATTCTTCAGCTATTAACTTTAATGTGCCATTAACTCACCTTCTAGAGGTTTTACCTTTTCATTTTGCCAACCTGCATCAGCTCCACTTCCCACACAGCCCAGTTGGGTTATCCAGGAGCCAAACTTCATACATGAGAGGGATTGAGTAAACACTCATGTGAAAAGTCCATGAATCTTTCAGACAGGGGCATGTGTCCTTCCAGAGAGTACATATGGTTCCAAAGGGGGTGCAGAAGAATTAGTGTTAAAATAATGTGTCTGTTATGGGAGTTAAAAAATACGCATTGCGGGAAAACACTCTCCCCCATAAACTGGAAAAATATCAGCTATTGTGGGCCATTTGCCAAGGATTTAAATTCTCATGAACCAGCTCCTCTGAGCTCATTTGAAAATCCTCATGAACTCTGCTGCCATTCACCCATTAGGTTCAGGAAGAAAAGAAAGCCTGGAAGCTGCTGAGAGACCAGAGGGCTGCCAGCCTTCCCAATCCGAGCGTGGGACTCAGATGAGCTCTCCCCACCCCATGGAAAGCAGATGACATAATGCTTGGGCTCATTCTGTCCATCCCTTTTGTGGTGGAAGCAGAGGCAGGAATCAGCTTGCTTTTGTTTGTGAGCTTTCACAATATGAAAGGAGTTGGGAGAAAGCTAGGTGTCTGCATCCATGTTTGCAAGTAAGCCCAGGCCCAAAGCTGCTCTCCAGTTCCAATTGGACAGTTTTCCACTTTGAGGGCACACAAACACAGAGACCATCTGGATGGTGCAGTCATGAGGTGGGTTCAGCCCATCTCCAGATCCTTGTCCCCTTTTCTCCCTGTGTCCAGTTTTTGACTGAAGCTAGAGTTGGCAACGTGCTTCACAAGCACATGGGTCATGAGGATGGGTGAAGTGAAAGCCTTTCCCAGGTCCTTACATCATGGCCAAAGTTGTGAGAGTTGGGTTTGAGATTCTGCAGAGCTTGCAGAATCCTCGTGTGAGGATTCCATGTGTGATGATTCCACATCCACTTCCTCGTGTGAATCACCTGCTTGTGTCCTGTGTGCCACAGTAGGGTCACTAAAAATATTCTCTGGGTTTTACATGTATTTCACTTTCCTTGGATATCTGTCTGTGGAAGTAACTGCATGTGCAGACATCCTTATCTGTATCCAGAGTTTGGGAAGCCTGCTGTGGTGTAAACTGTAAACCTGTGAGCATGGAGAACATATGTTAGGAGCCCCATGTGCACGTGGCAATACGTGTAGGTAGATGTGTACATGTGTCAGCTTTGGTGAACTGATCCCTGCATGCAGCAGTGGGGCAAGCACTACACATTGCACAACCTCCCTTAGGTGAGGAGGGAGTGTAGGACCCCCCCCACAAAGTGCTTATTTGATTTCATTTTAGATAAGGACATTCCAGAGTTTAAATCCAAACCTTGATAATGGTGATGAAAAATGAAACTAGCATTGAATGCTCACTGCTGTTCCTTTTTTTTTTTTTTTTTTTTTTTTTTTTATGAGCATTAAAAATAAAATGTGATACCTGGGCAAGGAAGAAAATTCAGAGGTATGGCTCAGCCTCATGACCTCCTTGCTGTGCAGCTGAACAGCCAGCACGGGGACATGATTCAGAGGGAGTCTGCAGGCACGTCCATAGCTGTGTACAGCTGAGAAAATAAAAAGACCCTTGGCTAGGGCAGTAACTCAGACAAAGCATCACCTTCCTCCCCTCAAGTCCAGCAGCCAGGGGTGTCACTGATTTCCCCAAAACCATAGTCTAGACTCCAGTGTCACCCCCCCAAACATGGCAGTGGGACGTGCAGGTGGCAAAAGCACATGCCTTTGAGATGTGCTTATAAAGTCAGTCACCTCCTGGCTTTCTGCTGGTAGATTTTCATGACTCCAGCTGCAAAATTGAAATGTGTTGTGTGTTTTCCCCTGGTGCAGGATGAGACTGGGGGACCTAGGGGCAGGGCTGGGGCTGACTGGGTGACCCTGGCTGGGCTATTGCTGTTTCTGCAGTAAAGTTGCTGAGGAAGAAAGGCAAAGCTATTTTGGATGATTTGTTTTGTTTCATTTAAGAGAAACATTCTTTTAAGTAATTTTTCCAAGGGCTGCTGATAAGCCTCAACACTGAAATCCAGGTTAATGGGGAGGGGAGGTTTGCATGGGAGAGTCTGAGTTCTGGAGGAAAGCCAATAAAGATCAACCTGCTTTAGCCACAAATCTCACATAGGCTTACAGAGAATCATTTCAGGCTGCTGTTTGCACAAAGGAGGTTTGATCTTTGAAAAGTTGCTTTGTCAAAATCCCTTTCCCAGTTTGCAAGAGGAAAGCAGTGATTATTTTTGATGCAGACTGCTGGGCAGGAAAGCACCTGCCACTGCTTTCTCCCACCGTCCCAACACACAGGGTAAGGTAACTTGGGGCGAGGGATATTGTTGTTTCATTTGCTGCTATTGAAGTGTGGGGTTTGAAAATTTTAATTCTAGTGATGGCCTGATGATGTTTTCCAGTGGGATGCAACCAGAACTGTCTCATCTGCAGCAGGGGAAGAAGAGCCATTTGTGGGGTAGATCTTAAGATATCCCATGTTAGAAGTCCGATGCCTTTCAGAAGACAAAAAAACCTGTGAAAGAGTGATTTAAAGGTTAGGGGCATACACTGGCTCATTCAGGGAGAACCACTCTGCCTCCTCCCTCAGCCTGCTTTTAATATGTAATTATCAGGACTAATGACTGATTATGTGTCTCTAGTCATTTCGACCTTTAATAATTCTGTACCAACATGCTTTACCGCTTTCCGGGGGAAATGTTATCTGAAGTGTGAAATTAACCATTCTTTTGTTATGAACTCACCACTTGGCCATAGCTGCTAAATAGTTTCAAACCTGAAACATATTTGAACTGTTTCCAAGTTCATCTAGAGCGTGACCTTGTGTGTTTTAATAATTATAATTTCCTCAGTAAAGTACGACTCTAGAACCAGAGAAGAAATGTACAGACAGCTGCAGGGGTGGGGCTGGCTGGCTGTAATGATGAGCTTTGCAAATATAGCAGGAGGAAAGCAATAAATCTCCAAAAAACAAAGTGCCTCCTCATTTTAACCCCTAGTGTGCAGCAGTGCCCTGACAGTAAAGAGGAGCAGACCTGCCTGCCGGCTGCTCTGGTGACAGTGGAAATGGGAAAAGTTGAAGGAGCATAGGGAGGAGAAACAGCTATCAGGTTGATTTTTCTTTTCCCAGCGGGCTGCTCCTGTTGCAGATTCTTATCTCTGGCATACTGGTGTAAATCAGCAGAAAGCAGCAGGATTTACCCCTGCTTTGCAAAGACAGCTGCAATCAGACATCGGGTCAGGGTATGCCTGCACATGTGAGTAATCCCATTGGAATCAAGGACTTGAAAGAGGAGTGTGCACATGTTCTGTAGATACAAGGGAATCTGGGCTACATGGCTCAGGACAAAGAGACATGTCAGTTCAACATAAATAACACAGGTATTCGGCTTTAAAACTTCAACCTAATTAGCAAGGGCTCAAGTCACACTTTCCATCCCATGTCTAGGAGTGCAGGGACCAGAGTGGTGGGGTGACCTTGACAGCAAAACTGTGATGAGCCCAGGTGTTGGGTGCTCCCAGTGCCCAGGGAGGGTTGAGTGCACAGCAGTCCTTTTGCCCAGTGCCTACGTGCCAATGGGTCAGGGAACAGGATCCTTGCTGGTCAAGCAAGAAAACGCTGTGCTTTGTACTGTGATCTTGCTTGGAAGAAAAGCCTGCTGTAGCCTGCTGTAGGTACCATCACTGCTGCAGGGGAATTCGGACCACAGCAAGAGGAAATAGGCTGTTTTTCCTTCAAGCATTTTCCCTCTGTATCGCCTCCTAAAGCCTCAATAAAACAGGGTTAAAAAACAATACAGAGAGCCAGTGCCACAGACCACCCAGGTCAGGGAGCGTTTATCAGGCATGCATCGCTCCATGTGATGTAAGGCTTCTCATAGCCTCTTCTGGGAGATTTGACCAGGAATATGACTAACACAACACTTGGCAAAGCAAAGACTAATAGTGTGATTGTTCTGTCGGCTTCTCCCCTTCTTGAGTAATATCGTGCTGAGCAGTGTTCAAGCTCGCGATCTGAAAGGCCTTTTCATTATTGTATCGAAAACTCCTCTGACTGCAGATCTCTTAATCAAAGGACTTTTATGTAAAGTCACATTTTTTCCAAAACCAGAAAAGTTCAGGCTCAGAGCATAAACATTAGACTCATTATTTAGAAATAGCAAGTAAGTCCTTTGGGTTCTGGTATCAGATCAAAGCTAAAAAATGAAATTGCTTCAGAAAAAAAAAATTTAGTTCGCTTTGGGAATCAGCATATTTCTTGTTTGCTTTTTCATTACGTAGCTAAAAAAAGGAATAGTGAGATTCTGTCGGTGGTTTTCAAGTGTTTTCCAAAACTGGATGGATGCTGCATGCTAAGTACTTCCACAGTTAGTGGAGGCAGAAAATATTTTGTTGACATGACAATAAAAACATTCTTCAGACTTGCCGAATTATTTCCTCCCTCACCATGCATAGCCACAAGAAAGCAGCATGACCAGCACACTTCTGTGGAATAGAAACCTGCATTCAGCTGACCTTGCATTTGAACTGTAGCACTGGAGCCTGCCCCAACACATGGAGGTGACAAAGCCTACAGCTTCAGGGACACTGGGGCTGGAAAAGGCATGCCAAGGGGAGCAGGGCACTGTGGCAACATTGATCCCATCACACCCTTCTAATCTGGGCCAACCATGGTGCTGGGGACCTCAGCCTCAGCCCCCAAAAAAGGAAGAGATTTCCATCCAGGTGTTGAGTGAGTCCTGGGAAGTGGTCTGGCCACACTGTCCCAAAAGCATTGCTTCTTTAAGGGTTGCCCAATCATAACTGGTTTACTAATGGTGCTTGGGTGAAGGCAGTTTATTCTTGTTAAGGGTTTTACCTCCACTGCACCACAGCAATCTTATCTTCTACCAGTCATACCTGTCCTCTTGTCTTCTCCCTGCTTGTGGCCTTCACCCACTCTTTTAGTCTGTGGACACACATATGATGGCATGGTTCTTGGGAGATGTGGGGGTGGGGGCGAGCTGTGTCAGACAGATCAACTGCTGCCAAAGCAGACCCTTTCTGCATCCAAGACTATTCCTGCCCTGGAGAGTTGTTGCAGATGAAAGTGGCTCACTCTTCTGGAGGTGATGAATCCTTAATCCATGGTGCCAGCTGCCACACTGGCCACCAGGCACCTCAGGAGTTGGGATGGAAAGAGAAGAGGCAAGACCGATATTTGGGAACTGCATTTTTCTCAAAAGGAAAATGTGTCCAACCCTTATTCCTACTGATTTTTGTGAACTTTGCAAGTGCCTCAGAGAGAGGTGGGACTCTTAAGAAGTACTGAAGAGAGCAGGCTGCCAAGGGCTGAGGAATGGCAGAAATGTCCGCATGTTTTCTGTTTGTGACACTGCCACTGATGGGAATCATTTAATCACATAGCAAGACCGGTTCATGCTACCTTTACAGCAGTTCTTAAGATGTTTCCCTTATCTCTGACTTTCTGTGGCCTGTTAGGGTTTTCTCTGCCCGTTTTCTGTCACCTAGAAACGGCTTTGCACATTTTTTCCTCAGGAAATGTGAGCGTCTCCATGACATGGCCACAGTTTCCCTACTTGGCTGTCATATGGCATTTCATCTTTTCACTTCTCAGGTCCCCATCTGTACAAAGAGTAATAATGAGAGGAAAACAAGCATAGCAGGGACAGCTACACACAGATACCCGAGAACTGAGGGGCCATATAATTCCTTAAACGAATCGGTCACATGATACTTTTTTTTTCTTTGGTCTCTTTTACTGGGTAATTGGAACTTTATAGACATGAGGAATCTGAAATATGCATTGCAGTTATTTATGTACAAATAGCCTTTTCACTGCAAACCAAGGTTCTTGTAGGGAAAAGAGTCCTCCTGTGAACATTGAAGCAAACAAGCACCTGTTTCCACAGATGTTATGAGTCCCACAACTGGCATGAACTGTTCATATTCAGGGTATAAATGCAAGTTTTCCATCTCTGCTTTGCAACATTAATTGTGTTCTTTCCAACCAAACCTGTTCAACTCATAATGTCCAAATGACCATACCCTCCTTCTCTGTCTAGTAAAGTCTGCCTTCATCTGACCCAAGTTCTATCCAAGTCTTTATGATGAGCATTGCATTTGGGCTTAGCACTTGAAGGTCTGCAGCCAGCCTTCTAAACTTGAAGGCATCCAGCTAAGAGGAGATGGCAGACCCAAGATCCCAGGTTGGTGAGATAGATGAGCTTGGCTGTGAGACTCAACCCTGTGCCAAAGGAGAGGTGTCTGCTAAGGCGAGGGGATGTAATTTGACCTTTGTCAGTTCAGTAACATGGGAACCAATTACACAGAAATCCAAGCTTTGGCAGGCAAGACTGCGTCTGGTGTGAGCTGCTCATTGGCTGCTCCATGTGCAGTAAAGGTTAGGATTGAGCTGATGCTGAGTTGGCAGCAGCTCTGAATCCTCTGGAATTCATGTTCTGTCTTGAGTAAGGAAAATCTATATATATAAATGTCTTCTGGCAACCCACTTCCATACTCCCGTTCAGCCCCTGGCCCATTATTTAGGAAACTGCTACTCGAGAAAGCAAAAGATAAATTGGCATAGAGTAGAAAACTCAAAGCTCTGGCTCAAAGCAGGGAATCAGTGGACAACTGAGTCCAAGCTTATCTGCTTGTTCAGTAAACCAGTTTGATATTGTTTGTTAAGCAGGGGAAGGGAGACAAGGCCTCCTGCACGATTGCTGGGCACAGTGAAGAGACCGGCTGGGGGGAAGGACTGGGCTTAAGGAGGTTTATGTGGTTCTTTCCTAGGTGTGCTTTCCTAGATGTGCTCTCCTTAGCTCCATGCAACGTGGTCTGATGGAGCCCACTGATGACACCATTCAAATCGTTTTCCACAGCAGGGAGGTTGCGTGTTAAGGGATGTGTTTGTGGCCAACACCAATCGCTCCATTCTCACACTGGGAGAGGGAAGAATTGGCAGCAAACAGGTAACATTCTGTGTCCGAAGGAAACATTCCACCTTCCCTGGTTTGAAAGGAGCAGGATAAAACCCAGTTATGGTTACACCAACCTGAGAGCCCCCGGGAGCCCCGGCAGGGGCTGGGGCTGAGGCAGCAACAGGGGGGGGAGCAGCTGAGCCTCTGGGGAGGAGGGGCTGGGTTGGGTTGGTTAGTTAGTTAGTTAGTTAGTGCTCCTTCTGCTGCTCCTGCATCCTGTTTCTTCACTGGAGAACACGGTTAATCAAGACAAGTCTCCTCTGGCCGTCCCAAGTAGGACTGGCTTGGCTGCTCTCAGGCTGTGGTGAGCTGTCACCCCTGGACTCAGGCACCTCCATCTCCTGCCAAGTCCAGTTTGGGAATTCTCTGGTCAGGAAGAAACTATGAATTGAGGAGTGTGAGTTGCATGTTTACATATTTATATATATTTGTAATTCACCATCATTATTACTATTTCATTAAGCCTACGCTGTTGGTTTTTTTCCCAACCTTAAAGTCTTTCTCCCTTATCCCCCTTCTTATCTTCCCCTGGGAGATAGTGAGGGGATAAGAAAGCAGCTGTCACTCATACGTTGGTTAAAACTGTGACACCATCAGAGACCTACTTTTCTTTCTTCAGTGGAGTAAATTGGGAATGGTTGCAAATGAACAGCAAACGCTTCAGATCTGGAAAAAAAATTAACTGTATTCCATTTTAATCAGAAATTTCAGAAACGAAGGGTTAGAATGCAAGTTTTAAATACAGAGCACTCTAAGATTTTAAAACACTAGAAGTGTCTTTAAAGATGGAAAAAAGGACATTGTGAGCACACAGGAGTCTAAGATCCAAGGAGTCTTCTGGTGGCTTGAAAGTCTTAAGTGGCCACCTAAATATCTGCTAAACTCTGGCCTTTCTGCATTTTTGCAGGTGGTAGAGATGCTCCATTTGCTTTTTGAGGCCAGGCTTCACCCTTCAGTCCCCCACTTGTTCCCTGCACACCCTGAGTCCTGGCATATATTCTTTGCCTCCACATCCTGAGCTCCTTTCAGCATTTTTCCTGTGTCTCTCAGCTACAGTCTCCCTCTACTTCAAATATGAACCTATCCTTTCCATATCTACACTTCTAGAGTATCTCTTCTTCTCTGCTATTGCTTACCCCTAATAAGGCTATAATTATGTTGTGGAGCCCTGTCTAGCTTTTAGGAGCAAAGTTCCTATGAAGGTTGCTATACAAAATAGACCTCTGTCACAGGGGAATTTGCACTATGGCAAAGAGATGAGGAAGTTGTTTGATCATTACTCTTATCTAGAACAAATTGTACATAATAACCTTTAATATTTTCTATCAGATTTTGTTCCTCAGACAGACACTATTTTTTGGAAAACTAATCTGCATTTAACTGAATCATCCAAGTCTATCTGAGTCCCCAAAATGGGATACTTGAAAGCTCATTAAAAAATAAACAAACTGCTATTTCACTGAATGCAGGCCTTGATTCTCTGCCCTTGACATAGGCTTAGGAACTCAAAACTTTTGTATTGACTTAAGATAAATGCCTCAAGACCATTAAGCAATCCATTGTTCTTATGGTACCCAATAATCTAGTCTTTTTATTTAAATACGATAGGAAATAATCCCAGAGCCAATGAAAGCATGGAACTAACTAGGTGCTACGTTCCACAAATACTATATTGCATAGGAGAGTTTAACTCCTTATCTGAAAAACAGTTGGCCCTGACCATATTAACAATTATATATTATCAGTTTTACTTGGCAACATTTATGTGTCAAAATGTATCCTGGGTTTCACAGCTTAGTTCCAGAAATAGGCTTTGATTTGGGTGACATCATACCTCTCAGTAAAACCCTTTTTTTTTTTTTTTTTTTTGGCTTTTTTCATCCTTCCATAAACACTTGTACTCCCAACCCTACACTGAGTGTCCACTCAAGCCATTAAGCCCTAATGAGCCCATTCCCACCATTCAGCTTCACATCATGTTAGGAGGGCTGAAAAGTTTGCCCAAACAGCACGTTCTGCTGCTGGAGGACAGGAGGCTGTGTCTCTGCTATGGTAGAGCAGGAAATCCATGGGGTCCATACTAAAACCACAACCCTTGTGCAATGAAGAGACACCAAAGGCTGTCAGTGACTGACTCGGGCTGTTGGTTTCTCTGCATGATGTAAAAGGAGAAGAATGTGTTATGACTGGGAGGTGTAACTCCCTTCCTCAAACAACATCCCTGGATGAGCTGTGCAGATAGCTTAGCCTGGGGCAGGGAGGAGATGCAGTACAGTGAAAGATTATGAAAAGCCAGGAATGGGCAGAACTGAAAGTCTTCTCTCAGAAACCTGACTGGGATTTTTTAAACAGTAAGCAATCAGATTCTTAAAAACAAAGGGGTAGAAAGTGGCATTGTGAAACTGCATTGCAAAATTCAGTTAAGTGAAGTTGCAGATAGGCACACACAGCTGTCTGCTGTGTTGGAGCAGGGTGGGTGCCATTTTGGTGATTCATGATCATGCTTTACAGTGTCTTTTCAAATTTTTTACAAGTGCATATAGGAAAAAATATAGAAATCTTTTTGTATTAAGCAAAGAAGAAAGGATGTAAGGCATTCTGCTCTCTGAATGTTAATCATTTCCCTCAAAATAATAATAAAAGATGGAGCATAATTAAAAATACGTAATAAGTTGCCAAGGTCAGCTCAGTATCTTAATGAACTAAGCTACAGGCCATTATATTTATTTTGAAGGACAGGTTTCCCAGATCTCAATGTAAAGTGGGTTTTACCTTCAAAAATCTAGAACAACATCCTTGAAAATATAAGCTGAGACAAACATAAAAAAACCAAAAAGAAAACAAAACAAAAACATAAACAAAAAAGACCAAAACCCAAAACCACTACTGAATTGAAAACTTGTTTCAGAAATCACTCAGGAGAACTAATCTAAAACAACTAACCCAGATTTTGAAATTGAGTCCTTGGACCACATTAAACTCTGGGGCAGCATTACTCAAGTGTTAGCCATTCAAGTTTTGATTTCATTTACTTTGGAAAAGAGTTAAACAACACTGAAGTTAAGGCACTTCTGTCAGAAGCTGAAGAGAAGCTTTATAACGTACTTCAAGGTTTTTAGGTTTTTTTTGGAAGCTCCTATGAGCTTCTTCACACAAACAACTCTTCACAGGACAAATAGCCTCCAAATACTGGGATGTTCCTATCAATTGCTGCAGAAGTTTGGAAGTGACATTGGCTTTTTCTGTGACACTGAGAAGCCCAAAATAAATAAACATTTAAGACTTTCTTGGGTTTTTTTTTTTTTCTTTCCCATTTCTTTCTCTTTTTTTCCCCCAAAAGCCAGAAGCAAAATAAAATAGAAAAGGGAAAATACAGTGTAACTGCAGAACAAACAAGATGGCAAAATAACAGAACTATTTTTTAATAAGCTGGGAATTTGCCTCAATATGCAGTTCTTGGAGGAGAGACAGTTTCTGTGAGCTGGCCAGATTCCCCACTGCAGACATATGGACACCTGGAAGAAAAGACAAAAGTTTTATTCTTGTATAATCCTAAAGTTACATTTCTGTGACAAGCATTATTAAGGAATGCTTTAAGGACCACAGAACCTGTAAACTGCAGCTTTTACTGATTAAATGATAAAGAAGTACAAAACTGGGATCTTAAGTCTCCCTGACAACGTAGGATAACTTGGATGGAGTTGCAGAATTGAAAAGTTTTTGTTGAGAGGATAGTCCAGCTGGTGAAAATAAAAAATACTGAGAAAAAGGCAGTGGAGATGGGAAGAGAAAGGTGGGGGAAACAATATATATGAGCTATATTTGAATTAAACTCTTCTTGATCTTTAATGATTTTTGTTTCCTAAGGGAAGAGAGAAATAAAAACTGTGATGAGAGAAACAAATACTTGTCGAAGATTCAGAAGATATTTTCCAGGATCCCAGCCCTGAGGCTGAATGGGAACAGAGCTGGACTTGCTCGAGGAAAAATACAAGACTAATGAGAAAAACTACAAAATCTGAAAGAAGAGAGATGGAATGGTATGTTTCTTTCACTGAGACTGAGCAAGGGACAGGGAAGGATTAGAAGCAAAATATTATTCATGTGTCAACTTTTTTTCAAACCTAAGTTATGGAAAGCTCCTTAGCTCTGTGATGATTTTTATGGGTTTCCTAAACCTCAATTAGTTAGTTATTAATTCTTGATGGTGATTATTTATTTTACTCTATTAAATGGAGTCCAGAAGTAGCTCAGAAGCTGATGAGAGGGAGCTTTGGTGCACCACAGCATTTCCTGGAGGGGTCATCCAGAAGCATGTTCCAGTGGCATGTTGTTGTGGGGGTCCAGGAGAGGCTGGGCAAGGGGAAGAGGAAACACTTGATGCAGTTTGTCTTGGACTCTTTTTTAGTATGGGATGACCTGAATTATGCTTAAATATTGGCAATTGACCTCAGCTGCTTTACAAGGTTCCCTGGTAGCTCTGGGCACTCTTGCTGAGGATATATGTGATTAATAAACAAGAGCAAAAGAGACAGTCTGCTTCCTCACATGTCCTCTGAGCTTTGTGTGCATTTATTTGGGAAGTCATCTTTTGTTGCTGGGATTCAGTACTGCACAGAAAGCTCACCTTATCCGGGAGGTCTGGAAGGAGATGTTCAGTGCTACCTGTTCATAGGAACTGAATTTCTAAAAAGTGAGAGACTGGGAAAATCCCAAGCTTTCTTTATCCACCAAAAAGGAAGGAGGGAGTTTTCCTTCACTTGCAGAGACTGTCTGTAAAATGACATAGTTCTATTTTGGGCAAAGTATGTGCTAATGTGTCTGGGAGTGCATCACTCAACTAAGATTTCATCCACCACTTGTGACATTCTTAAGAGTTTTGCCATCCAGACTTACAGCATCCATGTTACCAGTATTCATTTCCATAGTCCATGAGCTGCAGCTACATCAACTTGCCCAGCAAGGCAGTTATTACAAGGCAGTGATTATCTGAAGGCAATATAAAAGTCATACAGGTTGCTGGTGTTTTATTGGAGTAGTTCAGAGGCACTGTCTCACTAGGGGTTGACATAGATGTGTTTGCACATTTTAGAATTCATATTGGGTTACCAAATCTCTTAAAAGGTGCTTGCTAGAAGGCATGAAAAATGCTGCCAATCCTACTCGTGAAGCACCTAGGTAAGTTGGGTGTATGTGGCAGTGTAAGCAGTTTCTGAGATGCTGTTCTTGTGCTCCTGTGTCAAGACTTAGACCCTCCTATGAAGACCCATGGAGCATGTTTCTGAGTCTCCACCAGCCCATATCACAAACTTGTCAGAGCACTGCTTAGCCCCTGGGATGACCCAGTCTGCTACTGGTGAGGGTGAGGAATGCACAAAATAATATTTCTCTCTGCTATTAGAAACAAATATTTTTATGGTATCTCCCAGGTATTTGGTGAAGGCAAAAATAATGAATCATCTACAAGACTAAATAATGGGACCTTTTAAGGCATCTGCTTTCCACTGGCATACTGGAAACAAGCATTGTAGGAACTGGTAGGAATTTAGATTCATGGATCTAGTATCTGCTGGGATGGAAAATAAAAATAGAGCTAAAACTCTTCATACCCTGAGTGTAGCGAAAACAAAGGAGGTAAAGTCAGATATGTCCCCTGTCAGCAAGACCTGCCACACTCAGCTAGAACTGATGAAAGAAGCAGTCTTAGTAAATCACTAACTTAAATAGAAACATAGTTGTGGGCATTGATGCAGAAGAGCAAAAAGGATGTTTCTGCCCACCTAATCCCTAAGGTTTGCTTCACTCTGTGTCAGTAGTGCAGTAGGGCATCTCTGGCCCTTGCATCACTCCCAAGGCTTCTTCATAGCAGAAGTGGAGCTGGAGGGGACAGGTAGCAGTGCTCATGATCTGTCATGAACATCAGACTTACACGGTCACATACATCCTGTCCTTGGATGTTGCAAGTCAACATGTGTCAAGAATATGCATTTGTCAAACATACCTGTTGACTTTTCTGAACAAGTCGCACAGATGCTCACCTCTCCTTTCTAAAAAAAGGATTGTGTTGCAGCCAACATTGCTATCAGAGCTCAGGAACAAATAAAAGTGTGGCTCACCTCCAAGGGGCTTTCCCCCTTGTTTCTTCACAATTGACAAAGAAGCCAATGTTGTTTAAGAGTAAAGTAGAATGACAAATCCATGCATGTGCTCTACTTTGTAGCTGTCTGAGCCTGCTGCTGCAGAGTTTTCTTAAGAATGATACCATTATTATATATTTCCTGGCACAGACAATCTAAACTGATGCCCATTTTCTTTCTTCTGCAATAGGAACTGCGAGGAAAAAACCACCAATTGTACCCCAGATGGATTAAAAACAGGAAATATAATCTAAAATGCTGGAAAAGCTGGTTGACAAGCAGGAAAAAAAAGAAATTAAAGTAATATTTCAAATCTTGCCAGTGGTCAAATATCTGTTGTAATTTCATAAGTGAATATAGAGCTGGAATAATCTCAGCAGAGCAATTGTGTTCTGTTATGTCAAATATTATCCCAAATTACTTCAGTTCCTTCAGTGACATTCTTTGGGATGTCTACCAGTCTGAAAAGGTTGAGTGGGGATTGATTTTATAGAAATTTGAAGTACATACCCAATTCGAAAATAGACAAGTGCCCAGATCTGATCAAATGCACAGCATGGTCTTGATCTTTGGCAGGATTTTCCTAATAAAAACTGACAAATTAACCTACTCCATCTAATCCATGAACCTGAGGGGCTTATACAAAAAGGAAACCAAGTTGTGGGGTGGAGGGATCCCACACTGTTCACTGCAGTCAGGAAGAACTGCTCCTCTGCCTTGCTTGCTGCTCTATAATTTTCCATCTCTAGGGAGTCAGGCTTGAAAGTTAATCTGGGAGGGCTACAAGGAGTTTGCAGTGGAAACTGCTACTGTGGAGTTATGATCTGATAAGAGGGAGAGACTAACCAGAGCCAGCTAACAGCTCTCTTCCTCCTCCCTGGTTCTGCCACTTACCTCTGGCTGCCCTTCTCACAGGCTGTGCTAGGATGGAGAAATACGGATTTGCAATCGCATGAAAACTCCTCATAACCTCTGACACAACTGCTGGCTTCTTGTATCTTAGAAGACTACTTAAATGACAATAAAACACTGCAAAAGTTCCCCCCATTCCTCCTGCTTCCTGTAATCAGAATTATGCTCTGCCCTGGCTCTCATAATGACCGTGGGTTGATCTGCCTGTCAAGCTATTTCTGCTGGAAGTTACATGGGTAAATGAGAAATAGCAGTACTGAGAAAGCTGGAGAAGAGTTTGCACCTACAAGAAAGGTCTGATGGCATCACCATTGAATTTTCATGGTGCAGACTGGAACCCGTCCTTGGATGTTTCTGACACAGAACCATCTGTGACATAGTCCTGAGCAACCTGGTTTAGGTGACTGTGCATGAGCAGGTGGGTTGGGCCTCCAGAGGTCCTTTCAATCTCAACCCTTCTGTGATGTGAACCCACTGATGAAATCTGATTTGTCCAGTCTATGCAATTTCTCACTTCCTTAGTTACCCATTTTATTTATTAGAAGGGAAAAACCTTCCTGCCTTACACATCTGCTGAGACTTGCTTCACATGCATCTTGTTCTGAGACAGACCAGTAAATCTGTTATCACCCTCCATTTGACCTCCATCATTTGTTTAGAGCAAGAGGGATTGGTTGAAGGGAGGTGACTGGGATATCTGGGGACTGGAATATCTTTTCCATTTTGCTTCCTGAAGTTAAGTATCTTCTATAATTTTATCTTGTTTTAAACAATTTTCCCACTGACACACTGGGTGGTAACATAGCCCCAAAGAACTTAAATTCCCTCCTGGGCCCAGTGCAGCCAGAATTTCAGCCAGTGTCACATTGTCCTTGGTCAGTTCTGACATTTAGGTCTTCTGTAAACAACATGTAAGTCCCCTGAACTCCTCACTGAAATCACTGATTTAGGAAGATCTGGTCTTTGCCTTTGGGAAAATACTGTTAACCATATTCAGAGCAATGTATATTCTAACAACTCAAGATTTTGTTAGACAGTCTGGTGTGATCTAATGCATGATTCAGTTAATGTCATTTCAGCTATAGAGTTCTCTAATTCCTTGATTAAAAAACATCTTTATCTGTAGGCATCTAGTCACCAGCTGGAGACTTCAGAGAACAGACAGATAAAAAAACACTTCTCTACCCCTTTGCTGTAATTTTCCTTTTAGACTTAATTTTGTTATGTCCTCTTTCCAAGCTGTTAGTAAATACAATAATGGGTGAATATTAAATATAGGGGGCACTTAGTAATTTAGAATCTAAATTAATCCTATCCCTCATAATTAGGGACGTGAAACTTATCAGTATATATTGGAATTTTCTTAATTTGGGAAGAAAATTTCTGTAGGGTCATTTGGAAAAACAAACAAACGTGCTTGGTTTCATATTGCTGAGATTTTGATTTGGTTTTCAGTTATCAAAACATGTCAACCAGCTTAGAGCCTAATGAGAATTCCACCCACCAAAAGCAAATTGTGTTTATAATGAATAGAAATGGTTGAAAATTCTAAATTTCTAGTTCTTGATGAAAGTGTGTGGATTACTTCATTATTTCAAAAGGGAAAGAACAGAATCTGATGAAAGTATTGTAAGAGGCTCCTTTCCATATCAATTTTCTGTGTAATTAAAAACATGTTTATTCTTTTTTTAAATATAAAGGTCCTCACAAAATCTGTGCTTCCTCCTGAGGTAGGATATTGTTTGTATATAATACTCAGACAATGAAAGCCATAAATCAGTCTAGTTTATGACTGTAAAAAAGTTATTACCTTTGCACTAATGTTTTTTCTTCTCTATAAGGAAAAAAAAAACCAAACAACAAAAACCCAAACAAAAAAACAAACTAATTTTCAAACCAAACTAGTCACTGAATTAAGAAATTCATGGAGACAACAAACAATTTTTACCTCAAAAGCAGTTAGTCACAACTAGTATACCCAGCCAATCTGCAATAGCAGCTGACTGTTTGGGAGTAAAAAATACTATGTTTTTTTCCCCCTTTAAGACATGATCTATGGCCAGGAGGAAGATACAGAGAGAGGTCAACAAGGGTCAGTCTTTAAAAGGGAGACTGCTCATATCTGAGTGCAATAGACTTACCACTACAGAAAGAAAAAAATTTAGTGACTGTACCTAATAAATATGAGTGTTTTCCCTGTCAAATGCAATTCCCTTTAGACTTTGGCAGTAACTTAATGCAACAGTAACTTACTTGAAGTTTCTTACATGTGAAACTCAGCTGGTCTGTGACTCTGTGTGTAATCTTTTTCTCATGATGGTACTATAATTTGACAAATCAACTGTAGATCTCTAATGGAAACAAACACCATTATGATTCCCCAAAGGGATCAGATCTAAATCTCATTGAAAGAAAAATGGAAAGACTCCCGTTGACTTCTCTGATCTTTGGTCAAACTATTGTAGCTGTAGAATTCTTCAACTTTCCCCCTTTATGCTTTGCATCCAGAAACCACACAGATTTTAAATCTGTGTATTTGAGTTATCTCTTGGTTTGTTCCCATTGTTTCCCAAAGTGTTAGGGGTGCACTTGCAATGTAAGACTGAACAATTATCACCTTCTTTCAGTGTTATTATCTTGGCAGCAGAGTGCACGAGTATGACAACACTAAAATCTCAAGTTTACATTAGGTTGCACAGAGCAAATTTTGCAGGAAGGTGACTGCTGATTTCTGTAGTATTGCAGACAGTTACAGGGGAGCAGAATTTGGCCCCATTTCTGCAAAATATCTGTGGCTTTCCCTAAGAGTCTGATCATGTCATAATTCACTTTAATACTTATGTATACTAGCCCAAGGGCTTATATAATTATTACGCTTGTCTCATCATGAAAGAGGAATAAATCACACCTGAATACAAGAGTAGGAACTTGTTGTTTTGTTTAGATTTTAAACATTTTAAAATCATTATTAAATGAGCAAATTATATATGCCTCGCAGGACAGGGTACAAGTCAAAAACTACCTGGATACTTCTTAGTACTAGTGCTATGAATTTTGAAGAGTGCAATCTCCTTAGGACCAAACATTGATTAACAGGGTTGTGATTAATTTATCTGAATGTAATGCAAGGAGTTAAAAACAGAGAAGCTCATTAGACATAAAATACAGTCCAGTTTGGTTTTAGAATATTTCATGGGTCAATTAATAATTTATCCCAAACCACAAAATATCATATTCCTGAGGGACACTAATTATGCAGGTATCTGTCAGGGGCACATTTACCAAAAGGTTTTTGGATAATCCAGAAGATCCTTTGTGGTTAAGATAAAATCCCAGAAGGCGGGTCTCCCCTGACAGGGGAAGCAGAGAATTCCCCATTAGCTGGTCTAAAACACACAAGAAAGTATCAGAAAATCAAATATTATACGAAAGCAAATGTGCAGGAGAGGAAGATATTTAGGGCCTGTGTAAAACTCTAGGGAACTGAGTAAAATGAATCACTTCAACTTCCATAGCCCTCTATTGAGGTATTCTGAGGTATGCAAATAGAAATATTAAAACCCTGGAGTGTGGTAGAATGAAGATCCCAAAAGCATACTGTAGGATGATACATGATTTCTTATTTAGGAAACATGCCATTCTGCTGGAAGTGCACTCAAGTACTGAGCAAGCTGTTTCAAATCACTCCACAGTTAGAGTAAATTGCACAGTTCCCTCCCTCCATCAACTGTGGATGCATTCAGAGCTTTGCTGTTAGCAGGTATCTGTTTAACTTTGTGATTTTTTTCTCATTCATTTTCTACTTGTGCAGATAACTCCTATAAACACCATGAGTATTGGCTATTATAGGAACTGTAAGGAGTAGGAGTATGGGGTTGTAAAAGGCACTTTCTTTCCTTTCTTTTCCTTATATTTTATGTTAATGATCTTAATTTCCTTTCTTCTGCAGCCAAATAAGCAGCATTAGTTTTAAGATAGATACTGTATGACCTCATTACTCAGGGACAGTTCCACTCCTTGGGTCACTGTTACAGCCTACTGACTGTATAGTTACAACATTCCCCCTTCTCATAATGAACACTTGATAATTAGAGCAGTTTTACCTCCTGTGAGGAAGAAGATGAGACAAGGGCTGAATGTTAACATCCTGCTCTCTCTGGCTCAGGCAAAATCAAGTCTAGAGCTGCTGTGTCCACTCATGCAACTTCTACTTTGGCACCAGCTAGCACTGGCACTGTTTCAGATACTACTAGATCTACAGAACTTTTCTGTTTTGCTCACCATGATGGCAGTTGCCATGTGCTAATGTCTTTGGGAGTTACAGATATTGTAAAAATACAAAGTCCTCTGTTTCAAGACTTGGGCAAACAGAGAGAGAAAAGCTGAGGAAGCCACAAAATCTCCACTACTCTCTATGCTGATTCAGCTACTTGAATTAGCCAGGGTCTTCTATTTGTTTTTTCTCATGCTTGGGAGAACATTTCCTGGTGACAATAGCAATGTGAGTGGTACCTGCATTGTGAGGTCCCTACAATCTTCCCACACCCTGAAGTAAAGAAGGTGGCAGGGAGAGAGGAAGACAGGGAGATTTACTCATCTCAGGAGTGTGCCACCTCCATGTTTGTCAGAGAAAGTGTTTATTTACAATGGAGCTGGGTTTTGTTCATTGCTGATTTAATTGTGAGGGGCCCTAATTTATCTAATGCAACTGGTACAAAGTGGGGCTTCAAGCAGGTCTGGCAGCATCAGGGAGAGGACAGGGCTGAGCTGTGCACCAGAACCATGCAGTGTTTAAGTGTTTAAGTCTGCAGGGCAGTGGGGATGCTCTCAGGCTATTTGGGAAAAACAAGTAAGAATTTGGAGAGGAGGGACCATAGGGAACCAGGCAGAAGGATTTGCTCACTGTTTAGCATAGTGACAAGGATGTTATACCCCCACATTAGCCTTGGCTCCAACGTCAGGTCCAAAGCTGTCACATGGCTTTAGACACAGTGTCTGAGGCTCTGAACATGGATTTAGCTAGAAGATACATGAGTTGATGCTAATTGACCCATTCTGAATCCAAGACCTTTTTATCTCTGTGGCAAAGCTAATCCTAAATCAGTATCATGAGCCTGACATTTACTTTCACCACAGTCCAAAATGAAACCTCAGATTTAGGTAAGGTTGAGCTCTTCTATACACCATGTTATGGCATTTAGGCAGGCTACAGCAGTATTTCTGAATCCAACTTGCTGTAAATCCTTGTGACCTGCTTAAATCCAAGTCAAAGGGACAACTCAAGCATCTGGTACAGTATTTTAAAAGTAAAATTCAGTAAGTTGAATTTATGAGTTATTCCCTGCAGTTTTCCTCACGACAGGTACTTTGCATTTTTTCTGAACACTTCCCCCATCAACTTCCAGTGGGAATGAAATGCAGATTGGTCCTGTCACCTGCTTAATCTTTATCTTCCTCTGCCTTTATGGTCACCTGCCATGGAAGACCAACTTTAATCCTTACCTTTTGTCAGAAATTTGTCCTTTTGGAGTGAAATCTCTAAGTGCATCTTATGAAACAAAGCCAAGTTCCTTAGGACTTGTAGGAAAGCAAGATGTTTTAGATGGAAAGCAATGGAGGCTTTGACTGTAAAGCTGTGAGGGTGGCAGGGAGTAAATGGGGTGATCTGTCACACTGAAACGGTTCATTCAAGTTTGCAAAATCATAGTCAGCAACTGTAACTGGTGGAAGTATCAAAGGGAAGCATGGGTTAAAGGGAGAAATCTGGTAAAAGAATGTATCCTTTGTGCAGGAAGGTTATGCATTTAACAGATCTCTACTGAATTACTTAATAACATACCAGATGGCTTTACAGAAAAATGGCATTTCTTTAAATGTCAATGTTAACAGGCATTCTTCTGGCCTGACCATACATTGCTGGTGGACACAACGTTACTTCTGCCACAGCAGTTCAAGTTCTGTGTCCTTTTGCTTTGGTGTTTTTCTTGTGGATCTATGGAGTTGTTCTGGCTCTGTGTGCCACACATGAAATGAGTATTCATGTTCTGTGAAATCACAAGCTGAGGACAGAGCCTTTTCACCACAGCCATAAATAGGGGAGTTTTAGTGAACCTCCCTTCTCGACCATCAAGTCTTGCACTGCGAGTGAAGCTGAGGATGATGAAAAATGTTTCTCCAGCACTAATCACATTAAGAATTTCAAGCCTGGATGCAAGTAGGGTGATGGATAAGAGCTAAACCGCTTTGATGGATCATGAAGTTTCACTGGAATTTTCCTCACCTTGAAAATGGAACCCAGCCATGATAAGAAGTGTCACAGCTTTCTTCACTGATGAATCTTCAAAGAGGTTCCTCCTTTGAGGTATATCAGATACGAGCCTCTTAGGAGAAGGGGTGTTTTGGGGCATCGTTGTGGCAGTGGTCAAAATTTTAATTTTATCTCTCATCATTAAAACAAAAAAAAGCTGTAATAGCTGCACCACTAGTACTGCTCTGTCAGACCATTTCAGAGAAAGACTGGAGCTCTCATCCACCTCCTGCTATCCTCCCTCTAAAAAGTCTCTGGATCACAATGGTTTGTGAAGCTGCTGTTCTCCATCACTAACTGGCCATTTTTGTCCTTAGCCCAGCACTTACAGGAGCCTTTATAAATTTCAATGCAGAACTAACCATCTCTTATGATCTTGTTGGGAAACTGAACTTTGGAAAATCTGGAATTTCTTTGCCTTTTTCAAACCATCTTTTGTTAAGTATTTGTATTCTTTCATGAACCACAGAGCATTAAACTTTAATTGATTATGTGTTTTCTTAGTGAGCTTAAGCAACTCACAGAAATGGTTGGGGGAAATGAAACAAGCAGGCTTTCTGTCCTGAAGTCCACTTTGTTGATCACTTGGCTTTTTTTCAGCAATGACATGTGAATTTTCCAGCACACTTTATCAGACAGTTCAACCAGTTCTCTCTGTGCTTGCAAATATTTTGCACATGGACCGGCATCCCATGTGTGCCTGCTGGACTACCTGAGAGAAGAGGATGGCTTCGTAGTTAAATTCACTGGATAGGGACCAAAAATGCTCAAAACCTGCAGGGATTTCATGCATGAGCCTGCACAAACCACTTAATCCCTTTTCACCTCAAGCTACAACTCTGTCAAACCCTCAGCACAGTAAAGCTATTCTCTGACCGAGCTGTAACATCACAGTCACATCTCCAGGAGACTTCCAGCCCAGTCTGGGGACATATGCTGAATCCAAGGCATAAATCCAGGCTCACCACCACTCATCTCCCAGCCCCTTCCCTTTCCTGGGAAGTGACGGATTTATCCACAGGACCTGACCTCAAATCCTTGAGCAAGTCCAACAGCAACATCAGTTCTGTCCTTCACTCTCAGACAGAGACCTTTTTACTCTCACTCAGGTGCTTCCTAGGGACTTTGCTGAAATAAATTCCCTGTCAGTTATTGTTTGAGCTGCATGGGATTTTCTATGTATTAAAGTTTTTTATTTTGCAAATAGCAGATCACTTTGTCTTTCTGATTTAAAATGTGATCTAGATGTAGGGCCAGTCTAATTCTTGCTTGATTTTACCACCAAATTATTAATGCTACTAATCAAGTAGAAATGGTGATAAATGGAAAATGAAGAGTCATCTAATCCTGTGTTAGCACAGCCTTTTAAAGAGGGCCTAAGAAAACACAGTTGTTTTTAATATGAAATAGACTGGTACATTTACTGCAAGGAAAATTGCACAAAATATTCAAAACCACTGACCTTTGAGCACATCACCCTGTGGTGGAATACATGAAAGCAGAGAAAGATGTATTATCTTCACTGACTTGACTGAGATGTTAATAGGTACCTGGCAAATGAACCAGCACACTTTCCCAGCTACCCCAATCTCATTAGGGCTGGTTGCTGTTCAGTAAAGAGGTCTGTGAGAGCAAAACAATTCCCAAATTCTTCTAGCTTTTTCCAAGTGTATTCACGTTTATCTTTAAAGTCTGGGATCCTTATCTGAAATATTTTCAGAAAGAACAAATGGAAACAATATATTTATTTTGCAGATGAGAGTAAATCCAAACTGGATAGATCCCATCCACCCTACATGCCTTAGTTGTTTTCCTCCCTGGTAACAACCCTGTTGTAAGTAGATCCCTTGCTTGTGTTGTATTTGTGCTGTAGGTGAAGCCTCATTGCAAAGGAAGAACATGACTTATGTGAATCATCAGCTTAAGTACCTCAGTGGTTTTAATAGTTCCAAGTTGCTTTGGACCAAAGGTGTGAGGATCTAATTAGGTCTTAAATTTCAGCGACTGGGTCTACAGCTGGAAGATCCATCTCCTTCTTGTCTCCTAAGAAATCAAAAGAAATGGAACAAAGGGAGAGGTGATTACCTCTCCTCAGGAACGCTGGCAGGAATATTATCTACCTAATGGGATTAGTGTGGTGAATACCTTTATAGAGTAAAGCTAAATAAGAAGATGCTGATACCATGAAATTAAAGGAAAAATCAAAATTAAAAAAAAAAATAAATTAAAGAGTAAATGTAATTGGAGTAGGGATCTCCCTGGTTGCCAGCACATTAGGTCTTACATTGCCAAGTGGTTCATGGTCCTGGGTTAAAGAAGGGGGGTTATTAGCTTTTGTGTCCTATGCATTCACTCTGCCTCCTTGCCAGCTCCTCACCTCAGCTGATTTATGACAAGCACCACCTGCCCTATCAGAAAATAAAATAAGCAGTTTTTGAGCCTTTGTGGTGCAAAGGTTTAGCTGGTGCTCTGAAGATCTGACCTGGAAAAAATGATTGATTTACAGTATGAGGAATCTCACGAGGACTCTCTTACATCAGTATGTTGTAGATTTTATTCTATTGAAAAGAACTTTCTCATCCCCCAAGCATAAAATAATGAATCAGTAATTTACTGAGTCAGCCAAATGATAAATCTTTCAAAGAAGGGAAGAGGTGAAAAAGAAGTGTGGTTCAGAGAAACACTAATGTGTTACCTTCTGTATTTGACTCAATAGTATGCTAATTAGGGCAACATTTAATTAAACTAGTTTCATTTAGATTGACTCACAAAATTGCAGTTATTAACAATAAGAAAGCTAATGGCTCATAAATGCTGTAGTGGATTTTAATAACCACCCTGCTAGCTTACAAGAACTTGCACCCCACAAGTTTTCCAGAATAGTCAAGTGGGTGTTTTGCACCCACTAGACTGACAGAAATATCACTGTTCTCCACATTGTTTGTATTCCTTCTCTCTCTCCACAATAGCCTAACTCACTGTATACTTGCCTTCTTTGTCTTACTTGACATTTGGTCCCACACAACCAAATAGTGTCTGGTCTGAGGTAACCAAGTAGGAGTTGGTTGTACTTTAGGGGCTTTTCTAAAGCTTTTTCTAAATAGGTCGACTTGGTAAGGGAGCAGTGAGACATTTCTCAATGCCACAGGGGCACCCACTGTGGGAAAGTAGCCCCTACCTACATTTTTATGGTCTGTCTACACATGAAAAGGTGCCTTTACAAGATGTTCTTCTTCCTACTCTAAACATGAAACCTGTAATTAAATAGGAAAAAATGAAGTTGCCAAGCAAAAAGCACTAAAAAGGCTTCATGCTTCAATAGAGTTCTGTTTCTAGGAGTTCAGCTTAGCCTGAAAGGATAGCAATGGTGCAAAAAAGCAGGTCACAGCTATTTCTAGAAATTGTGGAAGTGACTGGAGCCCCTTGATGCCAGGAACTGGAATTTCCAGACACTGAAGTAGCACTGAGGTAGAATATATCTGATGCCAAAGAGCTCACAATTATCTTTAATTTGACCACAAGTAAGTGCATTTCTGCTAGTATTAAAAGTTTGGATGAAGATTACAATAGCAAGGACAGTCAGCTAAGGATAAAAGTCCAGACTGATGACCCAAGATCTGCCCATCAGAATGGCTGGGCTAGAAAAGAGGCACAACGACAAAAACAGAGATCAAAATTATTTAGCTCCTGAGCATCTTGTTTTCCTCAGTTTTACAAATAGTGGTACTTTAAAATGTAGAAGTTCTGGTGATTTTATTTGATTAGGTTTTTGTTTACTTTTGTAATTTTTTCTTAAAAAGAGCCCTGAAATGTAACAATAATTATTACTTACATAGAGTAGACATTTGATAGTCTTAATAATTGTGTGTATTTCACCAATAGCTATTATGTGCAACCCAATTAGATGTACAGTTCAAACACCTTAAATGGAATACCATGAAGCATACCGAGTAAGCAAATAATTAGGGAGTTATTAAAATGCAAAATCCTAACATAAAGAAACAATTACAGAAGAAGAAAGTGTTGTAGTACATGGCTTATTGACCATATCAGCTTTTCTGGTGTGTCCTTCTGCATTAATGTGAATGTTGCTGACAGAATAGACACAACAGCAAAATGGTTTGTTTCAGTCAATGCCTGATCACCTTCAGCTTTTAGATCCTGGGGTCTTGACTTAATGGAGTGTAATGCTTCATGAGCAAAAGGGAAGTACCCTGCACCCCCAAAGACTTCACACATTCTGGAAAATAGCCTTTTTCTTCACATATTTTTTCTGTATCTTTATCTTTGCTCATCATTCAAAACTGGTCACGTTTTCTTTTTTTTCTTTCTTTTTCTTTTTTTCTTTTTTTTTCCTTTTTTCTTTTCTTTTTTTCTTTTTTTTTCTTTTTTTCTTGTTTTTTTTCTTTTTTCTTTTTTTTTTTTTTTTTTTTTTTCTTTTTTTTTTCTTTTTTTTTCTTCAAATTTAGCTAACAAAAATGAAACATTCTGTTTGCCAGATTCATGTCAGTGAAAGTTTGCTTATCAGAAACTGGCATAGATCTCATCAGGGTTGTGATCTTTCAAGAGACAGGTGAATTGTAGCTGATCATGGACACCTGCTCTGGCTTCATGGAGCTGTCTTTCACCTCCAGCTTCAGATGTGCCTTCTGGCTTTTGAGCAAAAAGCTCAGCTATTTGACCACACTGCCCAAGCACCTACCCAAAGCACCATCAGGGGCTTATCTTTTATGGACACACACATTTTAATGTCTTCAAACATAAGTCAATGAATATTAACTACTGAAGGTACCTTAAAAATTCTGTCCAGGGAAGTCTTTGTAGTGTTTTGTTTCAGAGCCACTTGTGTCCTGTTTAAATCATGAAGCAGCAAATTTCAGCTCAGGAACTGTTTCCCTTGGACCAACAAAAGGTTTGGTTTCTCTGCAGTAATAATCAAATGCAGAAACAAGTCCCTAGTGCCACACAAAGCAGTGAAGGCTGCAGACCCTGAAAATAATTCAGTAAGTTAATAGAGGATCAGTCTGCTGATGGCTATTAAATGCAAATATTTGCATACTGCCTGGAGTTGAGTGGTCCAGCTCAGCCAAAACCTGGAGAACTGAGAAAGGATAATGTCCTGCTCTGCCCTTGCTACATGTGTGCTTGCAGGACACCACTGGGGGTAAGATGCTCTGGTTTGGTTTGACCCACCACAGGTCTTCTGCCATGTGGGTTGTGGCCACTCAAGTCTGGACTTGGCTCCGTGACCGGGGCTGTCCCAGCAGGCAGTGCTCATGCATGTCACATGCTTCTTGCCATGTGCAGTTAGGAGCTGCTTTGCTGTCATGGTCTATGAGATAGATCTATGTTATTTCTGAAATGCAGCACATTTTATTTGTCTTCTTGTCCTTACAGAGGCCAGACCAGTGAACTGCATAAATCACAGTGTTGCCCTTTAGAGTATGGACAGTGGAGCTGTCTGTGTGCATTACTACAATATGTGTGCTTTGCCATCAACTTCTTTGTCTCCTTCCCAATTAAAACTAACATGTAATGTATGAAGCATCATTTTCTGTTGCAGTAAAGCACACTGGGTATGCAGAATGAATGTAATTCACATAAGGAACTGACTCAGATTTCTAAAGCTGAGAGTGTTTTCTGTATTACCCTAAAAGTTCTCTGTAAAAATGTTTAATTTTGGGTCCTCCAGATTCTTATGCATCCATATTTTTCAAGATTTAGGAGGAAATGTCTTGCTCCCAGCAAATGATATTGGCATTATTTATTGATATGAATGCCAGCTTTGTTGCAGTAACTTTCTCCTGATGCAGCATGCTTTGCTATGGCTTGGCTAGACTTGCCTAGAAAATGAAAATAAGAGGAAGAGTTGCAGTTCAGGTGATACTCATTGCTATACTAATTACAGATACAAGTAATTTTTACAAATCAGGTACTGCAGAATTACTCCAGAAAATAAAAATACATAGTGGTTGGAATAAAACAGCTGGTTACCTTTCAGTTTTATTGGCATCTGCAGTGTGATTGCATCAAGCCAGATCCTCAGCTAGTATAAACTAGCAAAGCTGTGCTGCTTCCAGTATCCACTGATGTAACCAGATACAAATGAATCTTTGGCTGTTTTGTTATATGCTGAGGGCAATAAAATTAGGGGTATTTTTTAAAAGATCATTGCTTAGTGAGGGGAAAAAAGACAAAAAATCCTGGAGGAAAACATGCACTGCAGGACAGGCAGCTCAGCAGGTGGGTAGGGTGGGTGGCTGAGTTAAAAATTTGGGGTATGGGATGAAAACCACACACGTTGTGGACTGCAGAGTCTGTGCAAAGCCTGGGAATGTTATCACAACATACTGATTATTTTTAAGCTTTTCTTCTCTAGTTGATCATTACTATACAAGGTTGAATCCTTAGCAGAGTTTCTCCTAAATAAAATCAATGTTGCTTCTTAAAACCCTGTCAAGGCTGGAGATACAGGCTTAAGCAAGGGAGAACAAAGGAAAATGGTTGAAAAGGGAAAAAACCATGACCTTGTACATGTACTGTTATCTGTCCCAACAGCTTCAGCTTCACAAGTTTCAGGAGTAAACTCATCTAATCATTGTGAATTTTTCCTATTAAAAAAGAACAAATAGTGCCCCACAGAACCCTGAGAAATCATTTGGTATGCAGTGTCACCAGTTTCAGTAAATTAAGATCATGTGTGGCATTCTTTTGTGAGAAAAATATCCAAATATTTCACTTTCCTTCACTTTGCATTTTCATCTCTGTACTTTGAAAAACCATGCTGGTTGTATCTAATTGAGTGTGGACTCCTCTGATAAAGCATGTTTGCCTTATTTTAAGTACATAACTCTGGTGTGATCAATTCTTCCAGAGCTACAGTAGACATAACATGTTCTTGATGGCACACAGGAGCTCTGAGAGCTTGAATTTAGCTCCCAGCTGAGCAATGTGCACCCTGCATCACCCTTGTCTGCCCAGTTTGGGTTTTCACCATCAGTAAAATAACTTCTTCTTCTCATAGTACTATCATTAGGCTGAAATCTGTTAATGAATATAAGGTGTTTAGATGATAGAGAAGTGAAAGGAGCATTAAAACACACTATTTCATTTGTGTCCCATCCTTCAACTGTCACATCACACTAAGAAAAAGTTAGAAATACATAATGTACTCAAGCCATGTTATCTTGCAAGCAACTGTTAAAAGAATTACAGTAACCAGTTTAAAATATGTGTGAATACACATATCATGTTTACATTGGTAAACCCAGTCTGTTTGAACTAGGAAACATTTTTAGCAAATAATTTTATTTATAACTTCTGTGCAAGTATTCCAGGCTTAGGTGGTCTGTAAGTTCCAGAAGACTGGAACTTTCTTTCTTACTTAAGAAAGCTCTTTAGCAAAAAAAAAAAAGCAAAAAAACCCGTAACAATAGCCTCTTGATGTACTAGATACTGCTCCAGCTGGTACCAAGTGTTAACCTTTGGTGAAGTTAACTCATTTTTGTTTAGACACTAAGATAATGCTCTATGATTTCACAGTGAAGACATTATCTATCCCTGCTCTTTCTACCTCCAATAAAGTTTTACAAGCAATAAAATGGCCTGGAGATCAGCTCTCTTCCTGTTGGTGTCTTTGAATGTTTCCTTTTGATGCCTACCGCACAGAAACTATTGCAAGGAACACTTTAATACCACTTCTCAACTTAGGTACTTAGTCTGAACTGCAGAGTCTGGGGGATATACAAATACTGAGAATGGCACATTTGTTAAAGACAAGAATATTCCTGCATAGGAGGAAATCCAGGTTAAATCTGGATTAAAAGCTCTTTTCCTTTCTGACTTATGGATGTTTTCTCCCTGGCTTTTTCTGGCTTGTTCACTTTGGAGGCTGATAACATATAATACCCCCATGCCCAGAGGCTGGTGACTTCCCCAGGTGGCAAAGCAAGAGCAGAGGATCAGCTTTTCCCCACACTGGTTTGTAACAGGCTTCTCTCTAAACACATAATGGCACTGGAGATGGGGAAACTCCCACTTCCTACCCTAAATAACTCTCTTGGGGATGATCCAGTTTGTTCTTAGCCAAGCACTGCATCCTTTCTAACTGGTATCACTTTGCTACTGAAGTAGCAATTAGGAGAAACATTTCCAATTAGCTAATTGCATTTCTCACAGCTGCCTCAGTACAGATTGCCTTATATGTCATAAACTTCTCTACACTTTACAAATGACTTATCTCAGAAGTATTTTTTATAAGCAATGTGTTCATTTATATTTTAATTCCAGGAAAGTTGTTGGCTTTCCTGTTCCAGCCCACGTAGAACAATGCACCCTTCCAGATTTCCTCATGAGGTTTGCTTGCCCTGTCCTCACAAGAGATCTGAACGAGAGCCTCAGCACCCTCCAGCTCAGGAAATCCCAGCTGCTGCTGCACAAGGGAGAACATACACAGGATCACATCTCCATGAAGCCACACTGCTTCCAATCCCTCTTGAGCATCCGCCTCTGCCCACCATCAGGAACAGGATATGGCTTCATGTGGCCTGTGGGAGCTGGAACTACCCAAAATGGCAATTCATGGCGTATGCTCTGAAGCTTTTAGATGGAGTGCACCAGACATTTGAGTCACTTCCTCCCCTTCCTCCTGGAGCCCATTCCAGGAAAGCAGGGACAATGAGCCCTTGGCAAGTCAATCCTTGTCCAGTGGCACTGTCCCGTGGCACGCAGGGCACTGTTGGCATGTGGGATGCCCAGAGATGGAGCCCAGAGATGGAGCCCAGAGATGCCCAGAGATGGAGCAAGAGGAATGGTGGAAGAGCCAGATCTGAGGGGATGCTCAAGATGATGTTATTCAGACTTTCTAAGATTAACTTAAATTCATAAACAACTTCATATCATCTTGATCCAGCATAACAAGAGCTGTGGTTGCACTGCTGCAATATTCACAATCTGTAGCTGTAAGAATGTGGCATATTTTCAAACTGGCTTCTGCCCTACTTCTGCTCATGTATTTGTGCAAAAATACTCCCATCCCATCACACCTCGTGGGCATAAAGCAGACCTCTGCAGTTCTGGTTGGCTCAAGTCAGTGATTGCAGCATTGGGAATGAACTAAACTGAAAAAAAAATAAAAATCTTCTGCTAGAATAATATGACCTAAGCTCTGTGCACAGTAAAGTCCAGTCTGTGCTGCAGATGGAGAGCCTACAAGTAGGGTATTTATTCAAATTGAACCAGTGTTCACTCAAAAGATTTGAACTTCTACCAAGCCCAGGCCAAGCTGGAATGAAATCCAAACTTGGCAGGACTTTTTAGAGGATGGTTATGAATGGGTTGATGACGTGGAATTGCTGGAGCTAGGAAAATCAAACCTTCCCTCAGGCAGATGATGGAGAACATCTACTCAACCTTGACCAATACTGCTCTTGCCTCCAATGAAAAATACAGGCTTTTCCATGGCTTATATATTTATTCTAGACTACATAAATGAGTTACTATGAGGGCAGATCAAGTATATCGTGTGAGGAATCACAGGGCAAGAAGCACATATAAACCAAATGCCAGATGATACTGCTCATCATAGAGCTTCACAAGCTCATATCCTGTGAGAACTGGACGAGTTCAACTTCATTATTCTACCCAATAAATGGTCTGTCTTCTGTAACTAGATTGTCCACAGATATATTCTTTAATTCCAGGAAGAATTCCCATGTTTTCCAGAAATGTATTGCCTAAAGCTTTTTAGTTCTTTGCACTTTATCTTTTAAAATTTCTTTTTAGTTGCAAAGAGGTTTTTCTTATTTTGTGTGAGTTAGCTCCTGCCAGTGTTTCAGTGCAACTGTTAAGTCCTGCACATACTTAAAAAGATCAGCTTATGCTGTCTTTCATCTGAAGCCAAATGGGTTTTAATAAAGTTATCTGTTTAAAAGCAGCCTTCCCCCTCCTCTTTGCTGCTTCACCAAAACAGGGCAGGCAGGAAATTTTCCATCCAACTTTCATTCATAAGCTGGTTTGTAGTAGCAGTTGCAGATGACCAGATCCACAGCCCATTGAAAGCAATGAAAAAATATCCCATTGGCTTAAATGGGTCTTGGATTAGGCCCAAATAGCTTTCTGGACTTTTATCTAAGTTTTGGGCCTTTGCATAATATTTATAAAGTAATACCACTCCCTAGCTGGCTGAAATGTAACCTTTCACATTTGTGGAGACTGTGTTCTTTATGTAGCTGGGTAAAAAGTACTGCAGACCTTCCTGAGGTTTCGAAAGGCAGAACAGGACCTTCATTTCAAACCTGCTGGTTAGCAGGTAGGGTTTGGCATGTGCTTACCCACCTTGGAGGAGGAGCCCCCACTGCTGGAGCTCCCCACTCTGAGTGGGCAGCCTGGGCCAAGCGGTGCTGCTGCCCCTCCAGACCCACACATTTGCCTCTAGTGCAAATACTTCCCCTGGACTGAGATGATACAAAACCTTGAGTCTCAATCCATCCTTTCTGCAATAAGGCCATGAAGGGGACACAGGAGAAACAGAGTTGAGTCCTGGATATTGTTACCCATAGGCTTATTCCCTGAGAACTGGGGGGGGAGAAGAGAAAGCACAAGTGATGGTGATGGAGGTGAGAAACTGTACTGTTTACCAAAGGCAAGTGCTGAGATAAATGTAACTTCTTGCATAAACCAACTCAGGAAGAGACCTTTATGCGTGTGTGTTTGTGCAGTCTTAGCAGCCCATAGCTACAACACCCAGAGAATAAAGGGCCTAAGGAGTAAAAAACAGGAAGACCTTGTATTGCACTTTTTTACTGAACCAGGAGGGGTCTTAAAAGTCATTGTCAGAAAACAAAAGACAACAACATCTGAAAAGGAAAGGATGCTAAAGAAATGGCTTGCAGAGAAGGGAAACATCTTTAAAATCATGGTATAAGCTCTGCTGCTTGCACACCTTCAACCCATCAGAGCCCAGACTCTCCTTCTTGCTCATCCAGGTCCAATTTTCCAGGTTTGCAAAGGATGGAGTTACTCACATTTTGATTTTCAGTTCAGATGACAAATTCCTTCTTATTCCCAGGGTATATTACTAAATCACTTTGTGGCACATTCAGAGTGAGTTGGCCTTTTCAGACACCCTGCACTCCAAGGAGAGAGCCATTTGTACTGTGCAGTGTATATAGGCATTTAGCAGGAAGATTAATATTAAAATACTCAGCTATCCAATGAACTTATTAGGATAATGCAACGACTTGAGTCTAGATGTTAGAGTTCACTTAAAGTTCACTGACTATTACAGGACTGATGGTGTATAGAGTAGCTTAATCTTACCGTGGGAAAACTAAAATCATGTAGGGGAAAATTAGACAAGACATGGAGGATAAACTTCCATTCCTAGGAGAGATACCATGGGACATACCAAAAAAAGGCAAAAAAGGAACCATTTACTTCCAGTGCAGTGGGAAAGGCTACGCTGTTACCAACACATACAGTAGCCATTTCCAACCTCAACCTGTTTTGTAGACATTTTGCAAAAGCAGGGAAGAGAAAAATAGCTGCTTTATGTGTTGGGGTTTTTTTCAGGTGCACAATGCAGAGGGGAAACCAGAGATTCAAAAGACAGCTCTGTTTTGCAGGCTAAAGATTCCTGCTTCGTTTACTGACAGGACCTTTCTATGCGTAAGAGACCTCCCACACCTTAAATTACTGCACTGAATGGATTTACATTTATCCTCTGCATTCCTGCTCCTGGCCTCAGCCTTGTGATTGTGTACGTGCGACCCTGCTGGCTGCACACAGCTCAGGTCTCCCCAACAATAAAACCCTGAACCAAACCCATACATAAAAAAAAAGGGAACCTCACTTAGATATCACTCACTATATCCTTCTCAGAGCCACTGCTTCCCCAAGTGAAATGAAACTCGCAGAAGAAAACATCGGAGAGAAAGTTGGAACTAATGAAAGCTGCTCAAGGTTCTTTGGCGTCGCTCATCTGGGGAAGATAAGTATAGCTCTAGGCAAGCAGGAGCTTGTTGAGCTTTAAGAAATGTTACCTGCTTAAAGGCAGGTAAAATCTGGCATAAGCTATTAATCCATCATTCAGGTTTTTACATGCCAAACTCCTGTAAATGTTTTTCTACCACATCCTGTCTCCTCCTTCTCCAGCTGAAAAATAAGAATAATTTTGGAAGGGCATGAATTAAGCCTGTCATTCTTTTTTTTTTCTTATCCCTAAACTATATCATACAAACTCCCTGTCTCTCAGAGGGCTTGATCCTACACTGACAGTGAGGGGGGGTGGAAATTCACCACATTTCCAGTTTGAAGTGACATTGAGTTTTCTTCCAAGAGAGAAAAACTAAGCCTTCCTCCTGCCCATCACATATTCCTGGCCGTCATCAGGAGACCTCTTTGGTCAGCTACCAGTGACCCAGATGGGGCTTTCCAGCAGATCTTGAACATGTTCACCCCAGGGTGGAGGCAGGAGGGAAAGGGGAAGGAAGAGAGAGGTTGATATTGTTGTGAAAAATGGGGCAAGGCCAGATTTGAGTAACCTCAGCCTCAGCAAGAAGAAATGTTGACAAAACAGTCAGCACACTGCCAAGGCATTATTCTGGCTGGGCAGTCCCTGACAGCGGTTTCTGCACAGCCAGAAGCACAAGGGGCTTCTTCCTGTGCTGATGCTCATTTGGGTGGTACTGATGTTGTGTCCTGTGAACCTTCCCATCTCCTGCCTGTGGCCATACAAACACATCCAGTCTCTTCTGAGTAAGAGGGAAGATGACTTTTTTTTTTTACTATGAACAGGACAGATGTTTTGGAGGATTTAGAACACTGAGTGTGTACAGATATTAGTGGGGAAGGATCCACTGCTTATTACTCTAAACCTCTGTGTTATTTTAGGGCCCAGTCTTCCCTGCCAATGGCAAGCTGGATCACTGTCTGATCATTTCCACCCTGAGACCAGCATCCAAATCACTCTGGAGACATCCCCAGGTTGTAATTCTGACATTACCTCTGCAACAGGCTCCATACCACTTAGCAAAAGTTGAGTCTTACAGCAGAGGGGTCACATAATGCCCCAGGGACAGTCTCCTCCTTCTGCATGTCCAGGGTAGTGCAGACTCCCTGGTTCACAGCTCACCTCTCCAGATGCAGGTAACAGCTGAAGCACATAACACCTGGACCTTGTAACACAGTTCTGCTGTGAGCCAGACACTAAAATATGCAGATCTAACAAAACATCCAAACTCCCCAGTGCACCTCCAGGGCCTACCTTTCTTTATCATTCCATAGCATTCCTTGGTCAGAGTCCTCAAGGGTGCTTGTCATTTCTCCACCTGCACAGGGCTTTCCCATCAGCTCAGTCCTCCCTCAGCCTCAATTCTCTTTGCTTTAGGCTCCTGCACAGTAGCTGGTAGGATTATGTTCCTTTCTGTTCTTATCCTAATCAATGTCACTAACTTTGTTTAATTTCCAGGGATATGATCTGATATTTAGTTCTGAGTTGCCAGGCAGGCTGGTTTCACTGAGGGACTCCCCAGCCAGCAGCACTTCCAAGGGCTCACAGCATCACCCGTGTGTAAGGCCTTCTGCTAGTAAAGACTAGAGAGAAAATTGAAGACTCACACATGGAAAACACAGTTGGGGGAGTTGTACAAAAACCTCTGTTTAGATTCTCTGGCTTGTCAAACTGTGCATCTTTTTCATGATTTTTCTTGCTTTTTTTTTTTACCCAGAAGTAACAAAGTTGGATATAACACCTTTTACAAGACATTTGACACCATATCTGTGGGAGTATGAGTTCCCTCCCTGATTTCCTGTTTACAATGTCACCTCACCATGGAATGCATAATCTGACAGAGGCATTGATCTGTTGCAGAGTATTTTTCTTTTAATATTTGCACACACAGAGGAGAGCATTGAAACCTTCTAACTTTAGGTCTAACTCCAGGCCAAGCTCCCTATGGTGGCAATGAAGCCTCCAGAGAGCAATACAGAATACCTAAGCTAAAAGTCCTAAATTAAGCCATGTGAATACTTCCCAAAGTTTCAAGGACTCCACAGTCAATGTTAGGAGAAATCCCAGTATGAATGAACCAAGAGGAACCATTGACCTTAAGAAATTCAGGATTTTCATTCATTAATTTAATGACCTTTTGTTAAAGTGAATTCTGTTTTTTTAAGCCACTTGCGAACTTCCTTCAGAGCTTTACAAAGCTGCATGGAGTAATTAAGCAAACAAATCTAGTCCCATGCTAAGCTAATGACATGCCTTGTGGTTTCTTATATATTTTTCTCCCTTTCATAGTTACCTTTTAATATCTCCCCATATTTCTTTCTGACTTTTCTATATTACTCTCTTTAGTCTTCAGGAAACCCATTATTACTCATGGGACCAAGTAATCATGTAAGTCTCACTGAGTGCAATTAATCTCTTCTGCTGGAAGGCTGGCTGTGAGATGGCTTTCACCTTTATATTTTTCAGTTGCTATGGATCAGCACAGATTTCCCCTAAATTCACAGATCCATGTGCCTCTGGACCCTATGATATGTAGGACCTCACTCCAGGATAGTCTCCAGCACGCCTGGAAAACCATGAATTGACCCCTTACATTTGACTATGCTGAAGAAAAAGGGAAGGGAGGGATTATTTCATTATTTCAGTGATACTTTTAATGAGGGATATGATTTATCTTCAGGAAGGACAGATTAATGATGGTTCTGTTAAATGTGTGGATTTGAAATGTTAATATTGCAGCAGAATTGGAGCTAAGTGCATTTTTACACAGCTTGGCAGAGTCCTCACCCTGGGGATAGGGCTTTTGGTCTGAGTTCAGAAGACCAGTTCTGGGGCCAAAAATGATTGTGTGTCCTACAGAAACATTAGAAATAAGAGATTTAAGTCTTCCAGACTTTTTGGAGATATACCTTGACTTGAGTAAAATTTTGACAGTGTCTCGTGGTATTCTTATCAGCAAGTCTGAGAAACAGATTGAAAATAAACTTATGCAAGATGGGAACACAAAGTGTGAAAAACTGTTCTCAGGAAGCCCTATCTAAAGATCACTCTTAGAAAAGAAGCGTAAGGATATTCTAAAAGCCTTTTACTGGACTGACTTTAAACAATAACTTGTGCAACTTACTAGATAATGTTTGGAGGTGGCATGGAGCTAGAAGGTCTGCAATAGGCTAGAAATTCATAAAGACCTTAAAGATTGGGAAAATGGCTAAAGTCATTTTTAAAAAAAAAGTCATTTTAGGAAAAATAGAATTTTCTATGATTAGACAGAAAAAATTGTTTGCACAAATCCAGAATGTGACTGACCACTGACCAGTTCTGCATGCACAGACCTGAGCTTTACAGCAGATCACAAGTTAAGTGTGGGTCAGGAATTTCCATGGTGTTACAACAAAGAACAAATGCACTTCTGAGATGTAATACCCAGGAGATTTGTCTCTAACATGCACACACACAAAATCATTTCCACCCACATGAATGGGAAGGCCTCAGCTGGGAGATTCCATCCTATTTTAGCTCTACAGTTAAAGAAAGATGTGAGCCATTGGCAAGAGTCCAGAGGACATCGGGGGTGACCAAAGGTCTTGGAAACAAGGACCACTGAAGTTCAAGGATTGTTTAGTCTAGAGAAGGAGACAGAAAGTCTTCAAATATGTGAGAGCTATAGGGAGGGAAGACACCAATTCTTGTTCTTTTCCATTATAGATGGGGACAAAAAGAATTGTTCATGAGTTGCATCCTGCTTAAGCATATCCTTTCCAGTGGCAAGGATAACTGGCACTGGAAGAGATTTGCCAGGAGAAGCTGTGAACTTCCCATTTATTGGAGGTTTTTAAACTGCTAGCAGAGCACAGAGAACGAGTAATCCTCCCCTGGGGCAGAGGGATGAACTAGATGAACTCTTGAGGTCCCTTCCAGCTGGTTTTCTGTGCCTCTGTGTAAGTAAGTCAAGAACCAAATAAGCATGGGAAAATATCCTGTAGCAAAATACTATAGATCCAGTTCACATAGCTTTGAAGAGCATTAATTGGTCTTCAAGGAATTTTAAACAAAAAATATGCTATTGCTCTTCTAAAGGCGTTACATAGATTTTTCGTAGCATGCAGTACTTGTAAATTATTCCACTATACTGTTGAAGCGAGTGGGAGGACAGTGGAAATATGGAGCTACTCTGTGGTGTGGATAATGCCTGGGAATTTTAGTATAGAGGAAAGAATCAAATTCTTCTCTATGTAATCCCACAGAGCAAAACTGGCCTACGGGTTTACAGAGGGGACACCTGGGTAAGAGGCACTTCGAGGCTGCCCTGCAGGAGCCCTAAGCAGAGCAGGGTTAAGGAGAGGGGTGAAGTCATCTGCAGAGTAGCTCATTTCCCTTTCTTGTTGGGAGGAGTTGCAGTGAGGTACATGAGACCAGCAGGGCTCAGGGAGGCTGAGGGAAAACCACTGCCCTGTGCCAGCTTTAAGTCCTGTCAAAGGAGCTGCAGAAAGTTTGATCTATTGTCAAGGTGGAGAATAAATTGCAATCTTTACTTGAAAGAATATCTCCTACTGCCTCTTGGACTTTTATCTAAGCTTTAGGCTTTTCCAAAAGACTTATAAAGTAATACCACTCCTTGGGTGGCAGAGGAGGACGTACTGTTTGACATACTGTTTGAGCCAGTATGGAGTATTTGAGTACAACTGAGTAATACTATTTAGCAGAAGTTAACCTGGGAGAGAGTAATAGTCAGAAGCAGACAGAAAACTGGTCAAACAACTGATTTAGAGCTTTACAAGATGCTATGTCTGACCATGAGCTGTTAAATTGTGAAGATGTAACCTTTCCTACATTTCTCTTGCAAGCTTTTTAGCTGTATAAAAGCTGAATAAAATAGGAATATTTTTGACTGCACAGTCTGATGTTCATCCTACCCTATGGGAAGGATAAGGTTTGCAACCCTGAGTGGAACTCATGCTAATTAAATTGTAATGAAAATAAACATTAAAGTAACAACTCAAAGGAAAAGTCAAGCTAGGCTGTTCAGAGATGGCAGCACACTGCCTCATCATGATTTACAATGTCCCCAGCACTCCTGTTGGACTAAATACCTCTGGAAAGCTCTTAGTCATGCAGATTGATGCAGTTTACAAAGATTTCTTGATTTAACAAGATACAAATTTCAGTAGCTGTATAGAAAAGCATAACACAAGACAGAAGGCAAGAAGAATATCATACAACTACAGGGACACTCTGCAACTGAAAAAAAGGAAAAAAGAGGGGGAAAAATCCCACCATTCCAAATTACCCACTGCAAAGATGATGCTCATTATGTAATTAAAAAGCTTGCTGCATTTCAGGCACTTAATTTTCATTTTGGCTTCTTTCTGCAGCAAATATTTATAGCCCTCTCTTTCACTTGCAAGAACATTCAGTGGTATTTTAAAAGGATTTAAATAAGCAGTGTGTCCCTGTTAATATCCACTTTGCAATCAGTTTGACTAAGTTTGCAGGGAGTTATTTTTTCCCAGTGATGGCAAATGAAAACTTCTGCCAGACTGAGATGGGATCTGTCAGATGGAGATAAACAGAGCATCATGTTGACAAGCTGAATGCACTTATCTGTGTTTTAGTAACTTCTTAGTTCAAGTCATGTTGATACACAAGAAGTGGAGGGGGGCATTTCTTTAGGTGCATTTTTATTTTTGTTAACTGTGGACCTACAGTCATGTTTTAATATTGTTCCTCCCTATTATGCTACTGAAGGTTAAATGCATTTTAGAATGCATTTAAAAAAAATATGCAGGGTATTAGTTCCCTGAATATGCACCAGGCATCACCAGAAAATCAGAGAATTGCAACCAATTCTCTAGGCTACGAGAGGAGACCTCTAAAATCTGAACTTCCTTTTTTAATGCACCTGGTGACGTACCTGCCAGTCCACACTGGGGTTTGGGTTTGTTCCGTGGGTTTTCGGTTTGTTTTTTTTTTTTTTTGCATCTTCTGGAAAAAAGGTTTCTGGAGAGCATTCAGGGGGCTCCATATTACTCAGTGTTTTTGAGAACATTGGTCTAGGTGAATGGCCAGGGTTGTGGGCAAAGATGGAAAACTCTGTGATCATTGCCCTCATCAATCACTGCCCCATGGAAAGCACTACTGAGATATTGCAACTGCTGTCTGAAACTCACCCACACAATTATGCCCTTAGAGGACTGGATGTACCAACCCAGAACTTTCCACAACCTATTTACATCCCTACATTGGGCCAAATGTCCATTTCAGGATTGTGCATGATAAATGATGGTGATAGATCACATTTCATTACACTATCAGGTATTATACAAAAGGCAAGTTAAATGGCATCAGGCTATTATCGTTGGTATAGGAAGGTTTTTCAGCTTTGGAAATACAGTAAAACATTTGCAGCATTTTAAGGAGGGCTCATTCCTCTGAGTTTTACCACACTGAACCAGATAAATAATTTAAACAAACATTTTGAACAGTTTTGCAAAATGCACTTAATGAATTATTCAACAAACTCTATTTGATCATCCTCAGACACAATACTGCTGTCAACAGCAATGCAGAACTTTCTGAGTAGGTCTTAAATATTCATTTTTCCCCATTTGAGAAATAATGTGTACTCTGTCCTATCACCCATGTTAGCATGTCTTAGAGAGAAATAGTTTCACAAGTTGTCATCTCTCCCAGTATTTGTGTTAAACTTTAAATTTAAGATTAGATTATCTCGTACATATATTTTTTTCAAAGATAAGCGTAGGAAAATGTTTGCTGTGCCAGTTAAAACCATGTCTACAATGTAAAGTGAGTGCATCTCTGGATTCAAATAGTTACATAAAAACACAAGAGAAACAATGGAGAAGGAATGGCATTCCTGGAATGCAGTCCAGATGTATATGGGCTGGGTAAGGCTAGATAAAGTTTTAGAATAAACTCTGCAGTAATAATCACTTAAGACAAAAGGTCTCTAAAGCTCTAATTGCTGATGTAATCCTCAGGTCTGAAGGTGAGATATCTGAAGTTTAGATCAGAAATGAGTGCAATGTGATTTTGCTGACTGGTAGTGAAAAAAAAAAAAGTGGTTATTGAAAGGGGAAGCATGAAAATGAATATTCCCCAAATTTTGCAGTAGGGGTGAGAAGCTGCTATAAAGGAGGCAGAGTTTCCATTGGACTCCCTGGGGGAGAGGTTGCTCCAGATTTACATTTACTATCTGTCTGATGGAGGCAGTTTGATGCAGGATCCATCAGCAAGAAGAAAAATGAGCAAGGAGAGAAAATGGAGCAAAACTATAGCACTAGATTTTACCATTCACTACAATATTTTTTTTTTTTAATCTGTCTTCTAAAACTCACAAACAAGGGAGTTTGAACCTTGCAATGCATTGCTGGTGGGGGACAGTCAGAAAGAGGGAGAATACCCAAAGTACCAGCTCTGATACTCTGGTTTTTGGGCTGGTTTCATACTGGCTCTGTTTTTTTCTGACTCTGCAGCAGCACAACAGCTCCACTGGGATGGGACCTACTTGAAAAGCCAACGCACCAGTGTGGACTGGAGCAGTGGCCTTTGTCTTGAAAGCCAGAGAGTGCCCCTGCCCAGCCAACAGCCCTGGGGTCCTGGCCATCTGCAAGCATGAAGGGTCTCTAGTTTGGTTGCAATAAAATAATACTATTCTACAATATTGTGAATTCAGGTAAAATAAGATCAAATGTACAACCTCCTAACTCCTCTGGAAACAACTGACATGAATTTAATATCTGTCTCTAGATCAGACTGCACCATATTCCGTTTTCAATATCTCCTCCCCCCATAATGTCCCATGACAATCAGATGGAGAGATCTGCTGGAGATTTGGCTCCTACCTGCTGCTTGAAAGCCAGAAAGGAACTAGAGCAAGCAACAGAAATCTGGCTCAGAGTAGTGTAAAGAGAGCCTCTCCTTACAGGTACATTAACACTGACTATAGCCTTGAAGAGATATTACAGTAATTGGAGCTCTTTGGAGGGGAAAAACAAAAAAGTGTATTTTATATATTTAGATACAAAAATTAATTTATACACCCAATGGGGAGGATATTAAATTAACAGGAAGGACAAATGTACTCATATGAGGGTCCATATGCAGTTCTTTAACCTGCACTTTTCTAGCTTGAAACTTTCTGACACTTTTTAGATTTTCTTCCTTAAGAAATCTCTTGTCTCTTTTTTTCTGAATACAACCAAGTTAAAAAAAGAAGAAAAACATTGCAGCTTTTACCAAAACCTCTCAAACCCTCAAAAAAACTCTCAAGCCCTCAAAAAACCTCTCAAGATGTGTTTTTCTTTTAAGGAGAGGTGAAACTTTAAAGCTTCTGAAAGGAAGTTAGTTTAACCTCAGCATCAGAAAGCTTTGTTTGCAAGTTAATGTTCTGGCATTATTTGAGCTGCAAGGGCACTACAGCTCCTACAGCATAATGACTTAAAAGGCTTTGGGGATGCCACACTCCTTCAAGCCTCTGTTCTCCATCTCAGCTGTTTTGTTTCAAAGTCATCCCAGACTTGCATAGAGCCAGGAAAGGAACCCAACTCTCCCACATCACCCCTGTCTCCATACCAGATGAGACATTGTGCCTGGGGTTGTAACACTCACTGGACCCATGAATGCAGGAGTCTGTAGCAGGCAGAGAAACTGATTTCCACCAACAACCTGGTGCAACACTGTCCATGTTTTTTTCCAGCTCCATACACACAGCTGCCTATATTTTATCCTTGCATCTTACCAGAATTTGGATTAATACCATCCAGGCCACTTGAAGGCCATCAGCTGCAGAGGTTGTTTGTGGGGGTTTATTTAACTGGTGTTTTCAGGCAGTGAGTGGAGAAATCACAGTGTAACAGATTCGTGTTACCCTAGATTTAAATCCATGTATTTAAAAGGCAAAGAATGAAAGGTTTTTCCAGAGCTATTTTGCTATAAAACTCATAAGGGTTACTATTATTTCCTTTTCAATAACTACAGAATGAACTGGTGCAGATGTAGCACTGATTTGTGCTTCAATAGTTCTCTAGTTAATTCAGCAAGGCTTTTGTTTCCTGTAGAGGTAATGACCTTCCCTGCTACTTTTACACATTTCTTTTCATTGTACATGATTCTCAGTTCTTCATCAATACAGAATTGTGTCAGATAAGCCCTTACTGTTGGGAGACATCAGCTACATTGCAAAGGCATTGCACTGAGTTTCTGTGCATGAATGAACGTATGTAGGAGCTACACATTACATTAAGGATCCTGTTAGTATTTTCAGCAGCTCTTTACCCTGTACAAAGACAAAATGTATAACTTAGCAATTTGCTTCTAAAGGGTATGCTTGACATCCCCCTCCACTTAACCCTGAATCACAGGAACCACAGTCTAAGGTAAGAGGGCAATTCAGTCCCAGTCCTCAACCAGTTTTAATAGATCCTTTTTGCTGCAAGTGCTGCCAAATGTGGTCAGATTCATACCTGGGTGGTGGTTTAGAAGTGCAGCTGGCTGCCTGCAAAGTATTAAGTTGGTCTTGCAGAGCATTTTTAATTTTCAAAATGCTGCAGAAAGAACTCAGGTGACAAGAAAAAGAGGAAAAAAAAAAAAAAGAGTATGGGAAAGTTAAAAGGTGTCTGTCTCAGGACCATCTGACTGAATCCTATTGAATAGGGTGGTGGTGAGACACTCACAGCCATGTACCTTGACTGAGGATGAGCCCTGGGATTTGGTCCTGTTAGATTATGTTTCTAGGGAAGATTTTAGAGCAAGCATTAAGTTAGAAATGTCAGGAAATGCAGCATCTGGTGACAGGACCAGGGAGTATTTAAAGAAAAAGAATGTCAAAATAAATGTCTTTGTATCCCTATCTTCCTTAAGTTTAAACTATTGAAACTTCTCTCATACGAGCTCACACAGCACAAGTTTCACTCAGTAAATTTATAAGTCTGCTGCTTTTTGCAGTCTTTATACACTGTAAGTCCAGCTCCAGATGATTCTGGACTGAGATTAGATACAGCCCTGCTTTCCATCTGTGCTGATACAATGAGAGAAAATGAAATGATTTCTGCAAGTTCATAAATCCATTTCACTTGCTGTTTATCAAGAGCTGGTGAGGGCAACGACAGAGGCAGAATCCCCAAGGTCACTCCAGCACACCCTGTGCCTCCTTATCCTGAAGAACTTCTCTTGCCCTCTCCTGAATTAGTTCATGTGGAGAAAGAAGAAGATGGAAAAAGACCGAAAAAAACCCAAAACACTTAAATGTACAGACAGATCCAGTGTTCCAAAAGCAAATAACAAGACCATGTCAAATTGCTCTGTTCCCTTCTGAAAAAAACATGCATGTTCCAACAGGCTCTGCAAAAGTATTTGCTTTGCTCCCTCTGAAGAGTGGGGAAGAAGATCCTGCGTGCAAGGGGAAACATCACTCAGATTTGGACTGCAAACTTCTTTTTAAATCAGGAGGAATTCTGAGGGGGATGGGGGTTAAGACCTGCTGGATTTCCTAGGGGATATCTAACACTTACAAGCAAACTATATTTCCTAATTGGAGCTACTACGTGAGACCTGGATCCACCAGAGTATATGCCCTGTTACATACCTATAGGAAGGTTATTGTAACCTTTCTGCAAAGCAGATTGCTTTCCAGGTTTTCTATCCTCCATGGAAACTGTATAATGCAGGATACGGGGATGCAATTATCCAAACCTCTACTGATATAGACTCCCAACAGACTCCCATCTATTTAAAAGTCTGCTACATATTCCAAGACACTTGTTTTCATTCTTGGTGACAACAAACTTTCTTGTAAAGTCTATCTGGGTCAAGTTTTCAATCTGTTTTCATGAACAAAATTTACTTGGGAATGTTTTGATGTGATGAATGTGAGCGTAAGTAACTGTCAATGAAGCCAATTCCTTCCTCATATCAGTATGGGTTCAGTTTCCCTTGCAAGTTGTACTCAAAGCTTAATCATTCTGAATCTTCAAGCTATATGTGCAGAAGAAAAAGAAAGAAAACAAAGAAAAAAAGAAGAAAAAAAAGAAAAAAGCAAGTTTGCAGAAACGTGGCATTAAAGTGCTTAAAGCTCCAGAGTTTGTGAAATCAGAGAGGCAAAGCCAGAGCTAAAGATTTGCAGTCTCTCTCAAGTCAATCAATACAAGAGATAAGCACAGAAGATGTGCACAGATAAATGCTAAAGAAAAATGGATGTACCCAGATCATCAGCTTTGGAAACCAAGCTATATAATAGGCTGGATTTCGATTGCTTCTGTGGCCACATGCCTTTGTTAAAGCAGGTGCCTGCAGGGTCAGGAATGGAGTTAATAAATAGGTGGGAAAGCCTGAACTTCTACTATAACAGCCTTCAGGCTTTGCTGGCCAGCCAGCACCAGTGCTGAGTAAGCAAAATACTACAGACTTCCTCTGTCCTGCTCACCAGAGTGACTGTGGCAGCAGCAGCTTTCCCTGCGTGTCAGAGCTCCGTGGGCTTTGGCTGCTCCCAGGCCAGGTGCTGCCGCCCCGGAGGAAGCACACACACACACACACTTCCCCCCTTGGCACCTGAGCCAACCTCATACCTGTGGCTTGGCCAGCAGAAGAGAACTGTGAGGGAGCTAGCAAGTATCTAGAGAAATCATCTCTGCTTGATGTTCTGTGCGTTTGACATAAAAGGTTTTAAGAGGGTAAGGACAGTAACAGGACAGCTCCCTATGTGCGGTTGAAAGCTGCCCTGGAGAAATCCAATGGGATCCACGTGCAGGCAGATAAATAGCTGCTGCAAACTCTGCAGACACCATCACAGATGGAGGTTAGCAACCTACGGGTGTCTCTTCCAGTTCTGCAAGAAGAAGAAAAAAAACCAACCTGTAAATTGGAGGAATCACAGTAAAAGGGAGAAAATAAGCATTGAGGATGGGAAGATAATTATAAAAGCATGTTGCAGACATGCACAGCAGTGAAGCTTTCTCATCTGTTAAAGAAAACAAAGTAAATGTTCACTTCAGAAAACCACATGGGAAATGCCAACAAAGGCTGGTATAACACTGTGTCCTTCCTTTATTTGCAGTAGCATAAAGACCTTTTTATCACTCTAATCTTGCTTAGCATTTAATAGGACAGTGTGCTGGGATATCCTCTCTGCTATTTACTATTTAATTAATTTGACAGAAGTCCAAAAATATTTAAGGCAAAACAGTGTATCAATATTTACTGTACTGATTCACTGGAATTAAAATACTGTAAAAACATAACTGTGCACAGACACTGTTTCTCTTGGCCAGTAAAATATTTTGAAGGTTCATGTTCAAAATGCAGTTTAGGAGTAAAATTATCACTGAAAGGTATCGATCAAGCTGGTATGTTCCCAGCTATGCCTGATACTACAAAATATTTTTAACAACTTCTGTAACTATGGGATGTTAATGATCAAGACAAGGTTAGAAAAACAAAGGCTGACATTGATAACTAAATAAATATTGCCATTAACACACTGGAATTTGGAATTTCTATTGGCCAAAGCTGGACATTTCACTAGAAGCATGAAGGGAAATATGGAAATGCAACAGTGATTTTTATTATGTCAGATTCTTATCAAATTGTTTCTATACAATCCCCTCTCTTCTCTAGATCAGTAGAAAAATTTGGACCTGGTGAGCTAACAAACACATCAAGGTGTTGCAAAAGGCAAGGGATGCATCTGAATGATAGAGCATTTGATCTGGAGGACACAGAGAATGTGAGGAAACTGTTGAGAACCTGCTAAATGCTAAATGCTTTTGCTTAACAACCCACCAAAAAACTCCTTTAAACCAGGTTATTGTCAAGAGCACTTCAGTCTGGGTTCCATTCTCAAGCAAGTATTACTCATTAACTGCAGAAGAGGAGCTCTGTATTGGCAGCCTGACTCCAAACTGAAGTACCTTGAGTATTAAAAAAAAAAATAAAATCAAAAGCAGTATAATGATACAATGGAGCACAGATCCATTAAAGGCATGGGAGAGAGGGGATGTTCTTGAGGAAACAATGAGGTCCAAAAAAAAAAAAAAAAAAACCAAAGAACATTGGGTTAGGAGTGAGCTTTAGATTAAAATATAAAAATATTCTTAGAAGGAAAAAAGTAAGAAAAGAAACAGACATGGGATCTCTGGAAAAGAGGTGCCAAGGTTCCTCATTGCCCACCACAGGGCAATTAGACATTGGTCCACACTTCTGTGGTGGCCTAATTTTGGCTGTCAGTCCCTGTCTCTGTGGCCAGTGCACATCTATGTTTGTCTTGGGTCATGTCTGTAGATTTGGGCAGTTAAGCAGGATCTAAATCAGGTCAAGGAAACTACAGTTGCCCACTGCCCTGTCTGGAAATCAGGATCTCCAGACAGGCAGCTGCGGAGAGCGGGAGAGAGCGCTTGTTTAGCACATTCCTGAAGTGCACTGACTATCTACAGCCATTTTCAAGTGGTTCTCCTCAAGTCGACCTAGGAATGTGCTGATGGGTCATACAGGTAGGGCCAGCCTTGCTGAGAGGATGCAGGACCTTCAGTACCCTGCAGGGAATGTGACCTACAGTCCCTTGGAAAGCTGCAGGGAGAGGCATCTGCATTGGGAAGCATTGCAGACCAGGGCTCTCCTGCAAATAATTTGTTATTAACTCCTAAATTAAGCACACTTAATTGCTTAGCCCCCCTTCTACTTTATGCCAGGAATAGATACTGTGCAATCATATGAAATAAAAGGAGGTGACAGAGGAAGAAAGGGCTGTTGGAGTGCTGTGGAGAAACCAGCATCCACACCAGCTGGGGAGGTTGTGCCTTCAGTCTTCCCAAGCCCCTGGCCTGGGAAGTGTTTCACTCCTTTGCCGGATCGCTGAGTTTGAGGGAAGAAATAGGTTGGTTGAGAAACTGCTTTTCACAGAAGACACAACATCCTCCAGGACTGAGCACTTAGAAAAACTTTGCATGAATTAGAAAGAAAATGTGAGGCTGGAACAAGTAAAGAAGGACAAAACTTGTCAGTTTGTCATTCACACAATAATCCTGTCAAATGTGAAATTTACTTAATCGGTGAATTCTGGCTTTCTTTTTGGAAGGGAGGAAGGGAGCAGGGTATTTTACTTTGTGTTTCATCTGTATTTTCCAAACTGGAGAAGAAGTCATAATTTATGATCATTTTTCATCTTTAGAAGGTCACATGGCAATCTCAGGGTTCTCTGTTAGTGCCACACTGCTGTACAGCATCTGAGCATCCCAGCTGGCTATTTGTTTCACTAATGGGGAGAATTCATAAAGTGGAGAGAATACTTAAATTTAATGGTTTTTACAGATTCAGAGCAGCCACCGATGCCAGTTCCAATTCTTCATGAATTTAAAACCTGGCTGGAATACAAATCAAATCATTACCCTATCTTTTGTGAAACAGTCCTTGTATGTTTTGCCATCAATCTCCAACCTGTTCCAGTCCTGGGTCTCTTACAAAAAACTTCATTCCAAAAAGTCCATTAGTGTCAAGATTTAGTGTTATGAAATGATAAAGAATTGCTCAAATTAGAAAAAAAACCCAAAACAAAAATAAGCAAAAAACCCTACTCTGAAACAGATAGCACATCCTCTTCTTCTTAAGAAGGCAGTATTTAATTCACCCTAATAACATGTACATTCATTAGTACAAGAAGCACTAAAAAAACATGTGAGAGTGCCCAGTTGTCTTGTAGACCTACAAGAAAAATACAAATAGTTAAGAGCATAAGTTATTGCATTTGTGGTGATGAAATGCAGACCCAAATCAAGAAGTGGAGCTTTACAGAGTATAAGAAATGGCACCTTCATTGCCACCCAACAAAGCATCTTTGTTTGAGTTTAGTGATCTCACTGGCAGAGCTCAGAAATGAATCCAAGCTTTTTGATTTAAAACTGACAAAGAAAAGCAGAGTTTCTGATCTGCAAAGTCAGATGGAGGAGCTGTTATCTGAAGAAGTGCAGAGCGTCTGAGTAATCTGCCAGACTTAACATATCCTGCCTCAGGAGTCCAGGTGGGAAACTTTACTATAAGGAAAAAAATGAAACGCAAAAATATCTGCTAATGGTTCAACTAGTGCATCATCAGCTCTTCACAAATAAAGCTGCTAAACTACATGTATCTCCACCAGTGTAACTGCTATGTCAGCTGCCAGAAGTCCATAAGGACAAGTTTAGGGAAACAAGACTTCCATCACCTGTCCTGATTAAGACAAGATCAAAAGACAGAATTATTTTTCTTTGATAAACAAAGCAAGGAGCTACAGTGGGTCATTGGCTGGAGGGTTATGGAAGAAATCCTGAGCCTCTTCTTGTGCATTTAACAAGAAGGCCATATTACACAGGAGGAGCAACTGACATCCAGGCACTGATGGGGAATAGATAAGCAAGCAATTTGGGGAGAAAAACACATTCCATCTCCCCAGGAGGACATCGTTCCAAGATCAGAACTATTCAAATTCTCTCCTCTTTAGACACTTTAAAGCTTTTCTGGCAGATTCTGCCTCCCATCAGATGTGCCAGGTTCAACCACTTATCACAAGCTGGAGGGGGATGTTTCCCCACATTTATATTTGGCATGAGAATTTTCAGCTCAAAATGATGGAGCTGTTACAGAGGTAGTGCTTATGAGAGCAACATCCTCCCAGATGGCCTCATAAAAGAGGGAGAGGATGAGCTTGTCTCGCTGACTTGGAATTGCCAAGTCGGCAGAGCTAAAGATCAAGTTTTGAAAAGAAAAGGTCACATTGCATCATGTAAGTGCCACCCTCCCTGGGACAATAGACAGCCTTAATCCAGCATCACTCACATCAATGAGTTTTTCCAATGACTTGAACAGCAGCAAGATCAAACTTTGAGGACACCTTCTAAAGCCAAGGAAGATAAGAACAATCTTTCTAATTACTGAGAAGGGTTTTACATCAGTCCCTAAATGACTAAGACATGGATCTACGCCTGGAGAGAATAAATCTTAAAAGGAATAAAGCATGGTGAGGTTGGTAAATGATTTTACATCAGCTTAATTTTCAGATTTCCTAGGTAGGTGAGCAGTGCTGTCTTCTGCAAAGATTTTGAAAGCAATCAACAGCCAGGTGAAGTTTTGTTTTGCACAGATGCCTCTTTAAAGGTTTAGAGATACCAAAGCCAGCTCAAAAACTGTCATCAGCTGGCAGCAGAAGCTGATGTTAAGCCACGCAGTTTCCTGATAGGACTAGTATTACTTGTCTGCCACTCAGCAGCCAGGCAGAAGCTGAGCTCCTGTCAGAGTGAGGTGCTGACCATGGGAAATGGACACACGTCTTCCTCAGGATGGATAATGCACCATGTGAGTGCTGTTCTCCAGCCAGCTGCCATGAAGGCAACCAGGTGCAGCAGCAAGAGGTATCAGCTCCTGTGAGAGGCCAATGCTGAGCAGCCCCCCGTGCTACACAATTGCATAAATCTTTGCTGTTTAGTCACAAGCCTGTGGGAGTTTTCTGCCAACACAAAACAAACTGCAAAAAAAACCCACAGACAAAACAACAAACACACAAACAACCAAAAGGAAAACAAAACAAACAAATAAACAAAAGAAAACAAAAAAAACCTATTCAGACAGCACCTCCTCCTGCCTCTCTCCTTCCTTCTCCCTTCCCTGCTGAAAAGCTTGATCCACTGGAATGTGATAAGGGTTCAGCTTCCAGTCTGTTAAAAATTTTCAGTTGGAAATCAAATCCAGACAAATCCAGTGAAAAAATAAGACTCGTCTTTTAACCAGTGCTGGTTAACTATTGCAATGTCTAAGCCTGGGCTCAGTGTGTCAGTAGACTTGTTACACACGTTTCTCTGGCTTCATTCTAATATCCGAGTTGGGAAGGGTCTGGGATAATGTCTGAAAAAAAAATTTAAAAATCATTGATGATGGACCCAGATTCACAGAAATGTGTTTTCAGAAAAATATTCTGGTCTTCCAGCCACAGCTGGATTCCAACCTTTAGCTGTTTCACAGTCTTTGTGGCAAAATGCTTGATCCATAAAAATCAGCCTAATTGTCTCTTGAGCAAAGATATCCTGAAATGACAGCCTGTACCCCTGTGGCTGACATTTCATCTTGTACTGGAGTATTTCAAACCACAAGGATGCCAGTTCCACATGTTACTAGATTTATAGGTATTTCCTAGTAACTGCCTCTGTTGAAAGATTTATAGCTCGATTTTGCAGTTTGATGTTGTGCTGGGGTTTTTTGGAGAGTTTATTGGGAATGTCCTAATAAACTGGGGATTCATTGGAATATCCTATATCAGCCATAAACTGCTTCAAAACCTTAGATGCCTGTTGTCAAGGGAAGATTTTTCTCAACCATACTTTACACACAGAAGCTACTCCTTGTGCTCACGTAGTAACCTCCCTACACTGAGGCAGATGCACCATGACTAATAGGCTCATTGTGACTAATAAGTTCACCCCAGTTACAGCACATCAGTCAAATCAAGTATTGCTTTTCACCAGACATGACACATCATGATGTGTAAGGCTGGGAATTTTGAAAGATAATGTTAGCAATAGACTGCACCCTGATGCAACATCTCAAAATGCAATTTTAACTATCTCTGGGGTAACCATGTGGTATCTCTGATGGAAAGTCATGGGCCAGGGTCTCTCCTGACTCCCCTGAGCAAGCATCAGGTGTCCATATGGATCTCCAGAGTCCATTTCATCTTATTACACAGGGGATGTTTTCAAAGGTCAGTCAGACAGGTTGGTTTCCAAGATTATTGGGATTAAGGTTAGAGATGGAATCATGCCTTAGGTAAAATGCTTACAAAGATCAAACCTTTGAATAGCTTTTAACTAGGATTAAGATGTGAATAAAACAGGAAAGAGCAAAAGTAAGCACTCAGCAAGAAGGTCAGTCAGGGGGGCTCTGGAGCAGGGAGCTCCTCAGTGGCTGTCCCAGCCTGACAGGCCAGTGAGCACTGAGGACTCTGGGTACCTGTCTGATGTCAGGAGAGATGGGTGCATCTAACTGAGCTTTGCAGGAATACATCAACTACTGTCATAGAAAGGGGGGTTGGAAGATATAGAGGTTTTTTTTAAAAACAAGAATTAGGATCCTGTTAGTTATGAAAAAAAAAAAGACGTGGTAACTTTCTGCTCTAGCCATGACCCCTTTCTCCCACTTCTTTCACCCCCCGCCCCAAAATCTGACATTCCAGGTAAAAAATATCTCCTTTAACCCTGACAGCTCAAGCAGTGGGAATTTTGGTATTGTCCTGGAGTTTCAACACACAAAGCCCTGCAAAGGCACTGTAGAGTGAGAGTGTGAAGCTTTATCCCAAGAACATCTCTTAGCTTCAAGACTCAAGTTTTATGTGAAAACCTCGTCTCTTTGGCATTTCAAGATACTAAAGCCCAAATTGTAGCATTTTGACTGCTACTGGCAGCCAGGTACTGGTTTGCTGCTAATTACAACCTGGAGGTGTCTGTGAAGATCACTCTAGCTTGTGGTATTCATGAAATGTGCAGAGTGAGAAATCTGCAGGCTGAAGGGAACATTTCTTTTTGACCTTTGCGAATTTAAATGGTGATGTGGTGGTCACTCTGATGGTTAATTTGGTTTGGGGGTCCTTTCTTCATTATTTCTGCTGCATGATGCTGTAAGGCTAACTGGTGTAGAAACTAATGGCAAAAAACTCTCCTAAGCTGCAGTTAAGGCTGACATAATGAGGACATCAATTAACTTAGGGCAAGTATTTATGATTAACTATGAAAATCAGTAGCATTCAGTGGTGCATAACATCAGCAGGAAGACAGTCTTACAGATCATTATTTCACTGCAAGGTCATAATCTTACAGCAATTTCTGTGGTGTCCTGATGGAGAAAACCATAAATTTTCAATAGAGCTTTTATTTTGGGTGTTACTGCATTCGTAGCATCGGAAAGGCCATTACCTCTTCATTCAGCTCTCTGTAGATGTGACTTTGTCTTCTAAACTTTGATTGAAGCAGTGGAGGAGATGTTACAGACTATAGACTGCAACTGCTGGCTGATACTACATAGTCTGGAGATAAATATGCACTCTGTTCTGATACTTACCAAGAGAAGAAAAAATATCTACTGATTTGTGTATTTATAAACCATCTCACGATCTTAGAAAGGGGGTCAGGGAGAAATCTTGATAGGAAGAAGAGATTTATGGCTAGCTGTGTTTCACCCTGGATAAGAATTTGCAAGATGATGAGGTAGCAGAAAAGGCAATTCTGTTGAGAGCTGGTTTCCTTCAGCTGAGACCTTGCAGGCACGAGGCAGATGAAAACCAGGCTGTGTGCAGCTCTGATCGGGCCTCACCTGGCCAAGAGGCCAATATACAACTGAGAGAAGCTGGCAGACCTTCAGCATCCAGCCCAGAATGTATTCTGGATAACTAATGATAAGAGACAAGTTGGAGGGTGTTTAACAGAGTATTACAAGGTGAGAGGAATTGAATTATAGAAAGAGATTATGACAAAAATGAAATATTGCTCTAGGGCAGGTCTGTGCCTAGAGCAAAGATTTACATATACAGAGTGGCACTGATTTATGTTAGCACAGGTTTTAGCTTCTAATGTCCTTATTCACTTTGCACAGAACAATTTGGTCCTTGGATAGTTATATGGAAGTCAAAGGGAACATTTTGCCTTTTAGCAGAACAGGATCTTAACATTATCAACATGAAGTCAGTTTGGTTTTCGAAGTACAAAAAGCAAAAATTTGTAGCCAGTAGGAGAGATTTCTGCAGAAATTAAGAGGGGGAAAAAAACCCGACAAACAAACAAAAAACACCAAAAACCTAAACATGCAAAGTGTCAGCTGAGGTCTCAAGCACTGGGATTTACTTAAGGCCTAAAACTGAAGGAGGCTGGGTATCTACCAAAAGGTTCACTGACCTGAGTGAGAGCCAGTTGTGCCAAAGGCTGAGCAAGGTATCCCATTTAGGCTTAATTTGTCCAATAGGTGTGTCAAGCCAGCAGCAGAAACACAGCTAAATACCTTGAGAATGACAAAACCAAGAAAAGCCACAGCAGAATAAAAGAGAATAGCAAAGTAAGAGGGGAAAATGATGTCTGCAGCCCTCACACCTAAAGATATTCATAGTTCCCCTCTCCAACCCTCAGCTGGTTGGTTGTTACAGAGGTAACAGGTCAATAGAGTGTGTATAACAATAGCTTGTGTCCACAGCCTCTGCAATCTACTGATCAAATACTTCTCACACTTAGTGCCTAAAAACCATTTCAGAGATAATTTCTGAAACTGCCCAGAACATTATATAAATGGAAATGCACCATAACCTGCCATTGCAGAAGGTGTCAGTTGTTCTGAGAAAGGGTCCACCACGAAGGAAACAAGTGTAGCTCAACACTGAAATAGCCCAGACAAGCAGTAACAGACAGAAAAATGCATAAAATTCCACTTGGAACAGCTGCCAAAAAATTTAAAAATAAATAAAATAATTTTTTTTAAAAAAGCAGACTTCCTTCACCCATTAAATCCATCAACCCCTAGGAGATCCATTAACAAACTTACTCTCAACACCCCAAGGTGCACGGTACCGTGCAGAGGTGTCTCCCCTTGCTCATTCTGTGGGAAATGAGTCTCTCCACAATCAATTATTATTTTTTTCCCCTCCTTGTACTCTGGCCAAACGTCCTGCATGCTGTGTCTTTTCTGCACACTTCATCAGAGGGGGAGATGGCCGTGGCTCTGCCACTCCTCCCTCTGTGCTCACATCCAGACCTCGCGAACTGGGAACTGGAGCACAAGGTGTCAGAGCTGGCTGGGGAGCAGTGCTGGCAGCCTGCTCTGCTCTGCTTGGCTCACAGGAGAGCAAAGTTCCTTTGGTTTGTAGCCTTTTTACAGGAATCCTACTGGCTACATCCCCCTGGGGCACATGAACGTTAGAAGTTCCTGGGAAATAAGCCCTGTTCCACCTGGTGAGACTGGTGTAGGACTTGCTGTGAACATAATTTTCCACAGCTTTGGGATATTTTGGGGTAGGATAACCTGCACTGAGCTGATGCTGATGCACAAGGTGTGGGACACTGTTGCACCCAGGCAAAGTCCCCATCCTTTGCTCCTCTGAAGGACAGTGTTGTGTGTGACCACTCCAGCCAGATGCAACACCACCATGCAATGTAGCAGTCTCCAGCTCATGGACAACACCTTCTCTTTGAGCCCATGGTCTCCTGTTATCAGCCAAAAAGGCACAGCAGAATATGGGGAAAACAGTTATGAGTCTGCCTCTTAATTCTTTTCATTATTTCCTGTACAAAAATGGTCGAGTCCTGGTTACTCTCGTATTTTAACTAGGTATCTAGATATATACATAAATCAAGGCAATGTTTTTCATGGTACAGGAAAATCAAACGAATAATTATTTTCTCTTTTCATTTTTAACCACTGAACCTGTTTTATCTCCAGATAATGATGAATATGGTTCTGACACCAGAGGTCCACCCGCTCCTGCTATACCCATTCAGCACGGAGCACAAAGAAGTTGCTTGTTAATATATGAACTGTCATGTAAGAAGCCACAATTATGCATGATTCACCCCCACAAGCTATGTAAATCTGTGGTGTGTATATATGATAACAAATGAGTGTTACTTGATGGGAAAACACAGGTGCCAAGAACTAGGACTCTCTGTACTGTGGATGTCAGATACGGCATCAAGTGTTAACACCTTCACTAACCCTTACCTTCAGGTAGACACATTTCCAAAGGCTTATCAAGCATCCTCGATCATTCCAGTCTGTCAAAGCGTTGGCAGTGAGCCAGACCAGATCCCAACCATGCAGCATTGTTTTGTGGGAAGGTATGAGAGGAGGGGAAAGCACATGCCTCCATCCAGAGACCAAAACACATGCCACAGCCAGCCTCCTTCTTTGCAGTTTTTTTTATGGTCAAAATTTGGATCCATGCCTGTTAAAAACTGCCATAGCAGTTCTTAAATGGTTGTGCACTCATGGAGCAGCAGGCTCGTGAGTCACTGGGACAGCCATCAGCAGGGAAGGCTGGAAACAGAGCAGTTAATGAGACAGCTCCACAGCCATATTTCCCTGATGCTCCTTATAAAGCTTTGGGTGGCTGTTTCACCCATGGAGGGCATCCAGATGGATGTCGTGTAAAGGTACAAGTTAGGGGATGATTATTTTTTCTTAACAGCTCTGTCCTCCTTCAAGCAAACATCATGACATTACCTCATTCTGCCCATCATCCTGAAAACTTTCATTTTGGTTTATGTCAGCATGACCAGATGCTGTGCATGACACAAGGGAAGCAGAGCTTTGTCACAGGCAGACCTTTGCACAAGTGCATTGGTAGAGACACAGAAAGCAGAAGTACAGCACAGAAAGCTTTTCAAGCACACACCCTCACCTTCCATTTCAGCTCCCAGCCTGACATACAACTTAGTATAAACCTAGGGAATTCATAAAATCTTCCAGCATACAAATAGGTCATTATACCTGTTAACCTTTTCCTCTCCTCTGCTTGATCTTCAGCAGAAATTAACACCAGACTAACCTTGGCCACTGATTCTTATCCACTTCCATGTCAGCCAGAAGTGCCAAGTCCCCAAGCACATTTTCAGCATCAGCCCTGGTAGAAGTTCCCAGGTTAATGCCTTCAGCAGCTTCCTTCCCACGTGTGCCCAGCCTGGTTCCTATTCACCATGCCAGTGACAGTGTTCATAGGTGAGTCTGAATTGTGGACAGAGCAAGAATGTCAAATTATTCTCTATTCCAGAGAATAAATATACAAACCCACAAGTTTCAGGGCACATTCTGGACACTTCAAAGTAAAATTAAAGGTTACAGTGGTGGAGAGCTTCCTATCAGCAAAATTTTTAACATTTTAGATCCTTGATGAAGCAGCTATTAAAAGAAGTGTTTTGTCCTATTTGGCTCCAATTCAGTAATGTTATATATTACCGTGTAGACCACCCTGTAATCAAGTGCATGAGAGCCCTGTGTGTAACAACACCTTGAAAATGAGCAAGTTAGTAGGTAACAGAAGCAGTTTCCTTCTTTAGATAAAAATGTAGATGTTTGAAACACAAGCCAGAGCAGTCCAAGGGTCAGAGTGAAAAAACTGCTTTTGCTCCCAGGTTTTGAATTCTTCTTCATGCCATTCTGTTAGTTATGGTATTGGATAACATCTTTGGTGTTTTCTTAGCCCCCAGTAGACAGTAACACACAAACCCAACCTCCACACAATTGGAATAATCTGTTCATCTTGGAAACAAAGGGCTCCATTGAGTCACCATTAAGGTGTAAATAGGAACAAGCAGAGTGTGACTTCGGACATTTTGATACATCTCCTTGATTCTTACCCACACCAAGTAAAAAAGACCATTTTTGCTGCTCCTTATTACAACGCCTCATGATGTAGAGGCTGGAAAAAATAATTAAAATCACGGATTTCTTTCCTTTGAAAGGAATAATATACATCTTATTTGTGTTCCCAGATGGGGAAGAAACTAGTGGGCAGTATGAGGAAAACACTGATGATGTTGACAGTGCAAAGATAGAGCAAGAAACTGGATAGAATTGTACCAGACACACCAGGTTCATTGTAAAGTGCTATTCATGGGGCTTATCTACTGAAAACTTCAGTTGTCTGAAAATGCCTTAGAAGTCAGAGTGTATCCAGGTGATACCCTGACAGGTCAGGTATCTCGCTCAGGTATTTCTGTATTGTCAATCACCATAATATGCAGGCACCATAGCATGCCATAACTTAGTTTGATCTTTTTTTCTCTTCCTCTCACCCTTCATGACCAGGTGTGCAGGGTTGCTGAAGCAGGTTTCCCTAACTGTTTCTGGTGCACTTCCTTGGCACTTGATTTACAGATGAAAGATGAATATATATAGCCACATTTGCACAAAGGAAGAACAGATCATTTGCTTTCTTTCTGCTGTACAAGTTTTGCAGGGCAATCACTTGTTAATCACACTCCATTCCTGTTCATGTCCCTGAGGTGCAGTTTTGATATAGGATAAAACCACAACGTACTTTGCTCTGTACCCTGGGGAACAGCTTGTGCACCAAGAAACTGTCTCTTCATCTCTGTATTCATAGTGCCTCCACTTCCAGTTTCAGAGTTGCTCACAAATTCTTTAAGATGTTTCTCCCTGCAGTACATGCTTAGTTATTAAAAGCACCTTAGATTTGCAGATTTGCCTCTAAGTCTCTAAATACAATGGAGTTTCAAAGACCTCTAGGATTCTACACTGCATCATCTAGTTCTGAAAACACTGAAGACCCAGATCTCAGTGACCTGCCCAAGGTCACATCAGGAGTCAGTGTTACAGCAGAAACTTCCATGGCAGCTTCTGAAAAATTTGGAGGAGAGGACTGTCAATTGTTCCATAGTATGTGCACGAGACATCAAACCAAATAGTCTGAGGAATGCTGAACACTCCAGGCTGCCCAAGCCAGAGCACTGAGGCCCAGGTACACCCTTCCCAAAGCAGATTCAGTGAGTCCCCCAAGGGGTCAGCTCCCATATGCTGCATAATTGCACTTCCATAGGATGTCCCTTAAATAACATCTGGCTGAAGAAGTTTTTTTTCAGGTGGTTTGGGGAGAGACATAGCAAGGCAGCTGCGTTTGCCCATGGTGAATGTGCATGGGGAAAGCCCTTGTTCTGCAAGAAGCAAATACGAGAGAGGTAGCACTTTCCTCCCGGAGAAAAAAAAAATACTAGGAAGACCATAACAATGCGTGACTGTCCTTGCAATGAACTGGTTACAAGCAGAAGGAAACCTGCTATCCATCCCCCAAGGAAGGAAGTAAGGGACATTCGTTTCAAATCCTTTGGTCCACAGGGATTGTGAAGCCAGCAGCAGAGAGCAGCATGGCATCATCTCCAAAAGAGAACCAGCTGACAGAGACACAGCTAGCAATTAAGCCAAGTGTGCCAGACAAAAAGAGATCTGAAAAATATCCAAAGTCCTGACCTCCTTTCTGAACTGATGAAGATGTTTTTATTTTTGTTTTTCATGGCAGAGTGGGAGCATGGTAGAAAACTTGCTGGGGTTCTTGCCTCTTTCTTTCCTGTTTTTCCTCTCAAGCCTGGATTAATGTTTTTATTTGGAAGGCTTGCTAACAAGCTGAGGTTTTCATCTTAGTGGGTCTGCTAACGGTACAGGACGTTCCCCTGGATTTGTGATTTCAATGCAGGGTTTTCTTTAGAGAGGGAGGAATTTTTTTATTAGAACCAGCCAGCCTACAGAACTGAACTGTACCTAAAAATAGAAGGGATTGCTTTTTTTCAGCTGTTAAAAATAGAGCTGTATAGAAATGGTCATGTATAGGCTGCTTTTTACAAGAAGGCAGAGGTGCTCTGAGTGGAAACATTTGCTATCTGCCATCTAGCCCAGAAATGCAGCATTTGGTAGTGCCATGAGCTGCTGCTTGTGAAGGACAAAGATCATAGTAACCCTGCATGGTCTGAAAAATGAACTGATACCATGCTGAAATGCATGTGTTCCCACTGAAAGAACAAGACATTTGGTCTTGTCAAGCATAAACTCATACAGCTCTTCAGAGATGGGCGAGCACAATGGGATGGATGAAGCTGGCTCATCCCATGTTGCTGTTGAGCTCATCTCCTTCTCCTGCCAGTGGAACCTGCCTCAGCCATTCACTGGAGCACTGTGGAAAGTTGGATTTCTTCCAGTTTTGCTGAAAAAAATTACCAGACCCCCTTTTCTACCCCCTGCAGAATCCCTCAGTGTCTGCTCACATTGCTCGTGCCAAGCCCTGAGCAGAAAACACAGAGCTTAGGGGGGTCAAATGCTCCCAGAGACACTTTCAAAAGCAAATAAACTTGCACCCATTTATATAACTGCATCCTCTGCTAATCTCAGTCTTTTTGGGTGATCTGGCAGGGCAAGGATCATCTGAAGTCAGAGGGATTTTGTTTGCTGTGCTTTTCTTATTCCATGTTCCACAGAGTTAATTTGTGGTCATATTAATCTTCTGCGTTATAGCTGAGATGTTCAAAGCTGTTCAAGTGATTTGGATAAGAAGTTACCAATAACTGGAATTGGAATTTGGCATCTAGATCTGTTAGAAGGGGAAAAAAATCTCAGCCTAGAGATTTGCCATTTGAAATCTAGTGCATTCATAGTTCTGTTAAGTATTCATAGGTTATTTCCAATTAAAAATACCTCTACCTTATTTTAGAAGGATATTTGCACTAACTAGCTGCACATAAAGACTCAAAGTAGATTTTACATGGCATGGATCAGACAGAAACACTGTAAAATGCTACTTCAACTCATCTAAATGTGTAAATGCTTATATGAGGGGTGGGGTGGATTTGTTTGCTGTTTTTTTTTTCTACCTGAAAATTACATGTGGCTCACCAAGTTCTTAAGTTACATTAACCATCACCTTCCCAACCTCCCACTACCACATAAATCCCACCCTGCAGAACCAGCTGTGTCTCAAAAATCTCAGGTCAAGCTTTCATGACATTTTATGAGATGTCAGTACCATGTGTGCCAAATTCAGTCTTCAATTACCTCCTGTTTAGAGACACTCATATTTCCATCAAAGCATCTGATACTCCTTGGTTTAATGGCTGGGGCATTTCAGTTTTTATTAGCATATAGATGTCCTTCCAGCTACAGTTACTAGAAACAGCCACAGCTCAATTCAATCCTCTCTTATACCAGGAAAAGAAAATGACCAACAGCCACTTAATGTCAGTGGCTCGTGGAGCTCAGCGTGCTGCTTGACCTCATGGTCCATGAGAAGCAAGATGCAGAATAGGAGCTCCCTCCCAAGAGAGAGCAGAAGAGCTTTAAAGAACGCCCTGGGATTTGGAGAACAGGGAATGCCTTCTGTCTGCTTTGATTCTCTTTTCCTTGCAAGACTATTCTCTGTAGAGATAAAAGGAGGGTTAGATGCACAAACAAAAAAAATCCCAGACCTGGATCAAAGAGATATCCAACAAACTTAGCAGTTTACTCTATGTTCATCAATTATGAAGAGGAAAGATTTTGACTGGGACCTCTGATGTGTAAGACTGTGGAGGTCTCAGGAGTTGGACCAAACAGCTTTAGATATATTTGCTCCAACAGGAGGTCCCATCCTTTAACTAACTGGAAGGTTCTTGTAGTCATGCTAAAATCCATGTCTGAACAAGTGCTGGTGGTGCCTGTGCTATGTCGAGCCATGGTCTTCTTGCTATTTAGAAATGAAATGTAAAACTCTTGATGGTTTCCAGAAAAATTATTTCATTACACCGTTTATGCACTATATAACCTCATAAATATTCCCAAATCATAGCTGAGGTTATATTTTGTTTTACATAACTATAGATAGATTTGAGAGCAAATCATAACATAAATTATGCTCCTTTCAAAAATGGAAGGGGTGCCCTGAAACAGAGCAAATAGTAAACAGTATGAAATAATACATTTTGAAGAGAAGTGTGTATTCCCATCATGAGCAATAGCTCCAGACTGAATACCTCCCTCTTAACTCTGAAACTATAAGCCAAGGGGCTTTTCTTTGACTTTAGGCCACTGAATAAGCAGCAGCTCCTGAGTAGACAGGGAATGAAGTGCTACAAGAGCAGCCATGGGGAGATGGGAAGGCTGTGACCGAGTCTTATGATATAAAGTATTTGCCCCTGAAAACTTAGATGCTGAAGGAGAAGCTCCCCTATCCCCTAAATGGTGCCTTTGTGTCTACCACATGCATAATAGATTGTAAGCAAACCATACATGCCAAACTCAAAACTGCTTCATACACACAACCACATCAGAGGAGCTGGAGGCCATGGAAAGACCAGAGCTGATTTAGGCATCAATTATGGATGAGAAACTTCTTCAGTATAAATAAACTTGATGGTTCACCACTGAACACAGAAACTTCTAAATAAAATAATTGATTATGCTGAGGCAGAATTCCTGCAGTCCATCTCAAGGACATATTTTCTGTTTGAGTACAGGCACGCACATGTGACCATGAACACACACTTGGTGAAACCCCCAAACCTCAACCAAACAGAAACCATACCTGAATCTATTGATAGACACCTCTTTCTTGAATGGTTCTAATCCAAGGAAACAGTTTATCTGGGTTCCCTCTAAAGTCTCCTGACGTATTTGCAACCCTGGATATCCAACTCTATGCCACCATGCCTTCAGAGATTTTCATAAAGGGCAAAATGAGAATTCTCCCTTGAGGATAACCATTCCCCCTGTTTGATGAACTTCAGGCCATATCCACATGTGTACATAAATAGATAGCTTTGAAGGTGACCTATTTTCCATCTGCAAAATGCTGATTCTATCAGAAGTTTTTTTGCCAGCTAGGAAAGAATATAAACCAAGGAGGTGAAGAGCAAACTGCAGTGTCTGTGCTATTTAGAGGCTCAGCAGGCAAGGTTCACAGGTGTTCAAACTGCCCAGGAACCATTTGGCCCACTGTTATGGAAAACATGATTTTGGAGATTGAAAGCAGCCAGCAAGAAAAGGTGTTTAACCAACTAGCTACTGCAGGACAAAAGAAAAAGTCAAGATTTTCTTTACATTTCTTTTTTTTTAATTTGGTTCCCATCCCCACTGCCCCCAGCACCTGCAATACTGCTTGTCTGACATCCTTGAGAGCTGCTGGCAATAGAGGAATTTATTAGCAAAAAAAGTCCCAAAGTATCTGTAGGAAATATTATTCACAGTTGCAACATTTCAGACAGAAAAGAACTTGCAGGAGGGAAAAGTACTAAAAAGTAAAGTCTCAATCTGGACAGACTTGCTGAACAGAGAGGCCACATATGTAACACACCACAGGACATTTTATATCTATAGCTCTGCCAAGACACTCACTGCCCTCTGTCTCTGGGGAAGGAGGGCAGGAGAGAACAGGCAGGGGATCTTTTTCCTTTCCAATGTTCTGCCTGAAAACTGTGGATCAAATTGGTGGAGTAGCAGCATCTCCTCAGCATCCCCCCTGCCCCGATTTCCAACACACTTCCATGCTGGATTTTATTTAGGGGGGAAAGCAGAACTCTTCATCAGCAGAAACTGAATCCCACAGAACACAAATTGTCAGCAGGATCACACCTGCAACTGGGGGCCCAAGGATATGCAAGTACCAAGCAGTATTTTTTCCCTAAATATATGGGACCTATCCGACCCGCCTGGGAGATCCCAGGATTATTCAAGCCCAGTGCACTCTGCCTTCCTCATTGCTTTCCAGCAACTAAAAATAAAACAAGTAGCTCTCCTGGGCTAGAAGTTGCAGCTGCCATGCAAAACTGCACTCAGCTACCTCTTTCTCCCCTTACATGTCTATTATTATCAAGCAGAGAGAGTATTATCATAAATATCTTTCTGAATATGAAAAGGTATCTAAAAAAAAAGTAAATCTCTTTTCTCTCTGTTTCTTCAGTTTCACCTCACTGCTAAATATATACCCAGAAGTATAGGACAAAAGGGTATAAAATTGCCTCACTGACTCTGAGCTCAAAATCTAATTACTTAAGGAATTTAGGACCTGCCTGCAAAGAAATCTAGGTACCTGAAGTTGCAGTTAAGAATATTCCCAAATGTTCAGACATGGTCAAGTCCCATAATCCATTGATTTAAAAAGACATGAGGCTGCTGAATCAACTTTGAGAACTGCCAGCCTGTTTCTGCATTACTTAGATGCTGCAAAATATGGCCATATATTTTTTCCCACATTTCCTACTTTGCAGAAACCAAATTATTTGCTTTCCTCTAAATATATATTTATAAATACAAATGCACACACTGTAGTTCTGCACTAATTGGTATTTGCAATGTAAGCACTGGCCTTTCCTTCCTTTTCGTCAATGAAAGTAAACATGATCAAAGCCTGCTTGTATTTAACGATGAAAATGTACCCTGTCTCTACAGTTTTAATGTCACTGGAACAAACTTGAAGATAGGTTTACAACAAAAATAATTGAAAAATTATTTCATAACTAATTTTGGGGGAAAAAACATATTTAACTTCTCTTTCCTTAGTATTTGTATTTTGTCTAAGGAAAAAAAAAAAAAAAAAAAAAAAAAAGGAAAAGAAAAGAAAGGAATAAACAAAGATTTTTTAAAATGACCTAGGAAGGGGCAAAATAAATGCAGAGAGATTTTATCCAGCACTTCTAAGGATCTTGGAAGTGCTACAACTACACTGTAGTTTCTTTGTTACAGCCCTGTATACGTTTATACAAAAGAAAGATGAAAGGGGGGAGCGAGTGGTTGATATGGGTTTTGAGAAGTTGGTGGAATTGGATGGCAAGGGGTCAGGTTACAGACAATGTAAGCTAAAATGCATCAAAGGCTATGAAGCAAGGGACCAGATCAAAGTCTAAGAAGCCAAGTACAAGAATAAGAGAGTGATAATTGTAGGCAGCAAGAGAAAGCACTGCAATAGAAATGTGATAATGGTATGACCTCAGGACTCAGTGCTTTCTATTTTTTTTCCAAGTCACCAATTTCCTCACATGGGGCACAGGGGGCTGGAGAGGGCAGGAGTGTGTGTGGCAGAAAGGAGCAGTGAGGGGGAGAAGGGAGAGGAATTCTGGCACTGATAACCTCCCTGGGCTCTGGAGGAGGATTCACTTTGGTTTTTGCAATGGGTTTCATGCAGAAGGATCACAGAACTGGCCTTATGGGCACTGGTGTGAAATAGGGACCTACCCAGAGCTAAAGAGGGGTGCCTGGGAGGCTGAAAAGCTGAAGGTCAGACCCTGCTCTCCTGCAGCCCAGCAGAACATAGCAGACACCAATGGGAATGGGTCTACTTTAAAGTCACAATCAGGCCTTATTTTAGACAAATTATTTGGCACTGATGTTTCTCTGTTCTGTGGCTGAGACATCATGGCTGGAAAAGCTTGTAGCCATCCAGAAAGCTCCTAAATTCGGTATGTTCTGAGGAAGGCTTCGCACTACACATTTGCTTTGATAGGAACCAAATCATTTTATTGCTAAGAAGAAACCTCTTCATATCTAAAGAGGTCTGTCAGTCTTCAGTGTCATAGAGTATGGAGTCCAAGTCCCTGTGCACCCAAAATAGTCATGCAGACCAGGGAATCTCTCACCCTGGAGATTGCTGGACCAATGATGCAGTCTCCTCAGTTCTCAGTAGGAATCAATGGCATCACTTCAGCTGCCTGCATCAAGGTTAGGGTTTGTTCCCTAATTCCTGAAAGCACACTTCACTGCCTTCACGTAGGTTTTAGACTGGGTAATGCCCACCATCATCCATCATGATCAACCCTGACATATTTCCTGGTGTCTTTGGAGGCTGAGGCCAAGGCTACACGGGGTAAAAGCTCCTCCTATGAACTTGTCACTTCACTTTGCTCCATGCTTGATCTATGGGAGTGAGTAGCAAATGAGGACAGTTACCACAGGCAAGTCTCCTTCCACTGACCACAGGGCTGAGCTGGTGCCAAGACCTTACCCTGATCCAGCAGCTTTGAAAAAAGCAAACAGTTGATGTCAGAGAATAGCAGCTTCTGTGTTGCCTCCTTCAGCAATGCAGACACCTTTTTCTGGTTTACCTGGAAGGCAAAGGAGGCACGACTGCCTTGCTTCACTCCAGCCCTTTTGCTTACAGGATGCCTTCCCTTCTCCAGTGAAGGCTTAAGTCAACTGTCTTCTCTTAAGCAGGTGAGAAAAAAAAAGTAAACTACTTACTGGTCTCAGAGAGCTCCATTTGTTGTTTGAGCTGTTTGCACCACTAAGGCAGATCACTCAGTGTCATTTGACAATGTATTTATTAATTTTTCTGACATGGTGGTTGAGCTCAGTTTCAAAACAATGTTATGGGACAGCAGAATCTGGCAGAGGGTCCTGGATTAGTGGATTTTGAAGATGGAAAAAATCTTCAAGAAATTCAGTGAAAGTTAAAGTCTTTCCTTGCCAAGTCACAGGTTCATGTTCAAGTCTTTCTTGCTTGAAAAAAATACGCTATTGAGACAGAAGAGAGGCAGACAGTTCCTTCTCTGCCTCATTGAACTGTCTCTAAGCCTGAGCAGAATTCTTATCCCATTTTTGTGTAGCATTGCTTCCTTGATGAGTGCTCAGGCAACTACCACGTTTTCACTGAAATGTCTGTGCCTGTCTCACAGACATGCTTAACCAGAATTATTCTTGAATCTATTGACCTGTCCTTCATTTTATACTTGATTGAAACATCTTACAAGACCTTCCAGGCAAAGATCCATACCTTCTCCATGTTTGAGTCAAAAATCTCTGGTTGCCATGAGCTGGATTCTGGAGAGACACTGAAGACAATTAGCACATTGACTTGAACCAGAAAGGCCCTTGCTTGCCAAAGTGTGTTGTGCATTTCATTTCTTGAATCCTTAGCTTATGTAGAATACAAAATCTGAGTGACACATCTGTGAAATGCTGCTCTTGAGCTAAGACACCAATCAATATTTCCAGTGTTTAAAGGTCCCTATGCATTATCCCCAGGGACTGAGCTGGCAGGGTTACTGGAGGGAAAACTTCAGTCTTTTAAGGACATGAGAGAGTGTGGGAGAACAGACAGGAGTGTGGCAGTTACAGACTCAATGTGTTTGTCATAAAGCATGTGAAAATTTACAGGAGTAGAAATTCTCAGTGCTGCATCTTCTCTGGGTCTCTGCAGACTTTAGCGTTCAGGCTGATGGGTGACGCTCCTGAAGAGCAGGTCATATTTGGAGCCTGGTTTTGCCACCATTTAACCCTAGCACACCTGGGGAGCAGTAGCAGCAGGTTTTCAGCCAGAACTCCAGTGGGCCAGAGCTGCTGAGGAGGAGCCATGGCTGAATGCCAAGCTCCCTTGCAGATACGCTGACGCTGACATGGACCAGAGGTAGCTGTGAAATGTAGCGTGCTATGTGTTGTTCTCTGCCCTCATTAAACTCTCCTGCCCTATGCTGATAGCTCAGGAAACATTGCCAGGGCTGATTATGGTTCAGTTGTGTCAGGCCTGGTATGACTGATGTGAGTCATGGAAGATAAAGGGAGTACACATGTAGGAACTTTTGCCTTGAAATGCGCTTTACTCCATAAACTGTTCAAAATTCAAAATGCTGAAGCTGCAGTCACAAAGTCTGAAATGCCTTCTAAAGCTTGAAAGATGTATTGGTCATTGCTCTACCCACTTTTGGGTAGCCACATTGACATCACCAAGACCCAGATCCAAAGATTCACCCCCTCATGCACTGAACTGCCAGTGGTACTTCTCTGAAACCTTGGGGCCATGCAAGGGTTTGGAGGAAGCCAGAGGAGGGCAGAAGGAAGTGTGGCCTGGACAATATGGAAATTGCACATCAATAGAGGACTTACCATCAGGGAGAAGAGGGTAAAAAAGGGTTTACATTATTTTTGTTTCAGGCAAATTTGGGCTATGAATTCTGACCTTTATAAATGTATGAGAAATTCATCCCAAAACTTCATTCCAAGTGGTCTTCATAAACCACTATCTGTATAATGTGTACGTGCCAATTCTCAGATCCAAAGGGTGTGGAAGGATTAAGGAACAGTAGGTCAGGGATATCTGAAGAAATCTGAAGGTATGCGTGAGAAGCATGTCTGAAAGGTTGCATTTTATTAGCCAACTACTGGGTTTTAGACACCTGTAATGGCCCTGTAACCAAAACTGATGTCATACAGTGTCTTGTGTTTGTCTGCCCTGGAAATGTGGGTAAAAGAAACTTCCCTAAAACCAGTTCCTGTTTTTCTTTTCCATTTCCATTCTTTTTAATGTTCTGCAAAACATGTGACTTGCCATGACTCACATCTTGATGAAGCAGCAAATTCAGACAGGAATTTTCCAAAATGCTGTTAAGTTCAGTGTTTCTTGGCTTGGCTTCTTGGCTTTCTTATCAATTACATTCCAATTATCAATACTTATTGATCCCTGACCCTAGGAGACTGTAGAGGAGCACAGGATGACCCAGCGGGCACTGTGCAAGTGCATCTGGCCATGGGACATGACACACAAAGGCACTGACACTCCTCATTACTCAAAAAGATAGAGCAAGCAAGGCTCACAGCTCTGAGAGCAGGGTCAAAAGGACAAGGAAGCCGTGTGCTATTTTCGCAGAAGAGACATGGGCTTTCCAAAGAAGCTGAAGATTTCTCTGACCTAAACCAGCCTGGTCAGTTTCCTCAGCCAGGAAGCCCCCATATTTTCTTGTATCCCTTGGTTTTGACCTGAATCTGGAAATTCTGTAGTCCTTTTTGCCCAATTTTTCCCACTGACACATTTGGCCTTGTATAAGAAACAAAGGGAGAAGGATAGAGAGTATTGGATGCTGGATGTGCATGGGAGTGTGGAGCATTTGTAAGATCTTTCAAAGGCACCAAAGAGAAAAAATGTCTTATACATAACCCACATCTATTGTTGTCTCTTTAAAGGGTAATCATAAAAAAGTTCCAATTTGGTCCCTGTGGGTTCACTAAGCAAGAGTGTCTAAATTCATGAAGCAGTTTGGCCGAAGTCTTCTCTCTGAGGAGAGAAAAGCCTTATCCAGCATATCTCTGTGTGGCTGCAGGTATGTTAAATAAAATACACAAATGAAAAGTGTGATGAGGCTCCCACTTCTTTCCCTTTAGAAAGAAAATATCCCTTTCTCTTTTCTACACAGAAATGTCTGCAGTCTGTGTTCCCAAGAAGAAAAACTTGGGGTTAATCCATCTTTGAATCAGTTGACTGAAGGTGCCCAAACACATCCTAAACTCCATGAATTTACCGGCTTGCTCCAGACAGAAAGAAAACGAATAATAAAGACATTATAGAGTGAATCCTTAATCCCTCCCCACCTGCTCCCAGTTTTAGTAACTGCCTTGCCCTGATTTGTTTTCTTCCTGAGAACACACTGAGCCACAGAGAGCCAGGGAGGGCACCTGCTGTGGGGACATTCCTCCAGACCGCCTGGAAAGGGGCTGGCAGGTTGTCAGCATATGAGGCAAACACTTCCTGGGAAATATTTGGAGGAGAGATGTGAGCAGACTCCTAACAGCCCCAGACATCTACCAGCAACACCTTGGGGGCTGTGACCCAGAGATTTATAGCCTTTTTTACACATTCTTCCCTTCTGATGCATCTGCTGTGGTGACACATATCCTGTGCTTGGAGACACCTTCTCTTCCCACCGGCAGATGTGCTTTCATCACACGCAGCAGCAGAATTTCAGATCCTGATCTTCTTTTAGGGTCCTCTCTCTCTCCTCATTTTCCACCTGAGCACCCCATTCAGCTAGGAAACCCTTCACACTCAGGAGAACCCATTGGGAAACAGCAGTCACAAACTCTGCAGATAGATTCTGCAGAGTTCTTCTATTCTTCACCTCCTCCTCCTCAATTCTCCCTTTATCTTTCAGTTTTGGAGAGATTCATTCCCTTGCAGGCTTGTTTGCTTTCATATGCCAAGAATGAATCTCTCCTGCCCAGGCTGTATTAATAGCTCATTCTTACGATGAATTTGAGACCCAAGCCTAGTCCAAGGTCATGATTTCTTTGATTGTGCAAAATGGTGAAAAGCACGAATTCCATAATGACTATGGGTTAAGTTCAGTCTAGCTGGCAGTTTCTCTTAGGCAGATCTGCAGCAGAACTGACCTCACTGACTGAATGAATCACTTGTCCCCGAGGGGCAGGAATGTTTCTTCCAGGACAGGATTGAAGCTGCTTTCTTACAAAAGCACTATCAGTCTCAAGCAGGGAGCTGGAAGCTGCCTGAGCCACACACCTGTCTTGTACATAGTTCCTAGGCCTGCCAGGCATTTACCATTCAAAAAATATACATTCTTCATCAACTTGAGCTGAACTTTGGCAAAGGGTTTAGGGGGAGGAAGGAGAGGAAAGAAGGAGGGGAGGGACTCAATGGGTTCAACTGGAAGGTTTTGTTCAACCCTTGACAGAAATAAATATCCAAATCTGTCCATTTTGGCTCTAATGCATTTTTTTAAACATGCCAAGGCTAGAATAGTTACCCCATACCGGTTTTCCAATGATCGTTTTCAAAAATAATTGGTTTCTTGTTAACAGCATTATCCCAGTAACTTCAAGTGGAATAAATAACAAGCATCCAGGAGGGACAAAAAAATGAATCGGACTAGTTTGGTCCCAAAAGTGGGTAGTCTCCACCCTGCCCCAGATTTTCAGGTGGGTGTCACAGAGGAGAACCTGGTCTCACTGGGTTTATGATGGGGTACCTGTCCTCATAGTCACAGAAGTATTTGCTCGCCACATCAGGTCAGAAGTAATCAGGGAGTGAGTTGGACATCTGGACATGACAGCAAAGCAAAGATGTGTGCTATCCTAGTATATTCAGGCTTTTAATGGTCAAGGTGACACCCCAATTGGGGCTTGTGACACATCCCCCAAACTGGCAGTGGACACATGAGAGCAGACACGTGGTGGGGCCCTTGGTCTATGCTGATCACCAGAATATCATTGGGAGTAGGTGAGAAGCATGGAAAGATGAAAGCTCATGGGAGCTTGAGACATCCCAGGACTTCAGCATGTTTCCAGCTGAAGACATATGAAGGAGCTTTTCACAGACTTCCAGCTAGACATGGGTTTTATTTAGAAATTTATGTCTTGATTATGCTTAATAAAGTCATAAATAAAAGTTGCTTATTCCTGTGGCTATAGCTAGGAGATGTCACATCCAAGACTTAAATATTTTTGCATGCCTGATCCATACCTCCCATGTGCAAAGAAGCCTTTAAGCTCTTTTTAGCTGATGAGACATGAGCAGGTGGTCCAATTGTGAACAAAATGTCAGAAACCCTTCCCAGGTACAAAACCCCACTTAGAGAGACAGTCAAGCTATGCTGATAAACGTCAGCTGGCCCCAGGCACCACCAACCCCCAAATCTCTGCTTTCAGTGCTAACATTAACTCTAATTATGTTCATCCTAAATCTGCTTCCAGTCTGTTTTCATTATCTTCATTCACGTTACTTTTCTATCACTTGTCCCTGCTTGCTGGTCTGATCTATGATCAGATCTATTAACAGATCTGATGCAGTGCATTTATCTTCCTCATCAACTTGCATGAGGCACTTCTGATTTCCTCAACCTGCAATGTAGCCACTACACTTCAGATGCAGATTTCTTACTCTGGAAAACAGCTGCACATCTGTTTTCAGACTATTACCAAAAGCCTGATGCTCTTTCACTGAGGTCAGCAATCAGAACATAAACAGAAGCCCTGGTGTGTTATTAGTGGGAAGCTGTTCTTTACAGTACACAAACACATAGCGTGCATGTTAGACAAGGCATGTAAATAAGGTACCTTGTTGGATTTCCAGGAGCTCTGGTGGCTTACAGGTCTGCATAAAGACAAGTTTGTTTTTACAAAGATGCTCATTCTCCAGGTAACTGATTTTTCTGACACAGAGAGAGAGCACAGCCATGCAAACCTACCTGGGAGATGGTAACTGCTTTCTGCAGTGTGCTCACATACAAAGCAGTAGGGTGGCAAAGCCTTTTCTGATTTCCCTGGCTCAGTTGTTACAGGGTGGGAGTGCTGTCTGCAGGCCAGGGCATGTTGCCTCCCAGGGGCCTGGATTTTCAGATGTCCTGAGCACCCACAGTTCCCAGCACCATGTGGAGGTTCTTACCACTTCTGAAACCAACATTTACAATTTCGATCCACATTTTACGTCTGCATGAATAAAAGACCCTGAAAATAATCTCAGTGTTTCTGGAAGGAGCCTAGGCACTTACAGCTTCCCTTGTGCCTACTGAGTGCTGGAGGCTCAGCCCTGAAAGCAGAGAACAGGCCAATGTCCTCCCTAAGATCTGTGCAGTTCCCAGAGTAGCTGCCAAAAGGACGTATCTAGATCAGAGAAACACACTCCCTTCTTCAGGGAGTTGTAAGACTTTGCAAGTGATTGTAATAAGTTGTAAGACGTCAAAAGGAAGGTGCTACTGAACAGCAGGTCGTTATCTCTGGGTGGATTTTATAGGCATTTCTACAATATTCACAAAATAGATAAGGAAAGCTGTATTTTGAATACATTCTCAAATGTATGTGTCATTTCTGTGTGCTTTCACCCAGCTGGCAAAAGAGACAGACTTTCACAGGATACTTGATGAGGTGTTGCTATCCCAACATAACATACAAGTTTGTTTACTGAATTTGTATGTAGGATATTTACTGATATAGATAATTCTCAAGCATTTTTATATTTAATAAATGCATTTCTGGTATTTACTATTCACTCTCATCCTCTTAGCTATTTAATCCCTATTCAACCCATTCAGTTGAACTAAGGATTAACCACCATTCACAAGGTTTTCTTTACTTCCATTTCTCAACTGTAATACTATCACTTAAGCAAGATCTTGCCATACCCTTGCAGCAGAAAGGCTGCTGCCCATGGCACTGGGCACTAATACAGGCTTTCACCATGTTCTTTGCATTATAAAATCAGTAGAAGGATTATCAGCATCACTAGAAAAAACACATTTGAACTGACAAAGCAGAAAAGAGGAAAGTTCCTAAAAAACTGGAGAAGAATCAGTATCCCCCTTCCTTTGCATGAAACCAGAAATTAAATTAAAGCCCTCCTTGATCTCTGCAGCTGAAAGAAAAGAGAAAGAGCTGCAGAATACCTAAAATTTCCTGCGAGGAACTAAGTAACTAAAAACCCCTTTTGAACATGACATAGTAAGCTGTTCCTCATACAAAGTGTGCCTTTCCTAGAACAAACAGGTGGGTGCTGCCTTTACAACCAAGGACATGAGACACTGTTCATGTGAGGAGCAGCTATTGAGAGAGTTGCACAATATAAACACTGGATATGATTGAAATGGCATCTTAGCCTGCCAAAGTGTCTTCTTCAGTGTTTGAACCCTCTGCAGAAATTAATCACCTTTGGATGCTTGAGCAGCAGGTCAAATAACTACTGTATTTTAACTCCATTTATGTGTGGTTTATCATTTGTGGTATGTATTGCCTATCCTTCGAAATTATGGGGCTTGGATGGTGGGGCTTTTTTAGATCTTTTCTGTAGGAATAGGAACATGTCCTTCATTACTGATAAGTCAAGTCAATGCTTGTTGGGGTAAAGAAGGCAACCATTTAGGAGAAAGAAGTATTTGAAATTCCTACCTTCTTCAGTCACTTTCTGAGCTTCTCACAAGCATTCTCCTCCTGCTGTTTTACAGCTGGGCAAGAAGTGAATGCATGAAATATGTCTCAGTCTCAACCCTGAATGGCAGCACTTTGCCACTGATGTGCGGAGTCCCCTATCCTCTAAAGCTCATCACTTTTCCAGCATGGACCCTCAAAAAGTCAGCAAAGAGAAGTGTCGTTTGGGGTTACTTTTGTAAGAGGATTAATACCTTAATGAAATCACTTGCTCAGAAGAAAAATTAGCAGATGCAGCTTTTCAAGTGCACTTCGAAACACCAGTAAAAATCCTTTATGCTCACTAAGATCAGATACATGTGTGATGGTCCCTATTCAGCCTGTGTTTGCAGTTTGCATATTTCTGTGTAAATGTGTGTCTTGCAATTAGCTTGAGGATGTGCTTACAGTTGCTTTTACAAGTCCTCATTCTTGACAGTTTTACGGATGTTTGCACTAAGTAGCTTTTAGTGGCATACTGGTGAAACTAGGCACCTTGTTTTCCTTTCTTAAAGGCCCTTGGTTCTAATACCTACAAAGACTAATCCATTTGCCTCAGCTAATCCAGTCTAAAAGTACTCCAATGCACTTGAAAGGATGTCCTGTGAGCAAAACATCTCACCTTGAGAATGGGGAAAAACTTGTTTTGGAGGTTGCTTCCCTCTGAAGCAGCAACACCAATTGGCTAATCTATTTAACAAAATTAATTAGAGGGCCATGGATTGAGTTTCATGGCAGACTAAAGCCCAGCTTTCTCAAAGAAAGGAATTCATTGTTGAACCTTTGATGGTCTAAAGGAGAAGAGGTGCATTCATATGTTTTGGGTAACTCCCTCATCATTACGAAGATAAAATAAAAAGGCTTTAAGGTTTCTTTCACCAATCACCCCACAAGTTGGCAATTATATAGGATTACTAGTATCCCATAGACCTGAGCTACCAACAGCTATTTTATTCACTTGTGTGATGCATTTTATGGTAATAACAAAAGAGCCCTTCAGGCTGTTTTGAGGTCCATACAGATTTTGAAGGAGGGGGAACTCTTTATTTTTGTTTGTGTTTTGAGTGGGGACGATGGGTAGAAGGGGGGTTGCCCTGCCAAGAGATTAGTGTGAAAGAATGAAATGAAATGTTTTGGTCTTGTTCAGGTCTAGTCTAATCAAGCCTACTCTCAAATTAATGAGCTCTTACCGGGGGGAACATCTCTCGATGCTGGAAGGCAGCAGTAAAGCTATGCACTTCTATTTCAAAAAAATGTAAAGCAATATCCTTTTTGGCTTCAGATAAAACAGTGAAAGAAGCATTTTTCATCTTTTAGGGCTTGATTTAATGCTACACTGACTCGCTGGGTTTGTGTTTATTGGAGGCATTTTTCTAGAGAGATGAACAAATTGCCAATAATTTGAGAGTTCGTATTCTGGTCTGTTTTGGCTCATAGTGAATGAAAAGTGTAGGACAAGGAAGTCTAACAAGGGAAAATAAATTCCAGTTATTTTCTGAAAAGGACTTCCTAAACTCTCTTCAGATCATACCAATCCATCTAAAGGGCCATCTTCTAATAGCTATTCCTTGTTCTCTCCCAGAATTATTCTAATTCCTCTGGCTAGCTACAGGATTTCCATACAGCTCTAGAGTGATGGATCTTCCATGAAGGAGAAAACTTTCCTTAAAATCCCTCATTTATCAACAGCTCACAAGCCCCTAGTCTGAAGGGATCATTCCTAAAGCACAGGAACAAGTTTGCAGGGTCCAGGGCCTGTAGATCCTGGAGTTGTGGAAGGACTTCACATGGGACAGACTTCTGTGTGCCAGCATATTCAGGTCACCTTGAGGTATCCCACACTACTTGGAGCAAAATGCACACATTTACATAAAACATCCCCATAGTTTTTTACTACCAAAGGCTAAGGCTGGCAGATCTCCCACTTGCACAGTAGGAAATGCCCACCGAAGTCTCACGTGCAATTGTCACTTGTCCTTTTGGTTGCCCATTATAGAGCTTTTATGAATTATCTCAACACATGCTATTTTTCTCACTTGATTTAGCACAAAGGGTGGCTGGTACTCATTCAATCTGTCTGGTCATATGACTTCACTCATGGCGAATTCTTCCCTTCCTACATTCCCCTGATAGAAGGAGGGCATTCCACAGAATGATCCAACCTGTCAAAGAAAAAGGATCTCACCTAGATCTGGAGCAATGAGATTTATAATTTTACATTCTACTTTTGTCCTATCAAAGTGTAGGATATTTAGATAGCCAGCCCCTAGGTGACTAATGCTAGAAATGTAACAAGTTTGTGTGGAATCCTGCTGGGCCTTGTCTTATTGAGGTGTTGTAAGGATTAACTGATGCTTGTGGAATACTCTCAGACTACAGTAGCAGTGTAATTGGAAACTCAAAAATACAGGAACACACCTTGCTTCAGTACAATGTTTGGATGTAAAGAGCAGTAGAGAAGGCCTGAAAACACTGTTCACATTACAAGGTTACAAAAGAATAGAAACCACAGACAGATTGAATGAGTACCAGCCACCCTTTGTGCTAAATCAAGTGAGAAAAATAGCATGTGTTGAGATAATTCATAAAAGCTCTATAATGGGCAACCAAAAGGACAAGTGACAATTGCACATGAGACTTCAGTGGCACACCTCATGCATGTCAGAATTTGGAGGTATGTAGACAGCAGTGCTTGGTGATAACAAAAGTTTTCCTTTAAAAAGTCAAATTCTGGTCCTCTGGTGAGCTCCCCAGCTCATTTTCAAGCTATTTCAATTTATTTTTTTCCTCAGTTTTCATTTCTTCAAATGAAGAAGAAATTCTTCACTTTCTTCCATTTCAAATTCTTCACAAATTCTTCCATTTCTTCAAAATAATGGAACTGGTTTTGGTAGAATATCCCCCAAAATATTTAGGCAGAGGAATATACCCAGCATAGAAAATTCCAGCAGAGACTTAAAAGGCTGTGATGCCACAGTTGCTTTTAATTTTACCATAGCTGCTGGTGTTGGCTCCAGGTGCAATGACACCAGGAGCTGGTCTGGTTGAGTGCTGCTGCCAGTGCTCAGAAAACAGAATTTTCTCTTAGTAAATGGTCCTGTGATGGACCTTAATTGGATTTTAAATACATGGTTTTACACTTGTAATGAGCTGTAAAGATAGAACTAAGCAAGGAAATCATGTGACAGTCACAGAGGTTTTTTTCTGGAGAAAACCCCTGCAGAGCAGGGACTCATCACAGGCCCAGGCTGGTGCAAACCAGAATTGAAGCTTATGAAATGTCACTAGGAGTGCAGCAAGACAGTGTCAGAAAGGGCTGGAAATAGGAATCTGTGCAGCCTGTCTGCAGGCCAGCCTGAAGGTGCAAATATTTGTTGGATGTGGCACATTAAAATCAAAATGTCTGTCAGCTAAAAAGCCTCGCCAAAATGCAGCAAGTGTTCTTTTCAAATAAAACCTCCCTTTATATATCTGCTTCGGCCACATAAGCTTTTAATTAGACCATATGTGTAGCTTCAGAGACAGCTCCTGAAACTGGAAAACTCCAAGAAAGCTTTTCCAAAGTGAAAGCCATATCAAGTTGCCCTTGTTCACAGCATGCCCTTCTCTAGAGAAAGAAGCAAAATTAAGAGTTCAAAGCAGATAACAAACACTAACACACCTGAAGTGGCTTAAGGGCTTATTATTATTGCTGTTATTACTCCAATGTCTTGCACCAGTCAAATGCATTTCAGCTCAGAGACTCCAAAGTCCAAAGAAAGCAAATCCAGCTGGAAGTAACTGTCACATCTTTCTCTTTATCTACCTTCTCTTCAGATGCCACCTGACACACTTTTTGTGCTTGCTTTCACGACAGACATGAATCATTCATACATAAGTGTCACTCAGCCTAGCAAAACATCTATGGCTCAGCTTGCCCTTTAGCCTTTTTATGAGGCTTTTCTATCACTCCACATAGTTGGCAATGATGTGTGGACTACCACAGATCTGTTTCTGATCATATCTCCCAGTTATACTGCAAATGAGAACTCCTAATATGGGGCTATCAGCAGACAAATTGCTTAAGCCTAACAATGCCACAAGAAGTGTAAACAACTGGAATCTGCTCCATTCAACCAATGCACAATGCTTGCATCGTGTGCCCAAAAACAACTGGAAGGATCCTTTCTGGATTTTTAAGCCTGTCTGCTGCCAAAGCAGAATGGGAAAGCACACAAAAAAGGGAATGTTTTAATGCATTTACTGACACCGCTTCAAACTGGAGCAGGATCACAGAAAACTCTAGTACTTGGAAAAATCAAATGCTTTGCTCTTGGAGTTCTCCCTGTGAAGTAGTTTTGGGAAGATTGAGAGGACTGGGAAGGAGTAAGAAGGAAAACATCACCACTCAGAGCTGGGGTTTATTAGCACAACCAAATGGAGGTGCAGCTGGAAAATTGGTTATCCAATGGATGTCACCTTTTCCCCAGCTAAGTGGAGGGGACTGCACTGTCCCACTTTTACTTCCTGTAAGAGATCATTCCCTAGAGAGAAAAAAATAAGTTTTTACCTCATGTACTGGCTGATGGTCATTGCTTCTTCCTAACAAAGGAACCCTTGGAGCTCCACACCGGTTTTCTGGACGTGGAAGAAAGCCACTGGCTTGAAGCAAGATCTCAAAGGAATCATCAGTTATTTATTACCCAGGACTCAAAATCTATATAAGACTTTCCCCAGGAAACTCTAGCCAGTAGTTTAAATAAGGTGGTCATCTACTGGGTGACACCTGATCTTCTGTCCTCAGGAGAGGACAAAGCCCTGCTGTGGCTTTCCATAAGGATGCTGCTTCTCCCAGGGTACACTTGAGGCACGTTTTGCTATATAGCAAATTTTTGCAAAGAAATGTGAACAAAAATGTCTTAATTGTGGTTAGGAATCAAAATTTGTGACCACAGGAGGAAATGTCACACCTTCAATATGCTTTTGCTGTTCGCTTCTCCAAAATTTTGAAAATCTTGTGGCTGTATCTCCCAACAGGACAATTCCTTCCTGATAGATCTTGCACAGCTTTCATGCAGTGCACCTAAAGAGAGCACAATGAAGTCAAGAGAAGAAAATAGACCAATGTACTCTCTGAAATTGAATCTAGAATATTAAGGCTTTCCATAATATATGAACAGCAACATTTGAAATAAAGCAAGTGAAGTAAGAACTTGAATGACTAAAGAGCTTTAGGGAAATATATGGGTTGCTTGTTGAATCAACACATTTTCTTCTTGAGGATCTTTTTTGCCATTGATAATTTTGCTTCTGAATAAAATGCAGTAGGGAATTGAGATTTCATTGCACAGAGCTTTGGGGATTCCAGCAATTAGATCCTTCCCTTCCAGAGGAATATTTTCTTTCACATGGAAAACATCTGCTCTGATAGAAATTAAATTAGAAGGTAGCCATGAGTGAAACAACTTTTAAACCAATATATAATGCAGTATCAATTTCTAAAAACAAATGACAGAACTGCAAAAGAAAATATGATTTTTTTTTTTCAACTATGGAGCTAATTTAGTATGTTTCAACATTATTGGAACTTTTTCATCACTTTTTTGAAATGAAATTTCCCCAAAAGCAACATGAGCTCACAAACTGCTTTTTGTTTTATTATTTTATTTTGTTATTGTAGCATTTTACTGATGAGAAAAAAGACCTCTTCATCAAAGTTTTTTTTGCAGTGAATACTGCTCCTGAGTCAAGTAGGAGCATGTCTGAAGATCTTTCAGATGCAAGATTTATGTATCCCTGGGACAAAAAAAAGTTACTCAGGGCCAAATTCTAATACAGGCTGTTTGTACAAATATACAGAGCTCCAGTCAGTGAAAATGAGGCTTTTTCAACATACTTTGCACTCCTAAAAAAGAAGTACCTAATAAGGGTCAGAAATGTTAGCATGTATGTGTGCACATGTGTCTACAAATGCAACCATGGTGTTACTGCTTCTGGCACACAAATATATTTCTAAAATGCTCCAGAAACTCTAGGTTCAGTGTAACGGCCCCCAGCCATATGATTTTCAGGTGTTTTTATTGGCTTCTATTTTTTAATGCTATTTTTTAAACAACTTTTTTGCATATTGTGAGATAATTTTATAATCCTATGACCAGATACATCAACTAAATTTTTGTACTACTGAGCAAGGCCACATTTGCCAAGAAAATTAGCATGTAGCTTGCCTGTCACTAACAGCTTCCCCACAGAACTGTTACTGGGTGTTAAAAAAACTCTTTATGGAAGCATGACAATTTGTGGATTACAGAGTGCCTAAAACAGCAAAAGGGTTAAGGACGTTGTGGCAGAATTAAACCAGCATGTTTCTTGAGTACAATTAATTATTCTCATGACAACAACTTTTATTTTTAGGGAGATGGTAAATAGAACCTGTGTTGCCAAGGTTCAGAAACCCACTCATCCCAAAGGTTGTCTGAGAATGTTAGTCTGAAATATGGCTTTATAGACAAACATTGAGATGCATATCAAAATATTACAAAGGGGTTACTGCTCTGCCAAAATGAAAGCCAGCCCTTACAGATGTGAAGCACAACAAGCTGGGGTGATTCAGTCCATTCCTATAAACAAGATGCAATGGAAAGAGGTTGCATAATTAACCCACTGCTCTAATAAACAGTATTTAATATGCCATCTATTTAAAATTAAACTCCTGTCAAAAGCAGCATTTTTATTTCACATTTTAATTTTGTTCTAAGCAAATAAAATCCTGTTTGAGGTATTGCCCTAGGCAATGACTTTAACTGTTCCAAGTGTGGGGTTTTGTGGCCTGATTTACAATGTTATGGAATGACCAACATTGTAATGCTCTTTGAATGACCTGGATGCAACTGAGAAACAACTGGCACTCATCTGGAGCAGGGAGCAAAGACAACTTGATGCTCCTCTTGGGCCACCTGGATCCTGTGAAGTGCAGGCATTAATCAAAGCAACCTTCAGATGACAGAGGCTTGTCCAGGCAGAGACTAGGTCAGACTCACTCCTTCAAGCAGACTGAAAATAAACTGTAAAACATGGTGATATTTGCTTTGTAGTAGCTCCTAGAATCATTTCACCATGCCAGGGGAGAAAGTCACAGTCCAGAAGAGTCAAACTTGTCCTCTCTTGTGCTTTGGACTCATCTGCACCTGCATCCAAGTTTCTTGGCAAAGTTTTTCTTGAGCACAGGCTTGGCTTGCACTTCAGAAACAATATTGGCACTACCATGCAGGCAGGCAAATTGCCTGGTTTCACACCACAGGTTGGTGGCAAAGGCAAAGGTAAGATTTGGGGGTCCAGAGGAGTTGGTTATAGGCTCTTCTCTGGACCCTAATGCTTGCAGGGGGAACAGGGTTGCCAGTCTGACAGATTTTCAGATGAGACTGAGAGGAAGATTTCTGCAGCTGGTAGAACTTCAAAATAGCACCTTTCTGTGTGGTGGAAAGCTTATAGTTTAGGAATCTTTTGACAATTGCACAATTTTATTTTTTCCTAATCCAAGATACACTCATATGATATATATTTAATTTAGAGTGGTAAATATTTATTCTTCAAGAGGTCTAGAGCTAAGCAGCACTGGATATTTGAAGTTATTCCTGTATGTCCTGGCAGTCTTCAGCTATCCCAATGCTGCCACATGTTTACTTCAACTCTGACAGGCAAGACCACCTTTCCATATTTATCCTCTGCTGTGGCTGTCATGTGAGTGAAGAATGTCAATCACCCCAAACCATGCAGAACTTGGGGGAAGGGTTGTGTTGTGGTGACAGATGTCCTCTGCAGTCAAGGAAATGGTTCTCTATAAGTGGTCTCTGAAAAAGGTGGATTTTATGGTGGGTGGAAGTATACTTGGCATTTTTCTTATTCAAATGGACAGAATTGTGGTTGAATTTCTGTGTAAAAATGGCAAAGTGAAAGATAGGAGCAGCAGATTAAACTACTGAAAATAAAGATGTTATTGTCTATTAACACATTTTGTCTCTCCACTGTTGGTGGAAAAAGCCAAGAGCTACCTGTAAAAATTCTTAATACATCCCCTGATATGAAATTGTGCTTTTTTTATTGGCTCCTATGCTGTCGTTATCACTAGAGTAGAAACCATTTCAGTACTGAACCATCACAAAATCAGTGCCATTAAAACCCTGTTAATTGAAGCTCATTTGAGATGGAATGGCCATGGAGTTCGTAAGCCACAAGAGAAATTCCTAATTTTTTTACAAAGTGCTTTGATCAGAAACTCTTCCCAGATCCGGGCAGCTAAAATGTTAGAGAGACAATCTCAATCAATCTTGATTCATGTAACATTGATTTACTCAGGAACTCACAGCTCAAGATAGACTTTGATGGCAATAGCTTATCTCCTTGAATCTGATAAACTCTGAGGACAGATGTATTGCTACAATTAACATAAAGTATACACTGCAGAAAGCAAGGAGGAAAATAACTAGGCTAGGAAAACAGGCACTCCTTAATGCCACCCCTCGTGCACTGAACACCTCATAGCCAGGCTCCACACTAATTGCAGGACTCACAAGTCAGCTCCAAGGAAAGAAATGTATCCTGGGAGGCTCCCCATCCTGTCTGAGCTCTTTCCAAGTGGTGATTTTTACAGTCTAATTAGTGTCTGTCCCCAGCCTCTTCCATCATCTTCTCTTGAGGAGGAAAGCTTTGCTCTGGCCTTCTTTTGTGAGGCCAGGGGCAAACTTGAATCATTAGGATGGATTTCTGAATTGCTGGTTCAGCATAATTTTACTGTGTATTTATATTTTAAAAGTCCAGTCTCTTCTTGGAAAGGAAACTAATGACATCTGTGATGGGACTGTTCCTGCAGAGATTCATCCCACCCTTTCAGACCCTCCTGAAGAAAGCTCTCCCTTGTCCTGCAGAGACAGGTCTGGTAGAGAACGTGTCCCATGCTTGGAGTTGTCACTCTTTGTTTTCATATCTGGAGTATCCCAGGCACAGATGATTGGTTGAGGGTGGGGGCTGAAGGTGAAGGAAAAATGAGGCTGGGAACTGCACTGAGACCATAACAACCTTCCCAAAGCAAAGTGCTGCAAGGAAAGCTGTCCTGTCTGTGTAAGGCTCCTAAGACAGCATGGAAGGCTATCTGAAAACCAAATTATAATGTCTTCTCTAACACCAAAATTCTTTAAAACCCTTCTTAGAGCAGTTGGCAATGGTCAGAAATTGCTTCTTGGAGCTATCCCTCAAAACCACGTAAACACAATCAAACCACAAGTTACCACTCTGTCTAGCTGGCTAGACAAAAATAACATGAGGGTGAAAAGCAAAGCATTTCCAAGTGATTAGCTGAAGGTTGCTTGTGCCATGCCATGTCATGGGGAAGGAGTCAGCAGGAGAAGACGTGCTGCTTCTCATGTGTTTTTCTCACCACCCAAAAAATGGGTGTTATTTGCACGGAAGGGCCTGCTCAACAAAGGTGGGAGAGGAAACATGAAATTAACATGGTAATTCCATAAAATTTCTCAGATTCCTGCCTTGGCTCTGGCCCAGTGCCAGTCAACAGTTGATATGTGTTTAGGAAGGCCGGTTGAAACCTGGCATTTCCCTTGGAAGCCAGGGATATTAAAATCTTCTGACTCTTGTGTTTTTCATACCTTACTGGAAAAGGACCATGAGAAGTTAACATTTCCTATGAAATGGAAATCCTGAGTGATTCTGCTCTGACAGCATCAGAACATCCTATTGCAAAGATTTGTTTCCACTTGCCTGTAATCTTCTCAGGGTGACAATGCTTCACTTCCATGGAATTGTTTAGAGCTTCATAAACACAAATTCCACAAGAATTTTTGAGTGAAAACAGTCTTTTGTTTTCAGCAAAATGGTGGTTTTCAGTAACTTCCCCCTGAAAAAAACCCTATTGGTTTGGCCATAGATTTCCTTCGTTGAATAAGTAGATTCTGTTGGAAAATTCCCACAATCTCAAGGCCATTTCCAGTTAAGCCTATGCAGAGAGGTTTTGCAAGTGCTTACATGTTTGCAGGAGCCATGCCATGGACATATCATTACAGTTCCAAGTCTCTTAATCTTTTGTCTAAATATAAATAGATGAGTGAATATCAGTAATTTCCTCTGTCCCTCTAGCTGTAGGAAGTTTATCTGTGTAAGGGGAGGCTTTAGGATTAGGGCCAGTCATTGGGGTTCTTTCCAGGCTATCTGTTGAGGGAGGCTCGTGAGCTGTTTGGAGATAACACCCTGTTCGTATTTGGCCTGATCAGCCCCGCTCCAAAGGGCATCCCACATCAAGCTGCTGCACTGATTTAAAGAAACAACAGCTCAGCTGTTCTGTGCCTTGCTGCTTCTGGTGCAAAATGGGAATTTTCCCATGAGGCTGAACTGACTAAAAGGGCTCTTCTTCCATTTGGCTGCTAGGGACAACTTTCCTTTTCTTTCATTCCTTGCTGACTGGGGACCTGCTGGTGAGAAGAAATCATCTTTTCTCCACTGATCTGACAAGCCCAGTAGAGCTGGAAGCTGTGGTTGGCTTTCTTTAGGACAGATCTCCTGGAGTGTCACACCAGTTTACAGGAGGTTTTACTCCTGTTGGCCATGGTTGGCTCTTATCTTTTCCCATAAGTGTTATCAATGCTTTTTCATCAGGAATGTCTTATTTTTCTCCCTCTTGATCTCTGGGTGGTCACTTGCCAACCAAATATTCAGCAAATGGGTAAGCAGTCACCCTGATGGACTTGGATCCAGATTTCTTCCCAGTCCCACCACTCTCCTCAGATGACCCCAGTTTCTGCTTTCCCTGTCCAAGTCCTATAGCTAAAAAAAACAACCCCATCACTGTGGCTAGCTGACATAACCAGATAAAGATGACACAGCTCATAACAAAAACTTGGAAGGGAAGCCATAAAGTTTGGATTGCACTATACAGGCAGTTAAACATTATCAAAACAAAATTAATTCCCTCAAAAAAAAAAGATTCCTCTGAGATCTTTTCACTTCCATAAGGATTAAAACCTGTGCTTAATCTGGGCAACTCTCCTGCTTTGTAATGCCATAATTTAGAAGTTTGCCAAGCAGCATCTATTTGCAGTTGTTAGACTGAAAAGTACTTTCATCTCTGCAATCTCATTCAGTCTCCAGGCATTGTGGGGACACTATAAATAACTGAGTCTTTTCATGTCAGCTGGTACAAATACCAGCCACTTCGAACAATCTGACCTTTCTTAGGGATTCTGACCAATCTGCAGTGGAAGACAGCTAATATCTTTCAGGATTTTCCATGCTTAAGGTATATATAAAAATTGCTGGCTGTTTGTGTGCACTCCAAGTGCTGTCTGGCTTGTTTAATCTGGCTGTGGCACTTTGTTCTGTGGTTAAAAAATGAAAGTAATGTCCCAGTTAATGATTTTTGATGAAACCCATTATTCTCACAGCTATTTTTAAACACCATGGAAGGCAAATCAATCTAACACACCTACAAGACTAATATTTTAATAAACTAACAGAGACAGTGGTCTAAAGCTGTGGTATTTTTCCTCTGAACTCTTGTTTTTAAATGAAACCATGTGAGGTTACCTTGGCTCTCCTTTGCATGAAGAAAGCAAAACCTAGAAAGTAAATTGATGGTGGTGTCTCCTGACATTCATCTTCAGCTTTAAATGGAAATGAAATAACAAATGTCTTCAGCTTCCTAATTAGCAAAATCTGATGAAGGATGTTAGTGTAGAAGGTATTAAATGGTTGAGATTTCCCCTCCTTCCCTACACCTGTTAAATGGAATGTGATAATGCCTCTCTTATTAATATCATATGAGAGAAGTCAGAGGGGATATGTCCTTTATCAAGAGACATCTGTGTTGTAGCTACTGCTATAGTTTGTTCTGAATTATAGGACAAATCTTGCTTTTGTGAGAAGCTGATATTGACCCTGTGTATTGAGCCAGTGTAATCAGGAGGCTAATGAGAAAGTTATAAAACAGAGGAAATAATCTAGACTGTGCCTTGCTTCCCAGCTTTGCTAGAAGCTATACTGAAATTTCAAGAGGATTTTTTTATGTCTGGGGTTTGTTCTCTTCCATTTTTCCCCTTTGCAGCGTAAAGGCAAGGTCCCTGTTGCTATGCTATGCACCTAACAGAAGATAGTTAAGAGCACAGATTCTTATTCCGTAGGATCAATGTATCTGGTCTGGGACTGCAAGATTAATGCTCTGTCCTGTCCTTTTATCAGTTCTTAAGTTGCCTGCAAGTAAGCAAAGCGATGTGATGGGGGAAGAGAATTTGCCTTCTTGCTGTTGCAGAGTAGAGCTGAAGAGAAGTTTTAGCCACATTATGAGCATATGCAAAACCGTATTTGTCTTCAAACAAGTAGATATTGATGTGAAATCCAAGAAGCCCTTCTCCTGCTTACAGATGCAATAGATTTGAAGGATATCAATGAGGAAAGGTGAGGAAGGACCACAGGGAGGGGGATCAGCTGGAATATTCCCCCACCCCCCTGCATTGCTTTCCCTGTTCCCCAAAACAAGAAGACAAGTTCTCCCATAGCTTCTGGGAAGCTCTCTCTGAGAGCTTCAACTCTCCACAGCCAGCACAGCCACTTTTCTTAGTCTGACTCTTCTCATCAAAGCTGAACTTGCTCACAGCTGTGTTGTGCTGGAGCGAGTGGAAGTGTTTTTACATTTGCCTCTTTGCAGCGAGGAGACAAAATTTACAGACTCATTTCTCAGGGACTGTGCTTGACTGACTCCATGAGCAGCATTAGCAGTGCTCACTCTGTTAAAGGCAGCCCTTGGAAGAGGAGAGAGTTACTGAATGTCAATTAAAATGCTTCAGTGATTTAAGTGGGCAACTTCCATGCACTGCTTTGTAACACTACACCCCTCCGACTCCAGAGAACCTCACTGCTCTTACAGCAGCCCCTAGTAGGTGAGTTTATGCAACAGCATTGACAGTGACCTTAAGAAAGGATCATTAAACTATTCTCCTGGCCTGAAATTTGTAACACTATCTGCTTCCTCTGCAGAAGAGGATGGGACAAGGAGGGGAGCGATGAAACAGCTCATTGACCATCCAGAATGAAGGAAGAACCTGCAATTACTTTGTTAGCCTTGATTTTTCCTGGTGCACATCTTAGGAGTGTTTTAAAAAGCAGGATGTGTGGAACCTGCAGTGGATGAGAGTTTCCAGGTGTCTGTCAGCAGAGCCAGAGGGATCTCACTCCCCAGTGGAGTGGGCAGCACGCTGTGGGCTGGAGCAAGCAACCTCCTCCACTGCCAGGGAGGACGACAGGTCCTTGTTCTCACCACAGCCACTGTTGTCCTGGGGCTCTGTGGGCCACCACTCCCTTTGCAAGCCTTGTCCTGGCATCCCATTGCCAGATGCATCACCAGCCCCCAGCACAGGGCTGGGAGGTGATGTCCCAGCACCAGCCAGAGGCTGCTTCAGCAGCTGTGCCTGTTAACTTATGGGAAAGGATGACTTTTGTCACTTGCCTCATTTCAGACAGTCTGAGAAGTTCAGCTGAAAGCTTTTAATGGTCCCTTGATGCTGAGCCTGCAGATACAGTGAGATAGAGAACATTGTAAACTTTCAAAATATGATCTAACTGCCTAACACATCAAATGTGTATCTTAACTGTATCCAGTGGAGCCGAATGGAAACAAACACACCATTACAAACCAGACCACACACAGCAAGATAATGCACATGACTAATTTTGATGACTGATTTCATATAAATAATGCACCAAGATTAGTAAATGCACTGTAATATCCCTTCATTCCACTCCTTTAATTAACTTTTCATTGAGACTCCACCTGGAAGTGGCTAATAAAGTGTTTGCTTTTTACTACTTAGATTAAAAGTACATCTTGTGCTCACCAAAACCAGTGAGAAACTGCATGAAACTTTGGAGAACAGCCTGCTTATTGCCATTCAAAATAATGCCAACATTATAGCTCTTAGCTGGGTGGCAAAGGAAGAAATAACAGGTGTAGATAAGGAGTGGGAAGAGTACAGTATTATGGTTGCTACATGTTGTAAATTGCTATGGGAACCAAACAGTTTTGTTCTAGATCAGTTTTGCCACCTACACAAAAGGGGAATAAGACACAGATAACCCTACAGCTGAGTTCTGTTGTTCTGATGTCTGGCAATGTTTAAATGAACTCATGAAGGAAGTGTTGAGTAGCGAAAGACAAATGACCTTTTCCATCTGGGAAAGGTCTTAAAATCTTAAAGCTGCAGGGCCTGTGTTTATCAGAAGAGAGAGAAGGGAAAACACAGGTGAGGAAGAGAGAAGCCAAATCCATGCTATCTGCATTCAAAGAGGATGGCAGGATTTAAAAGAGCTGGTGACCTTCAGGAAATTGATCTGGTGTTGATGGATCACTATATATAGGATGCAGACTAATAGGTCAGCTGTTGCCTCTTCACTGTAGAAATGGTAAGATTTCCTACCCCTCCAAAGACAAACTTTAAATGGCTTTGAATGAAGCAACTTTAACACTTATTACACAAACTCAAGGGATTTTCAAGCTATTTTGTTAATAAGGCAGGCAGGTAGGGCAGGAAAGTTGTCCCATCCTGTCATTACTGATGGAAAAACTGATAGAGATGTGATTTGTCCAAAAAAACCTCCCTTTAGAGGGGCTCTCATCACCTGCTTCTCAAGTGTGTGATTAACCAACAACCACTTTTCCCTTTTAACAGGTTTCATCAGCCCTCACCTTGGAACTGTGTAGGACCACAGATTTCACATGTTTTTTTTCACTATTAAGCCATCAGTTAGTCCAGGTTACTCCAAACAGTGCCCAGGGTCTCTTTATAGTCCTATAAACCTGAGAGGACCTATTTGTGATCTTGGGCTGAGATTCAAGTTTTAAAGGAAAAGTGAAACCAGCAGAATTTTTTTTCATTACTTCAATTTTCATTCTTCGTTCTCATATTCTACATTTGAATGTGCCTGAAGGGCTTGCATGGAAGGCAACATGCAGATTTCCAAGACCTTTTTATGTTTCAGCCTTGGTCCTAAATTTTGACTCTGCTAAAGCTGGGAGCCCGTCCATACAGAGTTTGTAATACTAACATCTCAGATATTATTTGGATTGGACCTTCTGAGACACATTAGCAATCAAAGGCACATTTACAAGATCCATCTGTAATGGGTATTGCCCCTCTCTCACACCATGGTGTAGCAGAACAAAATACTACAACAGCAGTTTCAAAGCTGATAGGGGAAGCTAATAACAGCAAACAGAGCAAGCAAAAATAAATAATAAAAGGATTACCCTCTGCATGGAAAGCTTCCCAAGGTTCAGTATGACTGTGGGAAAGAATTTATAATCCCAGGTTTCATTCAGACCACTTCTGGGAACAAAGGCACCTGTATTAAGATCAAGGTTGTTGATTTTGGCAAAGCATGATCCAATAGAATAGAAAAGATGGTACAAATCTGATTATCCCTGGGCATATAATTCTTGGTTCTTCACACATCCTCTCTACCCTTCCCACATAAATGTTGGCATGACCTGGTATCCTTTGTTTTGTACCATCCCCCTCCCCCCCCCCTTTTTTTTTTATTTTGATTGAGTGAAAGATGAGATTTGAAATATCCTTAAGATGGTAATAGGGTGGGGATGAGAGAGTGCTCTGTAGTCAGAGTGAGAAGGCTTCACAGGGGCAGTCCTCCTACCTGCCAAGTCTCACCACAGTCTCCTGTCCCCTGGATCCTTTTGGAACCCATCCTGAGAAAAATTCAGTCATGTTTAGTTAATTTTAAACCAAAAACCAACCAGAAGACACCCAGAGTTAATAGTACCCATTTAAATTAGAAGTTCTCCCATATGTGGAGAAAGTCCTCGGCTGGGTTTCTCAGCAGCTGGAAATACCCATAATCTCCTCCCATTCCACAGGCAGATTTATAGTAGAAAAGCACCTTCCCCAGCTCTTCTTTCTAGAGGTATCAAGAAAAGCAAGATGGGAAAATGCATAAATACTGGAATAATTCAATAAAATCTAAGAGAAAAGAGAGCATCATATCTTGTAAGGAGAAATGGCACAAGACCTTTCCATGGCAAGATGTGGAGCAGCTGCATGGGCACCTGTCTTGAAAATAAACCATGTAGCACCTGACCATGGCCCCAAAACATTTCACAAGCAGAAAGAAGTGCTACCAGCTAAAAGTGTCAGTAGCTACTGAGCATGGAGTGAAAAGCAGCATGTATTCAATAGCTGTTTGGGACAGCAAGTGAAAAACAAAGTGTCCATTGAAAGGGTGGGAGGAATTTCTGGTAGGCAGAGCATAATTAGCCAAGTTCCCCGTGGCCAGGACGTGGAGGTTAGTCACCTCCTCTTGTGAGAAGTGCCATCAGCTTTTCAGTGACTAAGAGCACTGAGGATCTTGGATCCAGAAGATGGATAACAATGGTAAAGAGAGGAAACATCAGAGGCGAGTATGATTATAAACAGGGAGGATATGCAAGATATCTTCCAGATAGAGGGGATCAAAAAATGGAGCCCCAGGCACTGGCCAAGACAAACAGAAGTCACCATGAGTGGATGGAGGTCATTCCAGGCTACTCTGTGAATTACATCAGGAACTGACATTGCCCTCCACACGGCTTCACAAAGTTTGGCTTTAAGACTTGAATGTCACTAGCAGAAGAAGGCAAAAATGCTGCACCCACAGTCAAATAAAGACAAGAAGAAAACTTGGGAAGATAGAATTTAGGAGTCTGATTTCACTTGGGGGAACAATTAAGAATTATTTATCAAGGATGAACTAATGGATTTTTATTTTTAGAGAGAGCTTTGGAGAATTTTAAGAGTTTCCTGCTCCTAGCTTGTATTTAAATAATAAATAAGGATCTGAGTTCTGGGGAGCATTCAAGACAGCAGTTCATCCAGTTGCAGGCAGACCACAAGATACTATCTTCAAAACAAAAAAAAAAGAATACGTACCATTTCTGGAGCCAATTCAGATATTCTTCTATCTTTTCAGGAAACACACAAATAAATAACTTTACCTAGTGTTGTTATTGAGGTTTGTCCTCCTAAGACAGGCTAATACCCCAAAACATACATTTCTGATACTACAACACTGATCAGTAACTCATCATTCAGCAAGGAAGTCTGCAACTGTGAAAAAAAAATCCTGCAAAAATAATCCTGCTGGATTTTCAGCCATTGACAGACTGAACAAACCTGGATACAAAAGCACTTCAATCCAAGTTTGTCTGTGGCTCCTACCTGGGCTAAAAGGAAAGCTGAAAATTGAATCTGATGCTTTTAATCTGTAACTTTAAACTAAGTAAAATTCAACCCCACAAAGCTAGCCCAAATTTTTTACTTCCAAGACATTATGCAGTTTAAGCTCAGCCTTTAACTCTACAAGCTATTTATAGGGATTGTGTCTTTCTCAATCCATTTCACACACACACACTGCAGCAAAAGGTCATTCAGAAGTGGACGACAGGGAAGAGAAACACTAATCAGACTTGCTCCTAACCACTTGCTGTTCAAAGAGCAGAGTGGGGCTAGATACTAATGTATTTGACCCTTCAAAAGCTTAGTAGCCAATTAGCTTTCCAAAGACTATGATGAACTGCACTCATTTACTGTGCATCCAGACATTCAAGTGCCATGTTTAACAAGCAGCAGGACCACCTACAGCTGCCCAGCAAGGCCCTTTGCATACTTAACACTGAGGCCATCTATGTAGCCACTAGAGAAGAAAAAGAGATGTAAAAAGCACAGCTTGAGATGACTTCCACAAGCAAAGCAAAGTCATTCACAAAACTGTAAGATTCCCGTCGGTTCTGTAATTTTCCAAGTTTTCTTTGAATTCTCAGGAACAACTCCAGAACATCAGGGTTTTTTGCTGCATTAAAGGCAGAAACCCTGGGAAAACCCAAGTTAATGCCTGATGACTTAGTTAGAAAGATTGTTAGTAAAATGGCAGATCACATCTGAAGATGTTCACGTTTGTTTGATGCATCTAGCTCGTGCTTCCCTCTGCCTAGCCACAGCATCTTCGGCTGATACTAGAGGCCATGTCAGAACACTTAATTCCCACCCACAACAAATTGGCAGTGCAGATTTGCAGTTTTCCGTCTTAGATATCAAAGCAAGCCAGCCAGGACTCAGAAAGCAAAGTCTAGGTAGATAAATGCAGAGAGCATTTATCAAAACCTCCTTCTGTCCCTCAGTGTCCTTCAGCCAATGCAACACTTGAAGATCAGCAGTGCTGATAGCACAGCAACGACCCAGGATAGTTGTGAACACCTTTGAGCTAAGAAACAACTACACATACTTAGCTACTTGCAAAGGGTATGTATTGGTCTGGTACCAAATCCCTGAAACACGTAACATATTCTTAAGTCACATATGTCCCACATGAAGTATGTCCTTGGCAATAAGCTGAATCTGAATCGAGTTAAACACATGCTTAAAAAATATAAGCACATAGGTGAGTGTCCCACTGAACTGTGACTGTGTTGACATTGGTACTACTAACCAAGGTGTCAAGCAGAATCATAGTAGTTTCTCCCTCCATTTCTTTTTTTTCTTTTGTACTGGGATCCTTATAAAGAGAAATTCTACTTCATATTGAGTAGGAAAGAAATTAGGTGAGGACAATAGAGAATGTGAAATAAGAGACGTTCATGTCTTACTTTTAAAGCCCATAATTTAAAAAAAAAATAAAGCTTTATTTTAACACTTTGTACTGGTGATTATGCAAAAATAAGGAATTGTATTTTGCTACTTTGAGATAAAGATTTATTTTTAAATCTTTGGTAAGATAACCTTCATGGAAAGTCAGGGATGTTTGTTTCGTGAATTAAAGGGAAAATCCCCCTTTTAAGTAGCAAAGTGAGAGATGAGGAAATATGGCTTCTTTTTCTCACTATGTAGCAGTTATACCATTGTATTCTCAAAACTTCAGGCACTGTTTACATCTCTCCATTGAGCTGCCCTGATCTACCTAATGGCATTTCAATCCTGTGTCAGTTTGAGGGCTCCATCTGAGACTCAGCCATAATTCATCAGTATCAGATGGCAGCCAGTGCTCAATGCATCTCCTGAGATCTGGGACTCTTCTCACCTGTCATGGAGCAAAAACAATTATCTGAAGCAACCCACCTGCTCCAGGGCCACTTTGTCAAATGTGATACTTCAGGGGGTGATACCTACCTGTCATACTGATTTTTTGGATGTTGACACAGTGGTGGGAGCGAACATCTGTTGCTGCTGCTCTACTGTGATCTCATTTAGACTCTCCAGGAGCAAAGATAAAAACATGTTTCAGTGCCTCTCTCCTGCTTGCTCCACCTGAGACTGCTCTGCTTCTTGTCTGAGTGGATGAACAGCTGTGACCAGATGACACCTTATCCCTTTCTCTCTTTGAAACATCAGTATAATTCCCAGCTCCTTGCTTACCAAGTCCTCACTGCTGGTGGCATTCTTCTGGGATGTGCACAAGCTGTGCATACAGCCATTCCCATCCTTTCATGTGAATATCTGAGAACCCAAACTGAGAGGCCATTAGACCTCAAGGTGGGGATTAGACCATTTCCTATGTAGCTGATGGAAACTGTAGGGATACTAAACAAAAACCTGGCTGCAACTCCCAGAATCAAGATCCAAGGCTGGGTGTCCCATCGAGTGGGAGTGTGCTGAGATACTGGAATAAAGGACACAAAACAACATGCTGGAAGCATGGGTTTCAGGTTATTGTCCTCCCTGGCATGGCTGTGTGCCTCCTGCAGACCATTTAGAGCAATGCATGCTGTTCCTTATCTCTAGGGTGTGCCATTATTCATGTTTGTGAGTTTTTTGGTGCTTTTTGAACCCTTCCTATTTTGTTCCAGTTGTGCAAGCAAAAGTCATCCCCTTATCAAGCAGCTTCTTTGCATCTGGGTGAGCTGAAAAATGACACAGAACAGATCCACCACTCTCTGAAAGAGACGTAGGGTCAGGAAGGAGAGTTAGGCTGAGTAATAGAGAGGGGACAGTCTGTATGGTTACCTGCTCACAATAAACCTGTGGGAAGTTGCCAGGTTCAGTCCTCACTATGAATCTCAGCCTAAATTACTTTTTTGGGCTGCAGGAGTGAAAACTCAAACCAAAACATCAGCTTTTCTATGCTTTAGGCTTAGATTTGGTATCAGCTCCTCTTTTCCAAAGCTGACAGCAATTAGAGGAGGATGGCAGATGCTTTTTCCCAACAGCCTCTTGCTTTAACGAGCACCTCCTCTGCATCTAACTGTAAATGTAGCTGGAGAGCCTCTGTGACATGCACAAAGCTTACATCCAGTGTCACTCAGTAAGTAATAAAGACAGCAATATAATCATAGTTACCTCTGGGACAGACATTTTCTCAGTAAGACAGCTTCCAGAAGTTCAAAGCTTTCCATGAACAGGATACACAAAGGCTGTGTGTGTTAACTAATCAGTGTTTCAGTCTCTATGTGATCGTTTTCTAAATTGCCATAAAAGTGGCACCAAGAGCACAGAAGATGAAACTTTTCTGTCTGGGTGCTGTAATCACACTGAACGCATCTGAGCAGACTGCATAGCAAATGAGCACCAGAGATTTTAAATATCTCATTTTTCATCGTTAAACATCTCAAGCTAGTTCCTGTTTCCTTCTCAGTCACCTCTCCTGCCTCCATCAGGCTAGCTGAGTGATATGTGGCAGCACATTACTCTCAGTGGAGATTAATTATTTCATTTTTAAGACTTCTGCAGACACCACCCCCTCTGGGTGTCTCAGTTAGTAAAGTAGCATGTCAAAAACTAATGGGAAGGTGTGAGATGTGACATGACTTTATGAGAAAAGAAAATTTGGAGTTTGGAACTTGACAAGGGACTTTGTTTTTGTGTTCCCCCTAAGAATATGTTTCTGACTTGGAATCTAAATGCAGTGCTGTGATTCATACTGGGATTGCTACAGGAAATCAGGAGGGACCGCACCTGTGTTGGACCATGAGGGAGCACAAAGCGATGCTGCTTCCTTCCCAAATTGACTAATCCTTTTTGTCTGCTGTGCACAAACACCACTACCTGCCTGCCATCCCTGTGGCCCTCAGATTTCCATTTACAACTGTCTGCAGACTGTTGAAAGAAAAGATGATGGATGGGCAGAATTTTATTTCCATTAGAACAAAGCCAACTGAATTTTTCCACCTGCTTTATCAAAAATACTTGTTCTTGCTTTGCTTGATCTTGAAAAACACATGTTTCTGCAGCTGAGTCTCCATTTTGTCTAGGAAATGGATGCTTGAGGTGGAATGATTTTCTATGGTAGCAGAGCAAGGTGTGATTTAGTGCCTTCCTTTCCATGGAGAGAGGGCATCCAGCCGGGGAGAGAAAAGCTGATAGCCCCACAGTGACTATCTCCTCTGGTCACTGGTACAGTCCAAGGGATTGTACTTCAGGTTTTTGCCAAGATGGCCCCTCAAGTCCAAAACCAAAGGTAGTCAGGGAGACAACTTGAACTGGAGACCTCTTTGCCATCTCAACCTTGCCCTTGAGCTTGCTGCTCTGCTCCCTGACCACATCCAAGCCCTGTAGAGCATCTCTCTCCCTCCTTGATGGGTTTCTGTAATTCCTGCTGTTGACATTCTGCTCGTGATTTGTAGTCAGCAGTAGTTACAGAAGATTGCTGGATGGAGTGAGCATGAAAAGGTTTGGATTCAATTGGGCAGGTGGAGTGGGGAGGGAAACACAGTAGAAGCAGAGGAGCTTGGCATCTGATATAGGGGTCTGAGGGAGTCAGCTGTGGGTGCCCTGTCACAGTGTCTGTATAACTAAAACACTCTCCAAATAATAGTTTCTTCAAGATTTTTATTTTCTTGAGTTGCTTTTCCTATTTCTCTCTTGTTTTCCCAGAAATAGAACATGACATTTATTTTTGTGGATAGCATGAGCTTATGGCTATTCTCCTGGGACAGTCTAATCTGAACACAATTATATTCTGTTGACAAAAAGTGATAAAAGAGTATTGTGTCAACTCTGAACTAAGAGATTTGTCATCTGCTCTACCCTCAGATATTAGAAACAGAATTAGAAAATGGTCTGTGAGCCTCTATCCTCTTCTGTGGTTAGGGAAGCCCCAGCTCTGTGCCCAGCATTCCCCTTTTTTCAGCAAAATCTACCTCGCTGTGTTTTAAATTCAAGTGTAAAGTTTACTTTGATGGACTCCTTTTGGCAGCTTACTGCATATATGCTTTGAAGTAATTTGACCTAAGTTCTCCATTTCTCTTCAGTCCCACTACTTCCATTCTTTTTTTCCATAGCTTTGGAAAATCCATCTGTTTTGTGGAGTGGGGTGTTTTTTGCCATGCAAATTTCCTTCTAGAAAATATATTTGATAGGAGTGCCTGCATTACATCCTCCCTCCAGGTGTCTTTTTCATGAGTTTAGGGACAATGATCTACCTGGTTTATTGTTCTGCTGAGACAGGCACCCACGCTTGCCCAACATGTGGAGCCAGCAGTAAGCACATGCCATTTTAAGTGCAAAGAGGTGTGTAACTTCTTAAATCTCCATGTCATCCTTAGTCTGGGGGCAAGTCTGCACTTCCAGCTCTCAACAATTGCTGTTTGAGAGCTCAAAGAATTATAGCATTCAATCAAAATGGAATAAGATTTCTCATGGACAAAAAAAAAGCAATTTCCAAAATGTCTGTAAAATATTTTGGTTTGCAGCTGTGTCTTCTGCACTGTTAAATGCCATTAAACAGCATTTCCATTCAAAAGAGGCATATGCAATCTATACTGAGGTTGTCCAAAAATAGGAATCAATAGCCAGCAGGTGCACGTGTGGAATGAGTCAAGCATGATAGCACTTGGTCACCTGGCTAATGGCTGCCTGGAAAGATCATGAACATTGGTGAGAAGATAGGGACCATGAACATGCTCTTACCTGATGTGTCTGGTCCTTCCTCAGCTCACTCCACCAGCCTCTAGCTCAAACATTGTGTCACACTAAAAATCAGCTCTTTTAAGACCATAAGTATTGGAACAACCCAAAGTCAACTCTAATTTGAGGTAATCAGACATTGCAATGGAAACGTAGCACCACTTACAATTTAATTTACAGCCCAAATTTCCCAGAAGAACCAACAGCTCATTACCACACCTACAGAACCACTCAAAAGAGAGTGCAGCCCAGACTCTTGTTCTTCCACCTCCTTCCTGACTGGCAGCCAGAATTGGTGTTCAACAAAAGGATGCTGCTGGGAGAAAATGGATGAGGAAAAAAAAAACAACATGGAAAAAAAGCACAAAAAAAAAAAGTGCTATATTTCTTTTCCAAGTTGACTTAAAGCACGAAATGTTTTGTAATGAGAAAGTTTGGATTAAAAGAAGCAATATCACTACAGGCAACAGATTACTGCTGACCAACAAGGCTTGATCCTCTCTGTGTTAAATGCACCTAAGGCTTATCAAGTAAATCTCTTTGAATAAATGAATATTTACCTTGCTTCCTCAGTAACTGTCTTTCTATTCTAACATATTTGACCGTCTCAAAACAAGCTTCATATACCTCATGTGATTTATGTTACCGAAACCACTTGGTCCTAACAATAATAATTTTGTGAAGTAATGTTAATGTCAAAATTATTGTTCTGGTACAAGTTGGTCATGATTTTAACACTCATCCAAAGGATCTTAGAATCCAAGATGCTCAGCTTGTAGCACTTGAGTCTTCCACTGGAGTCAATGAGGCCATCATTCACATGCTTAAAATTAGGCATATGCTTAAGTGCTTTGCCTTTGGGATAAAGAGCCTATTTGGGACTCTTCAGTACTTAGTTCTGATAAAATCCATCAGCCTTGCTTAGATGATTAAAACAAAAGCATTTTTCTCAGAACTTCCAACAGATGTTTTCATAAATTTTAACATACTTCTTTTCCCTGTCTCATCCATTTCCAGTACAAGTATTCCCTTAAAAGCTGAATGAGGAAATCTGTAAACTTAATGGAGGAAATTTATTTGGATAGAAAGACATCTGAAGAAATATAACAGCATTTGCAATGATCTCTGGCCAAATTCTGCACCCATTTACTTTCTTTATGCCTTTCCCTGCTGCCAGATGTATCTGAGCAGATGAGGTTTTCCAAAGCAACTATTGTCTTCTCTGAATCATACTAAATCCTTTCTAATAATCTTTGAGCAGAATTTTTTTACAAACTGAGTGTTTAACTGCTCACTCCATCCATCTGAAGCGTGTTCTTTCTTCCACCCTCCCCATTTCATTCTGTCGACAACATGCATTTTGTCAAACCTCTTACTGCAAATCATTCAGGCAATGAAACCGAAAGACATTTCAGCACATTTTTATCAACAGAATGTAATTTTGTGCAAATCATGCTGTCAACAGGAAAGAATGCCAAAAGAAAAGTGAAAGAACCCAAACTCATTTTGTCCACACAAAAAAAATAAAATTACAGTTTGGTTTTATTTTGTGCATGTAGACAAAATGGAAATAACAGAGCTTCCCCATCTGTGGACAAAATTAGGAATGATCTCTTAATTTAGGAGACCAAATGGTATTTGGTAGAAAAAAAGCAGCACTATGAAGGACAGCTGAGGTGCTGAGTCAGAAGATTTTTTTCCAGTGCTGTACACCTTTCACTCTTTTTGTTGTATCAGTGAAAAGCCACCTTAGATATTAAATCCATTGTAGCAAATTACTCAGTTTGCTGCTTGAATACAGAAAAGCAGTTTGAGCTGAAGAAAAACACAGATGCTATTTCATTTTCCAGTTGATGAATGGCTTGGGTTGCTCTGCAGGTGCATGTCCCATGCTGTCTGGACAGTGCTCTCTGGTCACTGATGTCCCATGTGGCTCCATAGCTGCAGCCACCTTCCATTTTTTTTTCTGCTGTGGTGCTTTCATGCTGCCAGGTTTGCTCCTGATATTTCCAGGCTCATCCTTTCAGCAATCACTGCTATCCCTTGGGGTCACCCTGCCTGGTACACTGATGGCACCACACAACATAGCCCTGGGGTCATTAAAGCTCTGCAGGTCAAAGCAAAGAGTGGTTTCAATAACTGCCTTGCCATTGTTCTCCATCACAGGACTAAAACCAGTTTGTACCTCCCAGTAACTAGAGGGCCTTTTTTGCTGGTCCACACCAGGGGCAGGGTTCCTGCCTGGCCCTCTGCTAACACCCAGCAAAACCCATCCAGGCAAAACATTTGGCTTCTCTAATTCTGAATTGAAAATTGGCCACCTGGAGAAGGTTACAGGAGGACATTAAACTATTTGCTTTCATGCACTTGCTCAGGTTTTACTTCAAGGTGTGCTCAGCTGATAAGAAGTATAAGCTTGGTTTTAATAAGGATGGCTAGCGAATTCTCCTCAATATTTTGATACTGTTTTTCTAGGGACTGGAGTTATTTCTTAATATGGTAAAAAACAACAATAAATGTCCTGGGTTTTGGGGGGGAGGGGGGTTGAGAATTTCACTGTGTTTTTAGATCACCTTATCCCTTCCAGTTCTTCAGTGAATTGTTCAAATAAGGCCTTGGAGAACTGACAGTCCTGAGGACTTTGTATGGGGCTGGAGGAGCAGAGACAGTGGCTGTTATCCAGCATATTAGAAATCAGAATGAGACTTGCCACATGCCATTTTGGTACACACTGTGAGGGATTACAGATCATTTTCTCAATCAGTCCCCAGTCTGTACTGGGGAAAGCAACGACCCAGCCAAATTCCCCAAATCCTGCTCATCCACAGAAGAGGGACGCGCGGAGAGAAGGTACGCATTGTGCAGCATTAAAACTGGAACTGCTTTGAGCCAGGGGCCAGCATGCTGACACCAAGAGCTGGCAGCAAATATGTCAGAGGGATCACGAAGTTGGCATGAGAGGGTTTCAGCTAATGCAAGAGATTATTTTCAGGGCCTCATTGCGTGCCAAACACAACACAAAGCTGGCCTCAGAGAGCAGCACTTCTGCTGGAGCTGTAGGGGGTGGCAGCGGAGCAGAGCCCACACTTGGGGAGAAACCAGGCTTGGGTCTTTATCTGGGACAGCACCAGGGCCCTGCAGGGACCAGCTACTTTCTGGCTGTGAGTCTTAGCTGGTCTCTATTTGCAGTGTTCTGTCTGAAGCACCTATGGGATGGGTCACATTTTATATTGATTTTTAAGCCGACGTTGGTGTAGTATTAGGAGGGGAAGTGGTTGCATCCCTTTGGCTGCACCAAGCAGCTCAAGGGAATTACAGATTTGAAAGCCTTCATTTTTGTCAGCATCAAGGACCTCTTCCTGTTCAATCCTTACCTGCCTTTCTATCCAGTGCAGTCACAAGAGCCAAGAAACTATCCACTAAATGCATAGTGTTACTTTAACAAGGATAGATTCAGTCAAAAGCAGTATCCCAAGGAGTGAAAACAAATTCATACCAGTTTGCTCTGCACTTCTCATGGCATCTTCTTGCCATTTTGGTTGTGCTGAGAGTTATGAATATTGAAAGAAAGATTCACATCTATGAGGCACAGAAAAACAAGCACTGCAAAGTGTTTACATGGTTTGGGTCAACAGAATTTTTCCTCTTTTTAAAAGCTTCTGTGCCAAAGCCTTTCTGAGTAAGGCTGTACCTTTAGCCTGGTCAGCCTTGTCTGCTGGCGCTTGCCCCAGTGAGTTCTGCTAGCACGTGCCACAGGACTTTCTCATAAGCATAGAGGGCTGAGAGAGAAATTTGTGCATCCTCCTTTCCCCCACACTTTGTTCTGTAACAGTCAGAAGCAAAGAGTTGTTAACTAACCTATTTTTTCTTTATGTGTTGACTTCAGCTTGCACAAAATTCTTGGTTCTGTCCTGGTTGTGTCCACCCAACCCCCTCTTTTTTTTTAACTTTCTTGTCATTTAGCACACACACACACACACACACCCTCTTTTCAATTTATCACTGTTATCTCTGATGCTCTCCCCATTAACCTCCCCTCTCTCAATTAGGGCTGATTTCCTTGCCTCCATGTTACATGATAGAAGCTCTCAGTAATGGGAATCAATCAACATGCCCCAGTAATTCTTAGTGCACTACAGGGAAACAGAAATACAACTCTCAGACTCGCAGGTGGAGGTATCTGTTATGCAGCTAATTAATGTATGGTGGCATTATGGGGGAGTGAGTTTCCATGAATCCAAAGTGATTACTGGGTCCTGCTGTACATCAGGAATCTGGAAACCCTTTAAATGTCTAACATTTAAAAATAAGTATATCATCCAGCATGCAAATCTAGAAGATGTTCACAGGCTTTGATGCTGGCACTTTTCATTGCTTTTTTTATTATTTTTTTTTTTTTTACAATCACCATTCATGGTACCAAACTTATTTCATTTGATCTGCAGTTCAGAGAAAACCAGTTCTTGGTTTTATTTCTGCCTCAAAATGCCTGCAATGGAATTCAAAGATGGACTTCAAACCTCATCCTTTGTGAAAACCAGAGTTCAGTTCCCTGATGCTAACAGTTGGATCCAAATCTGATGTCTCATCAGTCTTGGCAATCTACAAAAAACCTGGAACTTTCAACCCCAAAACCACCTGTATGGTAAATTATTTCTTACAAAAACAAACGTGGAGCAGGTATCTGCAAGGGGAGGGAAATCATCAGAGTCTGGCTTCTCTGCTTCACTCAAACAGCTGGCATTCCAGGAAAGATGCCAGTAAAGGACTCTGGGGCAATTTTTGCCAAGCTGAGTTTTTTATTTGTGGAGTGATGTGACTGAATGCAACATAGTCTCTAAGATTCAAAAATGACAAAAGAAAATAGAAGTTCACCAGAATGCTGCAAGGTTTGGTTAGGGTTCCTTGGCTCCTTCTTCCCCTTCCTTGAACACCCCTCAGCCAAGCTGGAGGGCCAAGGGACAACCAAAGTATTTTGCCCTGAGGGTATTAGTAGGGGCTGAAAATGTTCCCAGATCATCTGTAGCCCAATTAAATCCCAGGACTCTGCTTCACCATATGAAAAGATAAACCCTGCAAAACTGGGGGGAGTGAGGGCAGTGGGAAGGGATGGAGCCTCCCATCTCAGCAGCCATGATGGGTTATTTGTTAGCACAGAGCCAGTGAAAGTACTTTGGCCACACTGGGCTGCCCAGTTTTCTCTTCTCCTCCACTTCATGCTTTCCTCCTCACCCTTTTACTCCATGACACAAGGCACTGCCAGTGTGCTCTGCTCTGTCCTGGACACCTTCTGCATATTTGCAGTTCAGGGGGTGCCTCTAAGCATCATTCCTGTTTTGAAAAGCTGTTGCCCAAGCTGTGCCTTGCAGGAAGCTCTGCCCAGTGCTCCCCCCAAGCAGGTGTATCCAGCAAGCTCCCAAGCAGGGTTATTTTAATGGGCAGAAGCCATCACCCAGGGCTTCTCCAAGGCTCTGGTTTTGCATCTGAATTGCACTTGCTTCTAACGCATCCGGCAGATTTACACCTGCTTGTGGAGCAAGCCAAGAACATTTTGGAACTACCTGGCCTGTAATTTTGGCCACTCTTTGCCTGCTGTACACTTCCCTGGTACAGAGAATGGACTCATTCACTCCAGCTATTTGGCCACACACCTCCCTTTTCCAAAACTGCTTGGACTATTTTAGCATAACTTTCAAGAACTCCTCTTAGTACAGAGACTCATTGAAAAGTACAGCAATGTTAGAGCACCCTAAGACCAGATGCATTGCTCCAAAATTGATTTATTGAAAGGGATTTATGGAAAAAGGGATTTAGCATGCCTGCTCTTCCAATACAAATGACAGCACAAAGCTGATCTGCTTTCCGGTTTGTTTGACTTGCACGTTTTATATGGCTCACGTCCCTGGAGGAATCTGCTAAAACAAAATAACAATTATAGTATGGAAAAAGGTATTGTGGCCTGTTGCTTGCAGCCAGGCTTTGGTTTAACTCCAGGGCTGGCAGTGCCACACACTTGCTGTGTGGCCTCTGGAAGTGACTTGGCCTCCAGGAACTGAGTTGCCCAGGTGAAAGGTGACCTCCACCTCCTTTTCCTCTCTCCAGCAGCCCCCAACTGCTAACCACTGCCATCAAAACATGAGGAACAACACTTATCTCAAGGGTATAGGATTCATTAATTTGCATGGACAATGGCATTTTGGAGATGCTGCACTTTGTCTAACTGCCAGGGACTGTAATAGGTCCCAAGTGCTTCTTATTCTCTTCAAAAGCGATGGTGAAAAAAAAAACCAAAACCAACCACACAAAAAAACCCCATCTCCAGGCTGTATTAGTGCTCATTATTACTGTGGCAAAAGCTTGTCTGATGGTGAGAGCCCTCTGAAGACTCTGAATCAGCTCCCAGATACCAAAGGTTTGTTCTGGTTGCCACAGCACACAACAGATTTCTGCTGCAGCATCTGGGGGTTAAACTCTTCGTTACATTAAGTGTGGGAGCAGAAATGTCACAATCCTAATGGTGAAAAAGAATTTTTGTGAAAGTCATCATTGCGTGTCCAGAAATACTCCAGGCAGAATCCTGACCTGAGATCAGGACTAAAATTCAGTGAGATAAGAAAGCAATAGGGAAAATGTCAGTGTTTCTCTGGGGATTGCAGAGGAATGAGCAGGTGCTGCCTGCTGCAGATGTTTTGAGACATCAGGTTGTCTCCACCCATGCTGAGTGCTAGTGAGCCTCAGAGACAAAAAATACACCTGTCTTCTTCAGATCTCTGGTACCATCACTTTCACCTTTTAAATTCTTCAGCCACCCAGCCTGTGTCATCTGCTTGTCTAAGCATCCAAAACACAGTAATTCCCCAAAGCAGCACCACAAAGGAAACTTCAAAGAGCTGCTGAAGCCAGTGAGGAATTTGCCTGTCAGAGGAAGGGAAAAATTAAAAGATGGGAACTTCAGTAGCATGTGGAGAGCTGTGGCAGCACAGGGAAATGGGGCTCAGGAAACGCTGCTGAAGGAGCGTGGTGATGGAGGGACCTGGAAGGGAGGTGTTACAGGAGAGGCTGCTGGAGAAGCAGAGCCATGGTGCTCTGTAAGAGATGGGCCATTGCAGGAGACACTACAGTGAGAAATGTCACCTGAGACTGCCTGTTCTGCAGACCCATGTACAAGGGCCACAGCAGTACCAGAGCCTGGCTGGAGGCAGCAGTACCCACCCTGATACACTGCATTTGCCAGGCACAAGCAAGGTTTCATCACTCACAAGCGAGGTTTCTCTGTGCTCTGATGGTGTTTCAGTCACACTACAGCCTGAGAGCACTGTATCAGTGTTTATCAATCATTACACAAACAAGGATTTATTGACAAACACCCCTGTGTGCCTTGGCCGGGGACCTGTGCAAAGCTCCCCATGTACATTCAGTACTCCTGGTCCCTACCACACCATCCACACCCACTGGGCTCATGCTACAGCTCCAATGATGAGCAGGTCCTGGGGTTTTGTGCAAAAGAAGACACTAGAGAAAGACAGGCCTAGGACTGGGGTCTTATATGCAATGTAGTGATCCAAAATAAAAAACAAAGTGGAGTCTGCAGAGCTTTCTCCGTGCTTTTTTGCTTTCTCATTTCCTGTTGCTATGCCATTCCCCAGGCAAATACAAAAGAAACAGCTTCCTCAGCCACAAAAATTGAGATTCTTCAAAGAGCCCCTCTGTCTTCTCATATTTATTGTGATAGGCAGTGTTAGAAGTGTTTGACAACAAGTCAATTATTCACAATGAATAGAAGCAGGATAGGCAGGCAATTATCCACTTTACCCATGTGAGAGACACCCATATTCAAAATCCACATTCAGAGAGAGATCCACATTATTTCCAAACCATTTTGCATATTTTTAATTACCAGCCTCAATTTAGCTGGATGGTTATGACTCCAATCAGTGTGCTTTGGAAGGGCTGAGTGCTTGGGTCTCAGCCAGGCATGCATTGTCTCACTCACATCAGCCTGCTCATGTGCAATATTGGGACTGTTTGGGTTACACTTTAGGAAGCAGCCTCCAGAACAGTGCACATCATTGCAGAACCTGGTTAAAAATGTTACTTAAAATAGGAGAAACTGGAAAAATCCCCCTAAATATAGATTTCACCACGATGGGAAGATGAAAAATGGAAATGACATGGAAAGTTTCTATCATGTGGACTTCTCATGAAGATTTTATGCGTTTTTATACATCACTTTCAAACCAAAAACTAACTTTTTTTTTCCATTTAAATGTTTTTTACTTAGTATTTTAACTATTTCTACTTAGTATTTTAAATATTCTGAGCAACCAATTCTTTCTGGAGGAAACATTTCTATCCTTTTGATTTTGTTTTTTTACTCTATACATACCAATCCATTCAAAAAGCTCTCACTTTCCACCCTTGTGATGTATTTCTCCTTTTTCAATCTTACTGCATGCTCTTCATCAATATACTTCAAAATGTTGACTGTGAGTTGGACCTCTAAAAGGTTCCAGGCCTAGAACGTATCCCCTATTCTTGCAGAAACTCATATTTCTCAGCAACAGCCATCATCCACTGTGCAAAGTCACCATTCCTGGCTCCAAAGGTGACACACAGACCCTGTCTCACTGAGGTCAAGCTGAAGCCAGAAGCTCTGTGAAAACTGGGAGCCTGGAGTAAAATTATGCCAGGAGATCCCAGTAAAAAAATGAGCAGGTCTGCTGCATATATTTCCTTTTAATCCTCGTAGAGAAGCCCTTAAAGGTATAATTGCCACCAAATCTGCCATTGCCTTGTCTGCGTGGCACCACTTTGTGGTTTCCCTGTGTGTGGTTCAGGTTTAGCAGCACTGCTTCAAGCTCTTCAAGGGAGCAGAGACAAATCTCCCTGAAATCAACAAGCCTTGGATCAGCTCTTAAAGGTTTCAGAGCTGTGACTATTATTTAATTTTTATGTTTTCCCTCTAGTTCTCCCATAATGCCAATAAGAAAACTTGTTCAGGGAAATCAGGGTCTATCTTTGCATATTTATCCAGTAACATTGTGAATAACATTAGCTCATGTTATACAGTGTGTTTGTTTTCATTGTGCAGATTTCATCTGCTCAGGGGGTTCAGTTATTTGACCTATATTAATATTTAATGGTAAAGATACTCAAAATAAAGGTGCAGGCACAGCCAAGGCTTTGGGTAACTCAGTTTTAAGCAGCTACCCTTTGTTAAAGTCCGGTTCTGTTTGAAAGGGTTTGATTTCTTGTAGGAATTGAAACAAGGAGCACTATTTTTGATGACTGTTTCATGACTGTTTGAATATTGTCTTGGATAATATTGCCATACATCGAGCCTAAATTTTAAAGGACCTTTGTGCAGTTCTTGATTTACTGAGCAGAAGAGATCTGCAGAAAAATGAATGAGAAAAAATCTCAGTCGGAAAGATAAAATGGATCATTGTATCAAAGCTATGTCTGTTTTTACTTTGTAAGTCAGGCTAGACTGGTATTTTAGCACGGGCAGCTTCTGACAGAGTAATAAAATATTGTCTTTCTCTTCCTTTTTTCCCTAAACTAGTAATTTCTTAGGTTTTTCACTAAAGACTGTAAAAAATATATTATTCCATTAACTGTTCTCTTCTAAAACAAAGTTCTCCTGGGTTGCCTTAATCTCCTAAATTTCAACCCAAAAGCAATCTTTCCTGGCATGCCTGTAGAAGAAACTTCAGCCCATGAAAAGGGTCAGAGGCTTCTTGGCATCAGGATAGATTATCTCTATAGTGCAGTTCAGTCTATAGATTTTTTTTTTCCTATGAAGCAGCATGAAAGCAAGTGAATGGCTCGCTATGAATCAACCAGCTGCTTTTCAGTGTCTCTTTCATTACTCCAGCATATCTCAGCTTGCCTTTCACTCTGGGCACACTGAGGAATATCCCTGTGTCTACCTTCTGTGAACAAAATGAACACTTTTGCCTCGGGCTACGGATGTGTTGAGGAGTGGAGGAAAAAACACGCAGCAAGCCTCTGAAGAAAGAAAAACAATCTTCAGAAGCACACTCAGCATAACGATAAAAGAATCCTGAAAGCTGATGACAAAAGAAGAAAACATATTTAGAGCAAATGTGCAATCAACTTGGATGTGATGCAGTTAAAAAGCAAACAAAAGCTTTATACAAACTAATGAATTGATTTAAGGCTCCACTGGGTGATATACAATGACATATTATTTCTCTAACCTGTAGTTTACTGTTCACATAGTAATTTCTACCTCCCACCCTGTCAAATAAAAGAAACTTTTTCACCTTAAATCTTAGATGATGATGAGACCAAATAGCAGGAGAGGATGTATAAATGAAAGTCATTTAGTGAAGAAGGCTTGACTGACATGAAAAGACAATAAAAGTTATGATAATGTTAGGGATATCAAAGTGAAAGCCAGGTGGGCAGACGAGAACAGGCAAGTTCCCAAGTCAATCTGAAAGGCATTCTTCAGCACTGGGGAAAATCCAGCCATTTATTTTTCAGCTTATCACTCCATGGGTCAAAAACTAGGTATTAAATTTGGAACACAAAGAGCTGCCTTGTCTAGCCATTGTACTTACTGTAGAGATGGGCAGGGAGGAGGGGGAAGGAGAAAACTTATCAAAAGCTCAACACATATTTTAGAGAGGAAGATTTGGGATTTTCTTTGTGAAGAACAGACCATTTGAATCTCATTTTTAGGGGAAGTGTATATTAAAGTGCACCTCTCTGGCACTCACGAGTGCTTTTTATTGAAGTGTGGTTTCCTCTGTTTCTGCTTGCTGGGTGGCAGTGACCTTCTCCACTGACGAAACAACCTGGGTCCCTGTAATTCTTCTCACATGGGACTGTAAGACCTTGATTTTCAGAATAAACTAAAGAAATGATGCTCTGAAAAGGATCCAAAGCTCTAAAAATTATCTCTGAAATTATTAAGCTGCCTATCCAGTGCTTAGAGAGTACATGGCTTCACCCAGCAAGTGCAGCTGAAGTGATCCAGATGGCAAGTGGCTAAAATCCAGCAGATCAGTTCCCAAACTCAGAGTGCTGGCAGCTTGTGGAGGAGTCAGGCTGCATGAGTGATGGGTGCTAGGAACAGAGGGGCTGACAGGTTGGGATCCCACAGCTGATGTGGTTCTCTGAGAGTGCCCTTGCAAACCAATGGGAACTGGGTTGGTGCAGGGACCACCAGCAGCTTCCAGCCCAGAGAGACGTTTGCTGCTGGACATATATATTGCTGACACCCTGCTATATGTGGAAGGGTCCTGCCCTTTCTGATGTGGACTTGAGAGGTGTTTAGGCATTTTATAAATAATCATACAAAATGAGCAAACATTCATGGCCATTTCAGTTGTGTGGGGGCTCTCACACATCAGAAATATTCCTTTTCCATCCTGTTAAATTAACGGATTCTGGTTTTATAGCTGCCCTTCAAAAACATCAAAATAACAGGCTTGGAAGAGAGGTTTAGCTTAAATCTCTTTCCATTTTAAGTTTCTGACTCCCTAGGAAAAAAACCCAAACCAAACAAACAAAAACAAACAAACAAACAAAAAACCAACAACAATAAAACCCATAAAAGAGAGTAAATAGGAGTAAATAGTGGTCCCAGCACTCTGCTTTCAAAGAGTACAGTCAGGTGCTCTGAGCCCTGAGTGGAGCCCTTACAGCTTAACCCTGACTTGTTGGAACCAAAGTGGGATCTGTTCATACTTAACAAAGAGAAAAAACGTGCAAGACATCGTTCTCCAGGACAGGAAGGGCACAAAGTTTTTTATTCTGAACCTGCTATTTCTGGGACCAGTGCAGTGAGTCAGCAGAGAGCCCCTCCATGTGCTGGCACAAAGGAAATCCCAGCTCTGGGAATTTCTTCCCAAGATGCTCAGAGCTCAGCTGAAAACAATACAAGTGTGGTGTGTCCAGCAGGAGTGGCTGAGGCTGTTGCAATGGGCTGGTGGGTGTGTGGATGGGTGGATGGATGGACAGCAGGGCAGAGCAGCTGGTGGAGCATCCAGGCCCATGACAGTACAGAGGGGACACAGTCATTTTGTCTCATTTAGGATATATTTTAGCTGGCAGCCAAAGGTGTGACATACAGGACCAAGACAATTTACAGATCCCCTACAGGCAGGGAATTGAAGTAGCTACCCCTCTGGGGCCAAATCAGAGCATCATTCAGATGACTACAACTGGCATGATGTTTCTCAGTGGTACCAGTGGAACTCCTTACATGAGAGGACTGGGGAACTGCACCTCAACACTCTCTCCTCTCCCTTAATTCAAAGGATGTTGTCAAGAAAAAACAGAAGTTAACAAAGTTAGCATATTTCTTCTGCCTCCGTTTTATAATATGAAACAGATCTGGAGCCATAAATTTCACATATTACCAGAACTTCTATACAGGTTGGAAAGCAATTCCCCTTGTGCAGGAGTACATACTGGGACCACCTTGTGCATTCCATCAGTCATGCTAGGATGAGCCTACAGCAATGCTCCCATCTGGAAGGGCTGGTCTTGGAGTTCAGCTTCCAGACAAGCTGAGGAACAACTGCTGGTATCTGAGGAAGCATGAAAGCCAGATTTGGTTTGCTTGTGTACCCCTTTATTTTCACTTTTTTTTTTTTTTTTTTCCAAAGTCAGGATAGCACATAAGTTTGGAACTAAGAGCTCTCATTCTATGCAAACATTTGAAACACAGAAAATTCAGTCTCTGAGTCATCCTGACAGTACAACCAAAATGTTAATCCGTGAGGTTTCCTTCCGAATACCAGTAAGAAGAGGAAATGCCATCATAACATGGGGAATGGTTTAACTTTCCAGCATCCACTTCCTCAAGAGGGTACAGGGTAACTAAAGATAAGGCCATCTGTGCCAGCAGGTTGGCAGCATTTGAAGTCCCTAGCTTTGAGTAACTAATTTTGTCACTCAGGCTGAGCTCCTTCATCAGCCACCTTTGAAGACCTGTGTTTAGCTATTTGCCCCTACAATGGCAACAGAGAGGGACAAAACCAATGTTCTTGTATGACGAGCAGACCCAAAAGGGTTCTTTTCATGTTTATTTATTTGAGCTTCTTCAGCTCTGAGTTCTGGTTTTAATATCTTCTTCTTGTTGGGGAATATTATACACTGTGCTGGTGTGTCTTGTGGTTTATTTTCACCTTAACCAGCAGATCTTGACTAAAGAAAGACAAGTTTTGAAGACCAGACGTATATGAAGCAGTAGTTTCTGAAACCATCTGCAGCTCAGCTAAGCTGGGATCAGTACCCAATTCTCAAACTTTTCATGGGCAAGTGTTTAGACTGAGAAAAAGAGCCATGCCATGTAAACATCAGTGATTTGTCAGTCCCATGAAAGGAGCCACAGGCACAACTCCTTATGGTGTTTGCATTCTGCAAACACTTGTGTCAATACAAAATTACCACGTCAATGTTCGTGGAAAGCAAAGGCATGGGAAGTCCAAAAATAGAAGTGATCCATTTTCAGATGAAAATAAATATTTCTGGAAGAAAAAAATCCACATTACTTATCTATCTATCCAGCTCAAATTGAATCCCTGAAATCATAAAGGAGTTACTGGCAATGCTGACAGAAAATAGGAAATGGAAAAACAGAGATACCAGGTTGAGGCTGTTTAGCATCCTTATAGCTAAAATGAGTTTATTCTTTCTTCTTCACCAACTGATGGAGCTCTTTACTGAGCCATGTCTCCCAGTGATCAAGGTGATACTGTATCTCTTTGGAAAGGCAGCCCTCTCCAACGATCTGTTAGTGTCATGACTTGCCAGTGATGTATTGCTCTAAAAATGGTGCTGTCTACAAAAGAACAGGTCCTGGAGCAGATTTAGCCCTAATTACAGGAAGGAAGGAACAGGAGAGGTATGCAGATACCAGGAGATTCATCTTGCCAAAATAGAAAGTGTTTTGCTGCAAGCTGGAGTATTTAAATGGTGATGCTTTGGGAAGAGACCCATGTTAAACAAAGACCTCCTCTGCAATAATCAAGAATTAGGCTAGAAAAATGCAGATATCTGAAACCATAATGTATGTGGTTTTTAAGATAAGAGATTTACTTCTAGCCAGAGAGACTCAAAATACCTTTTAACTTTGTCTTCTAATGTAGCACAGTGTTTCACATTGAATCTGTGACTCAGTATCATTCAATCACATCCTGTGTTTATTAGGTAATTTTGTCCTAAGTAGCAACTGAAGAAGTCCCACTCCCCTCTTGGTACTTCTCACATTTCCTGTATTTGTCACCTGAAGATGATTATTTGATATCCTGTGTTACTGCTAATTATCACTGGGTTTTATGCTAGACTTTTGCAGTAGATCACTAAGTTAGTCTGACAGCACTGAAACTCACATGTAGAGAAGGGTGCACATCTGAGAGGGTTTTGTGTATTTTCTCCATTTACAGTGCAAAACTTTTCATTTACACAAGTCATTTAAATTAATAGCAAGCCCAGGAATAAAACCCAAGCAGTCTAAATCTCAGTTCCTACTCTAACCAGAAAACAACACAAGTGTACCTCTGTATTGGTTCATTGTTCTGTATCATATAACCACCAGGACATTGTCTTTGAGAGCTGAGCACAGTAGGGATTAAGTTACTAAATGCTCTTATCATAAAACAGATATTGCACTCCTCAGGTTTCCTCTGTTAATCTGTTTGTTTTGCTGTAAAAAATGTGGGAGTATGAAACATTTATCTGTTAATTAGCAATTATAAAAGAGTAATGGATCTTGAGTGTTTTAAAATATGAGACAATGTTGGACTTTATGCTTCGTTTAGAAATATCATAAGGATCTAGGCATATCCTATAAACAATTTAAAACACTATGCGAGGAGATACATGTAATCAAGTGAAAGAGAGACAAAGCCCATGCTGAAAATACTGACCTTTTTAGCAAAAGTGGGTGTCCTTGTAGAAATACCAGTGTCTGGGTGCTAGCTTCAACATCAGTACTTGCCTAATTCATTTAATCATATGCAAATGAATACAAGGTGTCAGGCTATGCCAGTTAATTGCACAATGAGTTGAGCTTGTCAGCAAAATTTCTTTGCACTCCCCTTCCTTGGCTCTGCTGATAACAGTACCAGAACATCCACACACAGGAATATTTGTTCATTCTGTATACACAGGGCTGAAGCATTTGGGGTTGCTGGGTGCTGCCTGATGGGGTATAACTATCAGATCATCTCTGGGGAAGAGGAGAAGAAATCAGCCTCTGGTCCTCAGAGGTATTTTGACTGCCACTTGGTGGGATCATACGTGAAGGTTTAACCTGGCAGAGTTTCTGCCCCTCCTGAGCCATAAGCTCCTGTTAGCTTCATGCTGCAAAGCGATCCCAGAGAGAAATCCCCAGGCTGAAAAATTTACACTGAGCCAGCAGGAAACTGAGCCATTCTCAAGTATGTTTGCCAGGGAGAAGCTGAAAGGAAAGGTCACATTCAGAAGAGGATTGCTGCATCCTGATTTCATGGAGAGGGATATTGCAGGGACAGGGGAAACGCCAACCCAGAGCATTTTGCTGGTTGCAGCCAAAGATAGTTGCATAGGGCAAGGTGATCATGTAAGGCACTGAGGGAAATATTATTTCTTGTTAAAGGGACATTGGTTGGCCTTTATAACCATCCACTTTTTAAAATTTATTTATTTACTACTCTTAGGGGATAGATAGTGCGTGCAAAATAGCCATTAAGAGTTCTCTCCCAAACACTGACAGGAGATGAGGAAGTATTTAATAGAACAATAAATGTTAAATTTCTAAATCTGTGCTGTGACCAGATCCTGAGCATGAAGCAGTGCCCAGGTGGAACTGGTATTTTCTGCTTGGTGGGAGAGACAAAAAGGCCACAGGCGGCCTCACCCTCCAGACTGTCCATAAAATCTGTTCATCTCACTCGAGCTGGCTCACCAGGTAGGTACAGCAAGATTCACTGATATGGGCAGCTCTGCTGTGAGGTTCCTGTTGTCTCCATGCTTTTAATGTCATTTCTTGTGAGGCAGGAAATCTGCAGTGCTTTCTTGTCACTATTACAATTTTGGGGTCTTCTATTGAAACACCCAGTACTTTGCAGCTCAAAAAAGCTGCAGAGTCCAGTGAAGTGCTTTGTACCACAGAAAAATGGTCTTGTGAAAGAGTAGAAAAGATCTGAGCAGTCTCTGAGATGAGCAGCTTATTCAAGAGTTTAAAAGAGTATGGTCAAGGTGCTGACAAGTAGTGACCTTGGGAGGGAGCAGAAGGACCCTGAGCCTCTGCTGCTATCTTGTTTTCCTGATGAGGAAGTGAGGCAGCAGCATCCATTATTTCTGGCACTCCCTTCTTTGCCACTGCCTTCATTTCCAGATCCAGCTAATTATGAGTGCACAAAGTAGCTTTGATTAATTTTCCAAGCCCATGGCCAGATCTTCACCTACACAGAACAAGCAAGCTTTAATGATTCAGAAGGAGCTGCCTTCCTTGCCATTAATGCCACCTGAGGATTAATAAACACAGGAATGAGTCTAGCAGGATGCCAGTCAAAGCATCCTATTGTTTCAGAAACAACGTTCGTGCCATTAAAGCATGGGAGGGCAGTGCTCTCATTAGGTCCTTGAGATATTTCTCCCTTCCCATCAGCATTTCCTTCCCATCACCACCCTGTCAAGTGCTTGCAGAAGTAGATGCTCTTTGTAACATCCACTGCATTCCAGTGGGTTTGATATTATTTGTATAAATTCCAATATTAATCATCACTATTAATCCCAGGGGAGCTCAGTGGACAGTTAGCAAGCTGCATGCCAGAGCAATGCTGATGGCATCTCCCTTCTGCAGAATATTTCATGTCCATCCATCAAAGGCAACACAAAGAGAAAGACTTTTAGAGCTCAGGCATTATAAAACCATAAAAAGCTTATACCTCTCCAGAATACTCTGAATCCTGTTCCTGTCCTTATTCTGCACCTGCTCTCACAACTGTCCTGTATCATGGCAACCAGCTATTGGGACTCTGCACTAATAAAAATAAGCTCTGCAACTAGAAATTATTGAATATTACATATTTTCCCTTATCTGTGGCGTTCCCAAGCCCTTGCGCCTTTTCGCCTCTTGCTGCTGCCTTTTTCCAGAGGCTCTCCCAGGGGTTCAGACCCAAGCAAGCCGGACACAATTTTCCAGTAAAAATAACCAGCTTACTCAGCAAACAGATTTTTTTTTTTTCCTAAATTGGAGGTTTGGGGGAGTTCTCTGTATGCTGGAGCTGAAGTTCAGAGATCCCTTTTCATGAACAACATGTCATGATGACATCCAAATGTCCTGGCTCTTTGGTCTTGCAGGAGTTTCCAAGGTGAAGCAGGGCTGCTTGCTCTTTGCAGGGCACGTGGGACACCAGTCATGCTGCACTGCAGCACCCAAGCCTCTGCTGTCAACAAAACTGTGCACTGCTAGAAACAAAACAAAAAGAGAGGTGGAAAAATTAAAGTTAGCCTTAGTGGAAGGAAGTTGCTGGTTAAGAAGCCGGTTGTGGGAAACAGGTGTTAATCTCTACTGGCTCAGTCCCTGCAAGAGTCACAGAAGGTGCCTGGGCTCCCAGATGTCCCTTTGCTGCTTGTAAAGTCATCACCAGCTGCACCGAGAGCGTAGTGACTTCTCCTCCCTTCCCTGCCCTGGAAGACTCAGGAGAAATAAAGTGGGAATATATTTGGCACGAAAGTCCTGCCTGGGGAAGTGCAATGCTGGCTCTATCTGCAGCTCCCCAGTACTCCCCAGTAACAGCAGTGACTGCAGCTCAGCTGCCAGATCAACTCATATTGGCAAACTGCCAACAGGAGCTTTAACTGCTGTAGGATTTCCTGAGCCCTGGCCACATTACTTGTCTCGGAGAAGTTCCGTCTCCCTCACCTGCTTTCACACATCTTTCCCAGTTTGGCAGTGCTGCTCCACAGCCCTGGAAGCCCTCTGGAGGTTCTTGTTGGTGGAAAGGCTTCAGTGCTGCAGAGCTGCAGCCCTGAGCACCAAGCCCCAGCCTCCAGGCAGAGTCACAAAAGGTTCATGAAGCAGTGGTGGAGTGGGAGAGAAGTTTTAAGCAACTGCTCTGCATAGTGCACTGGGGCTCTTGCATTGTACCTGGTAACAGAAGGAACCTTTGGTGTTGTACTGGGCTTATTCCCACTTTTTCTAGTCAGATAATAATAATGACAAGCATTAAATTCCCTTCCCTCTTCACCCAACACACCAGGTGAGTTTGATTTTTCAGACAATATGATAATGTTCACAGTCACTCTATGGACAGATCCAGTGTGCAGCCATCAGCTGCAACACAGCAGTTTGAGTATGATGCACAGGCAGCTGAATGTACAGAGATAGACCAGCCATGTGTTCTGCTTCTGGTCTTGGGCAATTAAACATCTGCTTTCCACAGGGAAAAAATCTTTTTTTTTTTTTTTTAAATAATCCTAAGGGAAAAGAAACTGTTTTATTTAATTTTTCACACTATGCAGTTACTCCCTATTAAGACAGATTAAAACTGAGGCAGCCCAGCATAACTCAAACCATTCCTTTCCACCCATAATGATAGGGGGACAATTTTTGACAGCTGGCCACTTCAATTGCCAAACTATCAATCTTTTCACAGTTACCGCCTGTTTATTCAAAGAGCCTTCAGGGAGCTACCAGATAATGTGCTAGCTCCAAACACCCCCATGGCACAATTCATATCCCAGTCTCTTTGACCCACTTCTAATCATTGCATTCAAACAATTTGCAGATTAAACACTTACAAAAAATAACTTCTCTGCAAGCCAGAAAAGCCAAACTGAAAACTACTTGCCAATTCAAACCATGTCACACTGTGGCAACGGGTGGGCCCCATAGAAAAAAAGAGTGGGGCCCATAGAAGCAGAGGTGAGGTTGGATGGCACCCCTGGGCATCACCCAGTGCAATACAAATGCCCATATTCACCTCAGCTAAAATGTGCCATAAATAAAAATCTGCAAGAAGAGAGCAGAGGGATACAGCTTAGAATCCCAGCATGTGCAATAGTTTTTAAACTGAAACATTTCCTGTGATGTGCACTTTGCTACAGACTTTCAGAAAAGCCATGTATACCCCTTGTAATAATTTAACCACACCAATTCCTTTTTTAGCTCTCCACACAGGAACCCCCAGACAGGCAGTCAAGAGCCAAGTGCACACAGCTATTTATGCCCAGATACCTATTCTCCATTTACTGCAGCAGCAAACTGCAGGTAATTGCTCCCATGTTTACCAAATGAGAACACAAATCTGGCTCTAAATCTTGCCCAGTCCATTTTGACACTTCACTAAACTGAAGTGGCTCTTTCGGACAGGTCTTCACTTTCCCCATCTTTTCTATTTTTTGCATGTTTAGCACATTTCCATTTGCAATTTTGCACATTTTTCAGCGCAATGAAGTGTGTTTTCAAGCAGTTGGGGGTTCACAGATAGACACGTGGATTTTGCAGACTTGGAGGCAAGTGAAGATACAGTTTGGCTCCCCCTGAGCCATCACGCGGATCTGGAGCAGACCCAGGAGGGTGTGTGTGCATGTGTGAAAGGAAGAGAGAGCACTGAGGAGCTCAGGTTGCATCCAAGACAAAACAGTTACTCATTGCCAGGAGCCAGAGGCATTGCCTACTTGAGGAATTCCCATCCCTAACCTTTGCAGATAAAAAAAAACCAAAAACCCACAATCCGTCGCACTTAGCCAGCCCCTCATCATCCTCTCGTTTATCAAACACAAACAACTATCTCTTAACAAGTTAACTAAAGCATACAGGGAAATGCAGCCTTCCCAGCTCTTAAACCTATCGGTTACAAGCAAAGAGCCAGTGGCTAAACAAATAGAAGGGTAATCTTTCAGAGCCCAATTGGCTTCCTATCTATTCTGAGAGTGCCTGCAAATTCAACGGTGATTTATTAACCACTATTGAAGGACAGAGATGTTAATAAAAGCTCACCTACAAATACCTCAGAAAATGTCAATACCCACTAATGAAAAGTGTCTGAGGTTCCCATTTAGCTCCAAATCAGCCCAGTCCAGTGCATCAGCAACAATTTCCATTCCAAACGTGTGCTTAAGTCCCACTGGCTTTGTTTATTTGAAATAAATATGTAGAGTCAGAAAAAAACAGCAGCACTTTTCATGACCTAAGTTCTTAGAGGCATGGCTGACAACCCCATTCAATTAGGATCACCTTCAATGTTATTGAATCAGGACAGAACTCAAAGAGAAGGGGGTTAAAAATCGTGCCCAGAGGCTCACACGTGCAAAGATCACTCATGTATTACAGGATATTTGCATGAAAACTGCTGGTTTGGGGTATTTTCATGTACACTGGTCTAAATTTGATGTAGGTCAAATGAGAGCACAATTTGGCTTCGTATCAGTGAAAGTGTGAAGTGTGTGATCTCTTAGGGCTTAATATTGTGTGACTCTGCTTTTGTGAGAGCAGGATGTTACACTAAGGGCTCTCTATGTTAGCTTACAGACTTCTTTTTTAACACTTGAAACATTTTAATAGTGCCAAGGACCATAAAGCTGTTGTGGCAATTAAAAAAAAAAAAAAATTAAATTGATTACACTTGTAAGTAAAGTACCAAAACTCATAGTAGTCATGACTGCCAAAAATAGCAGCTTTGGATTTCTCATAAGAATTTCAGTACTGAAAGGAGGCAAAAAATGTCAGAGCAATCATTCCTCACTCTGGGAATCAGCGAAAAAGCTTAGTGGTCCAAACTGTGTCAGATCCACAGTCCAGACTCCCACCACTTTGTCCCTCCTGTGTTCATTTAGATGTGTGCAAAGTAGCTATAAACTTCTATTGCATCAGAGAAACATTCCTGCTTTCCCAGTTTCCGTAAGTCTAAATGACAAAACGTATTAGAGGCTGGGGAAGAATCAGCCCCATAATAGCAGCTGTTGAACTGAAACTCCACAGATTCTTTTTTTTCTTTTAGGAAGAAAAATTCCTTGAGATTACCTTTTTCTTGTATTATTTTTAACAAATTCTGGCCCCAACCCAATGAAAATATGTTGAAAAAATCTTTTGTCAGACTTTTCCATTAAATTAAGGAAAAGGAGCCTAGTAGAAAAATTGAAGGAAATTTCAAGAACCTTGATGTCAAAAGTTCTTTCATTCAGGGTTGAATTTAAATTAAGGTTGAAGCTTTGGTAGTGATTCCCCTAACTTTATATAGTTAGTTTTACTTGTTCTGACTTACAGATCTACAAGTATTTTCTTTGCGTTTGTCCCATGTTCATTAGACTGTTAAATCCGTTTTCAATAAAACATGTGAGGCTTTAACAGTTCATAGAGTAATGAATGTCTATGCAATAATGATATGAACTCTACCCAATATTTGTGCTGTTCACAGCATGTTAGTAAGTATCAGGCAGAGCACAAGTCATTTGTCGTAAAGGAGCCCATAATTTAAGACACCTAAGGAATTCCAGTACTTTGCAAGGCAGTACATGAAGTAACATGCAACTTATGCTGTCATTATGGCTTATTTGAGAGGTTTAGATAAAGGGGAAAAATGCCAAAAGCAAACTAACACTTCAGAGGCACAGTTTAAAAATGACATGTTTTTTGGGGGGAGGAGGGGATTTAATTTTTCCCTTGCTGATTTTTTTTTTTTTCCTAAATCTGAGTAATTATGACATTCCATTTCTTGCACAGTTTAATGCCTCGATGTATTGCCCAGTCTGTGCTTCTCAGATACATTGTCAGGACAAAAGACTTTTTTTTCCTAGGGCACAGACAGAGTGACCTGATCCTTTGCTGTCAGATTACCCCATTTTTGTCTGGAGCAGGACCCAGTGGGGACTATGCAGGAATCCTGCAGATCAGCCAGGAAGCACTCCAGCCCAGGAGAGACTTCCCTAATTCCCTTTTTAGGCGCCAGTGCCAACATAATGTTCTTGGCTTCAAGAAGTGTGATTTTCTGATTCATTTTTATTTTTAAATGAACCATTGCATGGTGGAAACCCCAAGTCTTTCCACTCCAAGAATTGACTTTATTATTAGTAACAAGTAGTAAGGGAACACTGAGCATGGCAAAAGAAGGGCAGCCTTTATTGGAAGTCAAAACACCATCTCAGATCCAAGCTGACAGCACTGCTTTGCATGAGTAGGCAGCTGATGAAGATGCAGTGATGTCTTTCTGTCCAGGATGAGCAGGCTGCAGAGCATCATCTCTGGGATGGTGATGCCACTGTTGCTCACAGAAGAAGGAAGACTCCTGTTTGAAAAGCAGGGGCTTTTGGGACAAGAATAAAAGACAGGAGGACAGATGTGAAAAGGGAATACAGAGAAACAGAGGCATGCAGAGGGGGGGGAAAGAGTGAAGGGCAGGGAAAGAAAGAAAAAAAAACCTTGGTGAACTCCCAATGACCAGGCAATAGCCCACCAGAGCAATGGCCACTTCCCTGGGCCTAGAGAGCTCTGAGGCTTGCAAACCACATGCTGGGCAAACAAGCCTAGATGCTGCAAGGGGAAAAAAACCCTCAGACTCCCATTTCCATGGAGATATGACAGACTGGGCAAGCTGGGCATGCCTAGGATAGAAGCAGCCATGGAGCAAGGACTGGCTCCTCTGCACCTTGCAGGCACATCCCCACGTAAGATGGCTTTGTATTTGATTTTGGCCCTTTTTAGCATGGCTTTGGTTGCACGTTTGGCTGTAGGCTGCCAAGTAATAGTCCTACCCAAAAGTGATCAAGTGAGCAGCCCTAAATGAAGGAACCAACCTAAAGCTTTGACATCATTTGGGGAGTTTAATGAGATAGGGGAGTCTTAAGCAGTTAACTCAGCAAAAGAGTAGGAATCTCTTCAGACACTTCCATTCCTTTTCAACAGAATTAACCTCTTCTGCCCCTGGTAAAGCAGGCTGTGCTGGGCAAAGTCAGGATTGGATAATCAGGGCTTGGGTTGCAAAAAATCTCCCAAGACAGTTGATATCAGCCAAAATGAAGAAACCAGGTAGGGAGTCATTCACTGTGTCTTAGTTTGGGATATTTTAAATTTTTTTTTTTCCTTCAATCTCACTGCCGGAAAAAAAAACCAACACCCAATATTAAAAAAAACCCAAAACACAGCAATTTAGGAGCTTCATGAGTGCAGAGTGTCACCCTAGCCAGAGAGAGCAAACCTGGGCACATCCCTTCCTTCAGCTCCTCCGGACCCACAGCCTGAGCTTCAGGATGCAAATCTTGGTCAGCACAAAATGCTCTTTCACACAGGGATGTTTCATGAAATCTTGGCCTGTAAGTGTGTTGCTGACAGCTGTCACTTGCATTTTACATTATAGATGGCAACTCTGCAGGAACATCAGCTTTAAAACACTCTTGAGTTACAGTGCATGTAATGGCTCGCATGTTTGTGCTACTAGCAGGGCTGGCAGAAACCCAACATCTCTTCTGACTATGTGGCAACCCTGAGTTTAATGATCAAAACTGAAACAAAAAGCTTAGATAGCATTAAATTTCACTTTTCAGCTCAGTCTCTGTAACTTTGAACCTCTAGGTCAAGGCTGAAAGTTTCTGAGGGAGTTTTCAGGAGCACAACTTCAAACTCACTTCAAACATGTAGGCTTCAAAATCTCATATTTTCCAGAGGATTGTTTAAAAACTTTCCCATTGTTGCTGCAGAGCACAATTCAGGTCCAAGCATCAAACAAACCATTAACTTCCATACCTGCTGCAAGTGGGTACCATTCTGCTGAAGGGAGGGAGCCAGAAATCCACTCCCCGCCTTTTGGGCTTGTCACCATTTTTGATTCCCATTAATTGCTTCCCAGTAATATGGAGGCCCCCAACAGAGATCAGTGCCTGACAATTCAGATAGATACAGAGGGTGGGATTCCTCTCACCTAATTTAAGCTGCCTAAAGATTAGTTATCTATCTTAAACTAGTTGTCTAGACTCCCTTTATAGTCAATGGAGAGAGATAGGCACCTTTGTGCTAAAATTTTTGAAGCGTCCCAGGTGATGGATTTAATGTGTGTGCTTAAGCCTGAATTCAGCAAAGTGCTTAAGCAAATGCTTATCTGTAAACACATGAATATTCTGATCTCTGTTAAGTGGAGCACTTCAGCATGTTCTGAGTTTAAAGTTCACTGTGTGCCTAAGTGCTTTGCTGCATGTTGCTTTGCTTGACCTGATGAAGCACAGGGAGAGCAGAAAGCAAATACAGAAATTCAGCTCAGAAGAAACAGGGATTCAGGGAAGGGTGAAAGGTGGGAAGATAATGTTCAAGGGATATCTGAAACTCCCAGGTGAACAAAAGACTGGAAGGATTCAGAACAGCCCTGTGTGGGTATCTCTGGGTCTCTGATAGCTGTAAATCAGCCAGTGCAGTCACCAGCAGATGTTCTGCCCTCCACATGCTGCCACAGAAGAACAAGGTGGCACTCATTGCAATGGAAAAGCACTAAAACCAAAACCAATAAAAGGGAACATAGCTTAAATCCTGTGGGTTCAACAGTATACAAAAGAGGCTGAATATCTCTGAGGATATCCAGAAAGTGTAAAAAATAAAGCCAAAAGTGGAAATCATGGTCTGATTACTCAGCATCCTTCTTTAGGGCTTGAGCCAGTTTCTAATGGTCAGAAATGAAGATCCAGAGCTCAAGGGAATGGCAGGGGAGGGCAGGTAACCTCATGGCAGCCATGTGATGCTCTGATCCATCCCATCACACTGACACTTTTGGTACCATCCACTGTCAGGTTCAGGGCACTGAACTGGTGTGTGGCTCCATCCCTGTGGCTGTTCTTTTGATACTTAGCATGTAAAAAAATCTTGTAACAATTCCAGCACTTAAACGAACCCCTGAATTTACATTTAAAGCTCAAGCTTCTCCTGCAATTCATGGGTGTTTGTTGGAGCACAGCACTGCATCAGAAAAGGTTGGCTTGATACTGTAATATAAGCCCAGTGAGCAACATTAATTTCTATAAAATATCCTGAATGATATCCCCACCTTTCTCAATGTCCTGTTCCTTCAGAGTATCTTTATGCTGATAAAAGCAAGAGTTTAACTATTTCCCAAAGTGCAGGACAGAAACTCCAGAAACTCAGGAGGGGTCTGTATGTGTACTGTTGTTCCAGGTTTGCACCCATCTGTGCCTGTGCCAAACCTGTCCTCAGAACTGTGCATCTGAGATGTCTTTCTTAGCAGTTATTTTTCTGATCTTGGCATCATTCTGCCCATTCTGACTGACAGATGTCAAGGAGATCCCAGGGAAGAAGCTGGGGGAAAGGAGGGCAGCAGATGACAGACTCAGTGTAGGGAGAAAAGTATCAGAAAAGAGGAAAGTGGGACAAGGAGAAGACCCAAAGTTGAGTCTTGAAATCAAGTTCACCAATTCAAATTTATAGCAAAAAAAACCCACTTTCAATGACTCCACACAACACCAGGACTTTTGTGCAAGGATGGTAATTTTACTGATTCGGGTTTGTGACCTTACATTATAACCATGGTCTCCTGAGAGGACACTACTCTGACACACACATCTCTGTCTTTCAAGAGGGCCAAGTGATGTAAACATCTGGCAGATCACCTTGCCTACCATCCCACAGGAGGAAAAGTCACAACAGAAGCACAAAAAATTACTGATGCACTTTAAATCAGAAGTGTCAGGTCAGGATGGTTGGGACAGCAGAAAGGCTGGAGAAGTCTGAACTCTGAGGAATGAATTCCCCTATTTTCTTACAGAAAATCTTTGAATGACAGGGTAATTTGCCCAGGAGACTCCAAATGGGAAACAAGCCTGAAAAACATCAGCATCTGGAGATTTTAACTTCTTTGGTCTAAGAGACAGAGCAGACAGAGAAACCAAGATTATTTACTTTTTGTGGGGAAAAAAAAGAAAAAGGACACTCAAGCAGCAAGTCAGAGGAATCTTTGCAGAGTCTGATACACAGCCACCTTCTCAGTCCTTTGCTTTATCTATTCATCCTGTATTTCTTTTCTTTTCTTTTTTTTTTTTTCTTTTTCTTTTCCTTTTTTTTTTCTTTTTTTGTTTTAATGAGTGTGACATTTACAGGAACTGATTGGATATGTGTTAGAGTGCCTGTCAGGAAATAATAATATCACCTTTTAATTACTGTACAACACCCTCAGTGCTTTTACCGGATGTGGTGAGGGGGAGAGCTTTATAGATAAAATGAGTAATCAAGCACCTTTCTGTACCTAAGGTCTTTGGAGTGATGAGCAGAAAATTAAATTCCGAAAACACCAATCAATATTTCCAACACAAATACTTTGCTTCTAACTCTTTGGAATTGTCCTTCATCTCTCGGAATTTTGTTTTTCTTAAATGGTCTCCCTGGAGACAAGTGATTGCATGAGGCCCAGACTTTTTCCTTAAAATAGAAGAAAATGTAAGTTTTTAACTCCTTGAACAATCTTTCTAACAACACAAAATCTGAATAAAAGGAATCCTATATTTCTCACCCTCAATTCATTGCCTCCATTTCTTAGGCTCATCTCATTATATTTGGAGGCCTGCCAGATGGGATATGAATATTCATTGTAAATTATCAGAATACAAAGTAAAACAAACAGGGGGAATGAACAGTTTAGGCATGAGACTGGCACACTTTGGCATTTGCTGGGATTATTCCTGGGATTTGCTGAGCACCCACACAGAAATCAGGTGCTGGAGCTGCACCGAGCAGATGCACACACCAGCACACAGGTCAGCCCAAGGTCACTGATTGCAAAGGATTTTGGGATAGTTTTACCAAGCAAATTCCTGGGTTTTGATGGTTCCAATTTAATTCTTTTCTGCAGGAGATACTGCCACTGATGGATTAAAATCTTGGAGTAATCCTGGGCCCACTCCACTCCCACGTTGCAGTAACTCTGGTAATTACTGCTTCAGCTCCCTGTAAAGAAATGAGTATTTGTCTCTTTGTGGAGGAAGAAAAAATGTATTTCCCTCAGTGATCAGCAATCCACATGGATTTCTAACAATCAAAGGGTTTCCTCTGGGTCATCAGCATGCTGTAAAGTAAAGTTTATAATGCTGAAACAGCGATTGCTGGCGGCTTTCTTCCTAATTTCTTGCATAAGTGAAGTGCAGAGACCAGTTTCACAATTTACTGCTACCTTCAATAAAAATTAGTATTTAACTTGTCAGAAGGAGCTCTCTCTCATGCCAGGCAGTGTCACAATGTTGAACACTCTGCAGTACTACATTTCTGTTAGGGTTTTTTTTTTTCCAGCATCAGGGCAGGTCCCAGAACAAAAGAGCCAAGGCTCAATTCCTCGTAATTATTGACAGCCAGTTCTCGAAATGCATGTGCTTAACAAAAAGGCAGGAACAGAAGTAAAGCCCAGGGATGAATTTAATGGTCTATCAGTGATAGTCTGCAGCTCAATGGACACTTGAGGAATCTGTACACTGCCTGTGAAATGAATGAAAATGGCTTTTTAATTATGCATCAGCTGTATAAGTAATTTGCAGCCAAGCCATTTAGAAGCTTTGTGTTGGAAAGATCAAGATGAGAGTCATCATCCTGGGAGCCCTTGAGTTTGGTTGCCAACACATTTGACCACTGCAGCAGCACTTCTGTCTTGCAATCTAGGCTAAGGGTTTCCTAATGGCCACAATTGAAGCATTTGGATGTTGCTGTCACTGTCACCTCCAGACTTTTTGTTCCTTCTGTCCCCCCTGGTTGTCCCCATGCACCATGGAAGTGAGGAATGGTCTCTGAAGGTGAACTCCAGAAGCCAGGTTAGCAACACAGCACACAGGGACATGGCCAAGGTGACTTTGAATAAGGTTAACAGTACATCCCCTGTGTGGTCTCCAACAACAACAACAGCTCAAGTCAGGACAACTCCCCAAGCCTACACCTCACAGCACGTTGCCCACCCTGCAGTGCCTGAGCTGGCTATCTGAAATGTGTGTGTATCTGCCAGAGCTTTTGTCACTGCAATTAGTGATGTGTGAGCAGCCTGATGGGATCCATCTCATCCAGCATCAGCTGCCTAACACAGAGGTGTCTACCCAGCTGTGCTTCTCCTGTTGTCACTGGAGAGAGGTAAGAACTGCCAGAGGGTGATTTGTCACACCTCACTTATGGGTTGGATATGGTGAATTGGCTTCTGGAGGCAGGTATTTCTCTCCTCGGGTTATAAGGAAAGTCTAGACACCTACCTGCATCCAGCCAGCTGATTCAGAGACAGTGAAGTGAGAGGAAACCCACCCTGAGAACCTGTCTGCAGTGGTAGGACTGATATCAGCTAGGGGCCTTCAGGGTTGCTGGAATGCAATTAGTAGGATTCAATACTGACAGGCCCAATTGCCCGTGGGAAATAAATGTTTTGGCTCCCTGACTTCCCAGAATTGAACCCCCTTGCATCACTTCCACTGCTGACTCCATAACGTTCAAAAAAAAAACCAAAAAACAAGGGCAAGAAACAACTGAATTGGTAGATAGTGTATTTCTGGACCTTGCCTGACCATGTCATAAACTTCAGCTTGCTAAAATATGGAATTTGGTAACACTGACGATGGATTGGTGGGTAAAGAGTTTCTTCCTTAATATTCAACCATTTCTTTTTGGACTATCCTTAACTCCCTTTGTCTTCAAGGGAAAGATCAGGAGTTGGTTTGGTGATGGGCCACATCCTGGGGCCATTTTTCAGGAAAAAGCTTTCTTTGACCTGTCCAAACTGTGTTAAGGACCTCAAGATTTGGTCCCTGTGAATAAAACTGAAATGGAAACAACTGTGGTTGGACTAATGAGATAAAGATCACCCTTTCAGAGGGTTGTTAATGAAAGTTTGTCTTAGTTTTTGCATGAAGGGGGCTTCTTCAGATGAGGCCATTATTTTCTGGAGGCTGGAAGGGATTCTGTAGCTGTCTGAAGGATTTTCTCATGCAAATACTCTCAAAATTCTGATAGCAGGTTGCACTGGATTTTAATGACCTTTCTTCCCAAATGTTCACTAAGCCTCTATTTTAGGGGAAAAGAAAAAAAAAACAAATTAAAAAAAAAAAAAAGATAACTACTGCTTACACTAAATAAGATGACACCTTATTTAGACTTTGCCTCTTAAGTTGTTTGAAAATTTTGCCAAACCTATAAGCTTTTGAGAATTCTCAGATTTGTCTGAAACCTACATCATTGAAGGAAGGGTAAAACTCTAATTGACTTAAGAGGAACAGGATTCATCCAGAAGTGGATACTTCTGAAAATCCCACACCATTATGTTTATCAGAAATATCTGAAGGGAATGTGGCAGACACTCACGATTCAGATTCAGTTCAGATGTAGATCCCAAACTTAACATAATGAACTTGATTAATTCCAAGAAAATATAATTAGAACATGTTTATAGGCATTAAGCCATTTTGATGAAAGAAATATTTTCCAGCCTTATGAAGAACAAGTCATAACAGACCAGTGCAGGTTTAAAAAGCTCAATGTGATTAATGAATTGGATTGTACTTCTATCCGTAAGCAGAACAGTAATTTAATTCACTGATGAATGGTAAGAGGACAAAAATTAACCAAAAATCTAGTACCTTCAAGTGCAAAAAAGCTTAATAGCCCTACAGCACTTGAAGAAATTCTCCATTCAAACCATTTTCTAAGAGAAAGTTATATACCTTAAAAACAGAAGCCATGCCTTTAATCTCTATTAATTACACTAGTAGAACTGTATTTATAGCCTTCAGACCTCTAGAATGAAAGTAGCATTTCTATACCAGAGAATGATCTGGGCTTTCCAGATGTTATTTTGCAAGTTTTATCCTTACCTCTGAAAGTCTTAAGAAACAGATAGGCTGCTTAGGGCATTCTTCCTTGAAATCAGAGACAGCACATCAGTCCATCCAACACCATGAGTGAAAAGCTCCGTGAAGTCATTCCTAGGTTTAAGGCTTTGCTTTGCATCTGGCTTTTCAAAGGAAGCAACGGGACTTGGGGGTTTTAAAGCTGGTGAGTACAAAACCGAGTGAACGTAGCTTTCTGCAGTTGGCAGTGGGGAACAAAAGAAAAGCTACACTCCAACTGGTTTCAGGAATTCAGCCCAGACTTTGACAGACTTTCAGGACTTAAAAGGGAGGAATGGGAAGGGAGAGCAGTTGGATCTGAGCCATCCAAAAGACTTTCTGACCCGGAAGGATTTCTTCAAGCTAGAATAACCATTCTGCGGTAGGCTTTGACAAATGTGGCTTAAATAAACAAGATGGTAAAAAAAATCTACACTTGATACCATTCGCTGGAGACAAAAGGCCAAGCCAGTTGGAAGAAAGGCTATCTGTTAGTTTGTCATGGACGATTCTCTTCAATTCACAAAGTCTTCAGTAATTGGGAGGGATTCACAGAAGCTTGGTACATTCCTGATTTTTGTATAACAGTGACAACAATGTTCGTGATACTCTTGGAAACTCTCACCATTTGACATGTTCAAAGCATTGTATAAACATCACTTAATGAATAGCTGCTAAACAGTGCTTTGTTTGGGTGGTTCAGATATGCCTTTGAAGGGTATAGAAATACCTAGACTGTATATTGTGAAACAATTTGATATATTTGTTCATTGTAATTAATTTTTTTTCCGTCTTTACATACATGATATGAGGAAACAAAAAATGATTGTGCAGGTGCTAGAAAGGAGAGGAATCAGGGGCCCCAAAGGGATATAGAGATGTGTAAGAGGATGAGACTGGAAAGGAAAACTAGGTAGATTATTAGCCAGAGTTTCCTACTGATTGAAAACTGGAGAAATTCTTAACTCTGTACCACACTATATTTTTGGCAATAAATGTATCAGCCAGAATGATGCTTGAGAAAGCTCAAGGAAAGCAAGTGAATTTCAGACACACGTCCCAGAAATGCCATGGAAATACAGGGTCTAGTCCAAAGGCCATCAAAGCCAATGGAAAGATTCCTACTGAACACAGAGAGCTCTGGAACCCAGGTTTCCCAAGGGAAATCCTGAAGGTGTCAGTTCTGGCTCATTTTAAAGCAACAAAATACTGTAGAAGTCTGTACTGAATGGGGGTTACAACCAGTGTCTGAATTCTGCTGTTGCTTAACCCAGTGGTCAAGTAGCTGGCTGGCTTCAGCCTTCCTCCTTTGTTTTTTATACTTTCATTACATCTGAGTTAGTTGCATTGAAGTCCAACCAGAGCTACTCACCTAGTAACAACCTAGTAACAACCAGTGAAATAAGTTCTTTCCAAAAATTGGTCTTAGGAAGCTATTGCAGCAGACAGACCAAATGACCCAACAACAATGACTGCTGCCCCTAAATGTAGTCCTTAAATAATGACATCAGTGTCACATCTGTCACAAAAAGAACAATTCTACTGCTGTCCTTTTTTTACCCTGGTCTTCTGCATTTGTTTCATTGAACAAGAGAAAGAAGTTTACATGGCTGTTAAAAATGGCTGGAAGTGTCCTGGAATTGTAATCTTTACTCTAGATATTCATTCTTCCCATAACATATTTTTCAGAGCTACTCTGATTTAGGGAGGAGACATGGCTCCTCTCCTCTGCTTCCTCAGAGGCTCTGACCTCTTCAGCTCCTGGATTCCACCCCTCTTACCATGGCTAAATATGAAATCTTTCCACCCAGTGCAGTGGTGTATTAAGCCTCACCCATTTACAAAGCTGTTTTCCACCCTGTTCCCAGCTTCCAATATTCGCTCCAATTTTTTTCCTACACTGGAATACCCTCTTGAATTGTTTTTCTTTCCTTCTGTCTGTCCAGCAAACTCCCAAAGTCTGCCCTCAACCACTTAGCATGGGAGTTTCTGTAGGACACTCAACTTACTAAAATGTGTGGAATTTCTTGGTCCTACTAGTTAGAACATGATTCGGTCTTCATTCAAAGTGAAAGACAAATATTTGTCTGGCAAGGTGACTCTAAGCATTTACTACATGTTACTTACCCAGTTGAGTCTTGGCAGTTCTCCCTACCCTCACACAGACCGACTCTCCCTTAGTTTTTTATGTTCGTATAAACTCCAGTAAAACTTCTCCTGACTTGGTCTGCTCCTGAGACTGGGAATAGTAATATCCTTTCCCTCATTGTGGGGTGTAACTCTGCATTCCTATTCATGTCTTCACTATCTGAAGCACAAATATCAGCCCTTCCTACCCACAAAAAATAAATGCATTAAAGACTATGAGAAGCTCAGGCAGAAGAGTGATGGAGAAGCCCATATAAGTACTTTGCTGGGTAGACAAGATTGAATCCTAAAATGGGATAAACTTTTATCTCACTCTTCATGAGGATAGTACAGCCATTTCTCTCTGTGGGATCTTAAGACAAAGAAATTACTTCTTGTGAATGTTTCATTCCATCCACCCTCATGAAGGACACTTGCTGGCGTGTTGCCAACCAAGCTAGAAGATTGCTGAAGCCTCCTGGAGGCAAGCCAAGCCATGTCACATCCAGGGGGCCCGCTTTACATTTTTGGCTTGTATGTGATTTTTGTTTTCAGCTATGGTGGATGAAGTTTTTGAGTCTATGATTCACTGGTGCTCCATGTCAACCCTACAAATCTTTGTTTCTGAGATCCTTCCCTTGCTCCTAAATTATATGCAGCCAAGGCCAGGAAAGCAGAATTATCATTCAGAGGCTTGCATACAGCTCCAATGAAAATTACTTAGTAGGGGGTTATGTGACTCTATGATACCTATGCTGTCAACTGAGGAGGGCTTTTTTTAGTTAAATGTGATGACAACTGCACCCTATTTATACCAATGAACTTAGGCAGTTCAAAATAGTAACACCAAGAGGAATATCCTGGGCAAAAATTTCACCCTGCTCAGTTTACACTTTAAAATAAATATTTCTTTAGTTTACAATAGATCAATGGCTATAAATGTGGGAGAAGTGTTGTGTGGCTCTGACTGCACCCTGAAAACAAGAGGTCTGGGGCTTGGTTGCTTTAGGATTACAGGGCTGACCAGGCAGCCCCGTGTGGCAGAGGTTACCCTCCCTATGATCAAACATCCATGGTACCACTGGACATTTCACTCTGTCTCCAGGGCAATTTGAGCAGAAAAACAAGCAAGGAGAGAAAACTTTTAATTTTGAGGTTTATGATGCTTTAAACATAATTATTATTAGGGAGCTGCAGTGCCCCTATCCTCCACAATTTTGATGTGCCCTTTCTGAGACAGAACCAGTGCAGTTTATCCAGCTGAGTGCAGGGGGGATGGAGTGGACCCGGAGGCCAGGCATCCCTTTCTCCGTGGAATTTTAGGGGTGTCTTTAGGCCATGCTGAAATGAGAAGCAACATTCCCCAGCTCTCAGCTTTCACCTTCCCTCCCTAGAGGCTTCCCAAGCAGCTGAGCACGGTCAAGCCATGCAGGGCTTTTAGATGCATTTCATTTAATGGAGCAAGCAGGGGCTGTGCAGGACGAGCCTTGTGTTCCCAGAAGAGTTGTCCACTGCTCAGCCCATTTCCTTAGCTTGGTGCTGCAGGGAGAGTTCACCTTCAGAGTGTAAGCAAGGCTTGCCCACAATGCTGAAACAAAATTTTAATAGTCACGTTTTCTTTTTTATACCCTGGGGTATGATTACCAGAATTCAGCCTGCTCCCAGATGCCCCTTCCCACCAGCTCCCATAACTTTGGAATGGTTTAGAGGTCACTCAGCATCTTGCTGCATAGCCCTAATTACTACTCAGCACTATAATTGATACGTTAAAGCCTATTAAAACTGTGGAGCTGAGCCACTGCTTTACAGTCACTGCACTCCTAATGCCAAAAATCACTTACAGTTTGTTTCTCTGCTTCATTTCAGATACTTTTAAATAAATGTCTCTCCCCAGGAACTGGACGATACGAAAGGGATTTAGTCTCAGAGTGTGAAACTTGCAGCCTGCAGCACCAGAAAAATAAAGCTTTCTTACAGAGCCATTCAAATGGATTTCCCTCACTGATTGCTTCAGCCAAAAGTAAATTATAAGCCAGACATTATCAAAGAAAGTCGCTGTAGCACATTCCGGTTCATTTCACTGTACAGCAAGGATTTGAATGCCGAGGTGCAGAACTTCAGTCACATTTTCATATCTGAAAGGCAAACTCACACACTAGCACAAACGTTATTTATATCTGTATACTTTAACTATCACTTGTGTTATTTATTATGGCAGAGGATGCCTTTAGGACATTCTTGAGGGGATGAGCTGTCTGGCATGCATATAAAAATGAAGCAGCAAAATCAAGTAAAATTAAACTTAGCAGGACTATTATAAGGCTTAGACACCCAGCAGCCAGGCAAGGCTACTGCAGGACATTTCTGAAAGCTCCTGAATACAAGATACGAGGGGAAGGGGCTGTGAAATGCCAAGGTGAAATGTGTGTTCTTGTGAATCATTTCCAAAGAAACACTGGGAAACAGAGGGAAAGCAAGAGAGCTCAAAGGGCTGAGCCACTCAATAGCAACTTCTGTCATGGCAAAGAATAACAGGGAGAAAATACAAATTATGAGATAAATACAGCAGAAATTTATTAGAGAACAGTGTTCTCAAAGCCTAGGAAATAGAGGGGTTTCTCCAGGTTGTGCAAAATTCCACAAATAGAGGAGGATTAAACAAACTCTACTTAAATCAAGGGAATTAAATGCTCTGCAGCTAAAGCCATGCTGGGAAAACTCCAAGTCAAACTGGATTCTTTAAAGGCCTTTTAAGAAATGGTTTGGCCAAAGTTTCTGAAGGCATCTCAAAGTCACTGGGCACTTCTGTTCAGGCATATAAATGGGAATGTAGAAGCTAAAAGGTTTTTTCTGTCATTATGCTTGTTACTTCCATCTGAGTCTCTTAAGGAGGAGCTGTACACAAGGATGTAAATCTTCATCTGTGCTGGATTTGCCACACAACATTGGAGACTACCAGCAAAGACTGTCAGATGCACCAAATAACAGGTGGAGATGCCATCCCAGCCTCAGGACAAGACATACAGCTTCAGAGGAGCTCAGCTAATGTTCCTACCACAGTGTCTTTGTGCATTTCCCTGGTGCCAGACTCAAGAAAGACAGAGGGAGAGGGGACAGAGAGGAACCCATTTCCAGAATCAGTGGGGGACTACTGGGGATGATCCCTGAGGCAGCAGGAGGATGGACTTGCCAGCCCTGTGTTTCTCAATTCTCATAGCCTTGCAGTTCCCATGGGGTTGCATTTCAAGATGCTGTGTCTTGTACAGAATGGGGAACTGCCCCTATCCCCCTAAGAGAAAAGAAAGACCTCTTTTAAAAAAAGCTCCATGTAACTCTTTGGTGCTTGCAGATGCATCGTGGCCCACAGGCATAGATTTAACCAAACAGGACATTCCCTATGGTGACAGAACGATGTCCAAAAAAACCTCAGATCATACTACATTTCAGATGTGGTCCTCTACAGCTGTATTACATATCCAAACCCTGGATATCACACTCAAGTTTCTGATAAGGAAGCAGATACTTCTGTAACTCTTGCATTTGGCTGTAACCAGCACCTTATGACATTTTATTCTCCCTACCCTTGGCACAACTGGGACAGTACCTGACTCTTCTCCCATCTTCCAAAAGAAAGGAGCATTTTATTCTGGATCTGTGAGAAGAAATAGGTGTATGCTGTTGTTTATAGGGTACAGCTCAGGTTTATGAAGATCAATATTAATGGTGTTTGAACACCTGGAAGTCAGTCAGCTCACTGAGAAGGTGCCATAATTGCTTCTGGAGTGCACTGGTCTGAGAGAATTATGTATCATATAAGGCCTTATACATCACCCCTGCAGCCCAGCAGCACTGGGCCAGCCTCAGCCAAAGCCAATAAAGTGCCAGGAAGGCTCAGTATAAATTTTAACTGTGACAGCAGTAATTGTGTCTGTCGCTCTCTGGAGATGTAGAGAAAGCAAAACTCTCTGGTACTGTTTAAGCACCTTTGGACTGCAGGGGAGATGGGCCATGGAAAATCCTCGAAGGGACTGAGACTGCCCCAGGGAGCTGCTGGAAAGCCAGCAGGGAGGAGCTGCACTCTGCAGAGCAACAATTTTGTTCCAGTTTTGTGATATGCTAAGAAATTTTCCATTATTACTTTGAAACAAGACAAGAACAAGTCTTTTCCTACCATCTGAAACACATTCTACCTGTGTAATACTGGTTGAGAGGGGGGAAAAAAAAAAGAAAAAAATACTAAAAAGTTCTCCTCCAGTTAAGCCATTCCCAGGAAACATCATGGAAAACAAATTTTGCCTGTGAGCACTGCAGCATAGATGTCTGCTTTTAACCAAGATGATTGTGGTGCTAAGCTCTCTTTGTGCTCTTCAAATGGACTATGTATTTCAAAATTAGTAGTTAATAAAATGTCAAAGGGCGAAGGAAGTGCAGGTTCTTCCACATAGCTGGGTCCCTGTTTGGGAGTTTCTGAGCAGTTTTCCACATCCATTTGCTATTCAGCCATGCTGCCAAAAAGTCCAATAAATGGAGCAGTCATAGTCGTGCTTTTTGTGCTATTCATCCCCCGGTCACTTTACATCGGAGGGACACAACTCATTCATTTCATAAGGCCACCAAACAGAAGCTGGGTGGCAAAGGCATCCGGTCCCTGCTGAGTTGGCTCAGGTCTTCCCTGCCATGAGGGTCTCCATACACCACTATTGGCCCTTGGAGCTGTTCAGCCTCTGAAATTTGTGTTCCTTTCTTCTGATTAATGAAACAGAATGGCATTGTCGAGGAAATGCCCACAGTGATCTAATAGGTCATTCCTATCTTTAACTTCTATCATTCAAATTAGAAGGAAATTATTTTCCAATCGTTTGAACGTTCTTATTGTGAGCAAAATAAAGCAAAGTTCACTAACCTTTCATTGGCTTTGTGAGATTTTCCTCTTATGGGTATTTAAAGGAATCAGATGTGACAATCCTGGACAATTAAAGTCTTTAAGAAAGGTCAAAAATCTCCTCAAAATAAAGAAAATGTAATGTTTCCAAAAGGCTGCTAAATCCTTTCCAGTAGGTTTTGAAATAATAATAATTTTTTTAAAAAAAAAAGAAGCCCTCTTTTTCTCTGCCAGCTGCAACCAAGCAAATCTGTATTAATGCCAGAAACCTCTCTCACAGGCTAGCACTACACACCAGAAAGATAAGTTTCCTGATCTGAAAATTAATCTGAGTCATGTCTGCATTTTAGCATTTGTGAGGAGCACTTCTGTAATAGAACTAACTCCCTGATTAATCTGACAGGACTTTTTTTTTCAATTTTTTTTTTTTTTTTTCTCCAGATAAAGAGATTCTGTAACACACCAGACGTTACCACATTGTCGTTGTGCTGTTGGAGCTGCAGCAGGGAGGAATTGCAGGCTGGGGTTTTCAAGGGCACATTAGCAGCTTGGTTCCAGCTGAAACTCAACAGAATTGGGCACCTACCCTGCCCTGCAACCATTGTCCCTCAGCTCTCTAAAATGTACAGCAGGGATTTCAGCCTCTTCTGGCACAGATTCCTGAGCTAACCTCAGCTCTTACATTTATAATCTCAAGCTTTTCCTTCTCCAGCAGAGAGTGAGACTGGGGTGAAATTTAGCTCTGGCTTCCTAAAGTCCTATTTTGAGAGCTCACATGAGACTCTCCTCCTAGAAGAACCAAAAAAGTCTTTTCAGCCTCTGGCTGTAGTGCATCTCACAGCAGGTGAAAGCCATCTCTACAGCTCCTTGCTTGTTTTCTGTGCAGTCTTTCACAGGATGGTTTCTCTGGAGGCTTAAGGAATGGCAAGGGGTGGGAGAAGGGAGGAGAACAAAAAGATGGCCTATCTACAGATGCCTTGGAAAGGTAATTTCAGTGTTACCATCTTGAAACCTAATGGTCTTGTGTGTCTGAGAACCTCTGTGAGGAATAAAAAAAGCCTGCTTGAAGAAATTACTGGGGAATTCAGTGAACCAGTGACATGACTTCATTTTATACAAACTTCCTGCAGCATCGCTCCTGGATAAAATCAAATAAAAGCAGAAACGCTGGGCCCTGGGTCAGAGGCAGCTCTGTCCTTAGGGCTACAAAGTCATTCTGTGTCCTGGTAATCCAAATGTGGCTCTTGCTGCTGGAGAAAAATGGAAATTCAGAACAAAACACACAGGCAGACCTGTGCCCACACATGAGGAGGGTAAATCAGGGCTTGATCCATCTGCCAGCCCAGGCCCCCAAACACTGATTATTGCTACAACTTTCTCGAAGTTGGTGGTCACTAAGGACATTGAGCAATGTGGCATCCCCTTTGCAACACAGGGGTTCTGATGCAAGGGTTGTGTTTCAGGCTGCAACCATTTTAAGTCTGCTGCTGTCACTGTGTTGGGGCAGCACGAGGGGACAGAGAGAGGCAGAGACCCACTGAGCTGCTGAAATGCCTAGGGAGGCACCCAAAGAACAGCAGGTCCCAGAATGACGAGTGGCCAAGAGAGGGAATTTATCATGGTCTCCTAATTAATTCCTCTTATTTAAAATTGATACTTATTCCCAATACGGGTCATTTTCCAAAGGATTTTATTTTATTTTATTTTAATTACCTCTAATCCTGTGCTGGCTATTAGGCAGCAAACCAGCTGACTGTACCCACAGCCACACAAATAATGATTAAAGCAGTCACTGAAGCCAAAATTCATTTCTGAATGCCCTTTCACAGCTGATTCATTTGTGGCAACCTGCTTGCTGGCAAACTGCTTTAGACCAGAACCTGCCCAGCAGAGGTCAGCTCCCATTTGCCTCGATGCGGCCAAAGGGGCTGATTTGTACAGTGACTCAGCAATAATTTCAGCACAGATATTTATTAACTGCCTTTTGGGGAGTGACTGGTGATACCAGAGGTCCTGGCAGCCTCTGATAATGTCTGTCATTACCAACACAGCCATGAGCTTTGGTTTCCCGCTCCTCCACCTGACTCTTCCAGGAGGATTCTGTAGCATGTGATTTCCACTCTCTGGCCTAGATATTGCAGGGGAACAATTACATAGATTTCAGCATTTTTTTTTTAATGATGCTAACTTTCCTACTGTGGCTGGATCATAAAAATACAGGCAAGCTATCATTTAGTAGGACACTGATGAATTCACCTGCTGCCTAAGTATTTTTGGAAATATTGGCTCAGCAGGGAATTAGAAATGGATCCAGGAAACGTATTGAAACATTCACAATACCTGATAGATAAATAGGCCATGCAAACCCAATCCAATTGGTTAATTACCTCTTTCCACATTAGAAAGGTACCATTTTTTTCATAATCTATTTTTCTTTCAAGAACTTGCACTTATTGGGTCAACAAGAATTTAGCCATGAATTTTAAATAAAGAATGATCAGACCTAAATACAGTTAAGGCCTAGGACATGTAGCAATATCTTTCTTCCAAAATGCCACTTTTATACAAAACAAAATTAGAAGTTTATTTTCAATCAGATTATGTCAGTGCAAAAATGCAAAGAAGTAAAAAAAATAAATACCATTAAAATATTTCAAGTAGATCCCCAGGAAGATAAAAGTGGAGGATATTAGGAGAATGATAACAGGACTGGCACAAAATAGGGAATTATAAATATAGACCAGTGGTTCTCAGACTCATCTGTACCATGGACCCACATATCAGGAGAGAAACATTTGGGACCTTATCCATGTTACCATCAAGAAAAGAAGGGTGGCCTCTTTCTCCCTGGGGGTGGAGAACCACAGATCCCACACAGAGGATACTGTAGCAGAAAGCAGAAAATCCAGGAGTAGTTTGGAACACTAGCTGCAGGGCTTTTGGAGGACTTACCCAGGTAATTTCTGAAACAAACTATTATTGCTTAAAAAATGTTAATACGAGAAAATAAGCCCCAAAGTTATTGAGATATCTTGGGAAATGTTAATGTTAGCTTTCAATACCTAATTTCCAAAGTGGCCTGGAAGTCAGGACTGCCCTGCTGAAAAGATGATCAGGAGCTGAGAACAGCCCAACTCTTTGTGCCGTGGCTCAGATTTCAAAGTCCATGAGAAGCAGGCTGCTGACTACCTGCACCCCTCCAGATAATGTCATCAGTCACCTAAAGCAATTAGGACCCTACACACCAGTTATCACCAAAGCAACTTAGTGAACCCAGTTTTATCTTAGAGGCATCTCCTGTTTCCTTGCCTTGGCCCCATCCTGGCAGAGGCAGCTGCTGACCTGCACCCTCTGGGGGATGCTCTCCTTCCATTTGGGAAAGCAGCTCCGAGAAGAGCTCAAGCTGGCTCTTCCTCTGCAGTTATTAGTCTGCTGATAGAGGAGGAGGTTGACTTAGTCACTAGCATAACTACAAATATGTTTATGGGAACCCATATCCCCTGACCAAATGGTGAACTCATTGGGAAACTTGCCTGCTGCACGTTGTTTAAAATGTGAATTGAGAGCTCATTGCCAACACATATTCTTCTTTGTCCATCACATCTCGTGGTCTCCTGCCCGTGAGCAGCTACATGGCTGCTGGCAGGGCTGTAGCATTGATGGCTTCTTGGTTTCCCCTTTCTGCCTTTGGCTTTGGTCCAGGGAAAGAAGAAGTTTAGCTGGAAAGTGTCACTGACACCAACATCCTTCTCTGACCACCTCAGTGGAGGGGAAGATGACCGTGAAACCACTTGGTAACTTAGCTCAAATTTCACTTTAGTTCTTTCCTCACATATGTTCCCCTTGTTTCTTTCAGCAGACATGGTGGGGTTTCAGCTGAATGCTGAAGATGCCATAGGCTGATTAGCTTTAAATTATATTCACCTAAAATATAAGCCAGGTTCTTCTCAGTGGTCCTACTCAGCCAACTAAAGTGTCCAAAAAGCCCCTGGGAAGGCACTTGACATTCAGAAAAAGGTAGATTTTAATTTTGATTTTCATGACCCAGAACTAAGGGTGTGTTTACCACTCAAATGTCACAGCTGTCCCCCTGTATGGAGGAAAGACCCTCTCCTTCACCTCTGGAGCTCTGTTGAGCCAGTTCCAGCTTTACCCACTGATCTGCGCTGATCTCTCCTTGTGGAATAAGAAGGGGTTGGTTGTTTTCAGTTAGATTGCGAACCAGATTCCAACTCCCTTGCAAGCAGTAGGTCTTCTGCAAAGGCTGGTGGTGAAACCCTTTCCTTGTGTCTGGCCATGCTGCAGGAAATAAATGGGACTGTCTCCATACGAAGCTTCTCAGAAGTGTCCCCAGCTTATCAGTAGAGCATGGCACATGAATGAGAACTTCAACAAGAAAACATAAAAGCTCACCAAAATGCCAGCAGGGCCCCCACCCCCACACACAAGACAAAAAGGACTTTCATGCATACAACAATTTTTTGTTGTTGTTGTATCTGACTCAGGCAGCCAAGCACAGAGCAAATTTTCAGTGTCTGGACAGACTTGGGTGGGCTCTGACTCCTTCCAAAGAGGGAAATATTTATTGAGCAACAGACCTTAGTGATGTATCTAAGTGGTGTTTGAGTGAACATGACTTGGGGACAGCTGGGGAGCAATTCAATGGCTTATCAGGGAGTGTTGGTGAGGACCAGGGCTGCAGCTTTCCTCATAACCTGCTTCGAGAAGATGGCTCAAAACCAGGTCTTCCTGTTATTTGGCTCATCATTGGTTTGAGGGAGATTCCTGGCATTTCTGTGTCCTCCTGCAGGCTGGGTATGCAGGGAGCTCAGGGGCACCCTGCCTGGGATGAGGCTTTACTCCACTGGTGCTTGTGAAAGTCTTCTTAGGCTCTTTGTGCTCTGCCAGGGGACACTGAAGATCTGGGCACTGACCTCTAGACTTGAAGCACCCCAGGACCAGCCACATGAGGGTCTTGCCTTAATCCTCTTTCCTTCCTCACTCCACTGCTCCACCATGTCTGAGCTTTAGCAATTCGAACAAGTCAATGAAGGAGGCCTTGGAGGTTTGGTGACTATTTGACCAATGGTCCTACCTTCTCCTACCAGAGAGGTGGCAACATCTTACCTTGCCTGAATGCAATTTGCCAAAAGATGTCTGTCACCCTTCTGAAGCCAGCGGGGACTGCTGAAAAGAAAGTACTTTTGTCATCAGGTTTTAAAGTGCATTTCTCCCTGGGATCCATGATACAGCCAAACAGGTTTTCTAATTTAAAGTAATTTAATTTCTAATTTAGAATTAAAAGAGAAACCTAAGCACGTGTGAATAAATTTTGGTCAGCACACTAAGCTGACCTGTGGACTGTTAATGATTTTTCTGTTGTTTTCTTATATTCACTCATCCATGATGTGTTTTTACATTACAGTAAATCCTCCCTGTTCTGTGCTACTGCAGAATAGCCTCTCTGGTGGATTTATATAATTTATATCAGTAAAAATTTCATGTGTGCCAATACACAAGAGCCAGGGAGAAGTTAGTTTGCTTCGGGGAGTGAGAGGGGGGGGAAATACCATTGGCATCAGGCTTTGACATTGCACTTAATAGCTTTCCTGGAATACACCCATCATGTCCATAGGAGACAGTGGCTTCAGCAAAGCCATCTCATTCACACAACATATGGGAGCACGGAGTGTGGGGAAGATGAATCCTCAGAGCTATCTTTTGAAATGCAGTAGGATTGCCTGACTCGCTCAGCCCTGCTGCCTGTCACCCATTTAATAGGAGAAGAATTAAATGCATCTGTGTATCTTTTTCCACTGCAGTAAATATTTTATCTGCAGCTACCAGTTTAATCACAGCATACACTGCACTCTGCTCCTTGCAGGAAGCTCCCAGTCATCCCTTCCCTGGTCTGCCACAAGGGCACATGGGGAGGGTGACAAATCACATCCTTCTAGCTCCTACCTTCCCCTCCTAAAGAAACCTGGATGGGACACTGAGGGACGACACACACATGGGGAGAGGCATGGCTGTGGTCCTCTGCCACCTCCTCAGCTCTAAAACCCCAGGCTTTGCTCTCCTTAGTTGCAGGGACATTGACTGCAGGGTTCTCTCTCTCCTCCTTCCCATCTGTTTGGGTTTCCCACCACCTACCACTGCTCTCCCCACTTGCGGTTTTTTTGTTGTTTTTTTTTTTGCCTTCTTCTGATCTCTCCCATTTCTCTAACACTTTTCTCCCCTATTTCCTTCCCTCCACCATTATTTCTCCCCTATCCTTCCCTCCTCCCTCACCCCCATCCCATCATCCCCTTCCAAGCCATCCCAAGGCACATATTCTCCCTGGAACTCTCACAAAGGAATGAATGTTTGAGCTCATAAAATCCTGCTAAAAGTCTGCTCATGCACACCTCTTCTCTTTCTCCTTCCTCTCCCTTTCTTCTCTGCAAACTGCAAGCTGTGGGGGCAGAGATACAATTTTCCAGCATATCTGCTGGCATGCATGGCACACCATTGTTCTGCTGAGCTGTGAACCTGCCTGGTGCTGTAGTAAAATCAAGTGGCTTAGAGAAGGGATGTGGTAGATATATTTGCCTTGTTTCTTGGAAACCTGAAAGCCAAAAACCTGTTTAGTAGAAAATGGCTGGAGATTTTTGCAGTGGGAACTGGAGGAGGGAAGAACTTTCAGCCAAAAACATATCAGTTTTCTAACAGAAAATGGAAATGTAAGTAAAGCAGATACTAATAAAAATACCCCAACAAAAAATTCAGTTTCCATATTGATGGAAAAATTTCCAGCAGCATTAGCACGGTATTTTGTATAACTGAAAATCAGTCTATACTATTTTGTTTATTCTCTGTGAGTTATTTATCTACAGAAAAGAAAATCTTTTGAGGCTTACTCTTGGTATGAAAGATTTTTCCAAGATTAGTCACTGTAGCTTGCCTTCCTTATTAAAAATATTTATTGGAAATCAGTAAAAAATTAAACCATGAAACATGAGGTCCTGATAGTTCATTAGACTCCTAGCAACAAATTCTTCCAGAATGTATGATTTTCGTTGAGTAATAAAACTTCATATCGTTCTTTTCAATGCATCAGTTCTCGTCTCACCCTCAACTCCCCAAAAATCTTGAGAAAATCTCATTTCACAGTTTCCCATAATACCAGGTGCAAAACAGCTGCTTTGGGCATGGAAGGATTCCTGAAGCACTTCATTGGTATCAGTAGCCAGTGAAAAACCATGAAATTGAAGGGATTTTGATAGGTACATTCACAGTCCTGCAAGAAGGTGCCATGGAGGATAGTATGGCTGAGTGAGTGTTTCCCACATTTGCAGGAAGGACATTCATGCAGCCTAGTTTTCCAGATTCTGAGAAATTTCACAGTAATGGCTTGATTCAGCTCTGTGTTATTGCTGAAAACACCCTCAGTTTGCTCTGGGGGGTTGATAGTGTTGACTGCATTGATATTCCAAAGCTCACTGAGAACATCCACTGGAGAAAGGAACTTTTCTGTCTTTCTTTAATGACCATGGCAAAGATAAATGGCTTTAGCACTGATGGTTTGGTGCTGCCTTCCCCATCCACCTTCCACTGAATCACTTGTTCACGTGTCAACTAAGAGCTTAGGCAAGAGGAGGATTTTATCTGTAACTCTATCCAAAGCCAATTAAAGACAAACTCTCTCCATAACTCATCTTCTCCAGTAGTACTTTGATCGATCCCATGGTTTCTTTCAGCTGATTATCTGTTTTACCATGAGAATTGATTTAAAATTGTTCTCTCCAGTCAGGTTCCATAGGAACTGTAATTTAATTTAGCAGCAGTATCAAAATCTAGGTGATTCAGTTCTAGAAACATTTACGACCTATGCCTCGTTCTTCCCCTCCAAACTGAGTTCTGCAGCTTCAGGGGAAGATCATTTCACTGAACATGTTTTCATCCACCTGGAGAATGGAAAGGGTGACATCATGTAATGCAATAAAGCCTGTAAAATTAATCCTAAATCACTGGGGAAGCAAATGAAGCAGCTGCAGGTTCCAGGTTGCTGACTGTTGGGCAGGGTGTTTTTCTTATTGGAACTCCATCAAACTACTTAGTTTTCAGCATTGATTTAAAAATATGCCACTCTTAACTGCTGGTTAGGCATTTCATTCAGTCTGTATGGTATTTGAGGAAGACATAATGATCCGTGCTTAAAAGAGTCAAAACAGTGGATCAGACATTGGTATTTGAAGAACTACAGTTCTTTTTTCCCAGCACTGCTTTAAATTATATTTGAAAGAAGAAAACTGAGCAGATTACACCAGCTTTAAGGAGACAGGTCACCCACTGGACAAATTCTGACTCCACTACATTCTGAGTGATATTTTCCAGGGCCCGGGGGCAGATGGTCATTCTGGCTATATGACTGATACCAGTGATATTCCTACTGTGAGGAAAGTATTCAATTTTCATCATTTGCTTAAAAAAGTACCGTTTTGTTTTAACAAATGGGAACATAAATGAAGGATATTTCTGTGTGCTGTGCTTACATGAATATTTCCCAGTGTTTTTATATCTCTGTTCTCTAAGACATAATGTTTTCAATTTCCTTCAGTCTTGTACTGAAATGTAAAATAAGACCTTTGGGCTTAAGGACTCCACAAAAGATAGCTCTTACTTGGTTTCTAGTTAATTAGCATGAAACAGATCATGTAAAAATTCAGGGGTAAAACCTAAACTCTCTGAAGGGTGAGGAGAGAAAAGAATTTAGGAATTTTCTTCTGTCAATAGAAAACAGACAAATGCAGGATATGTATGAGGGTGAGTTGGCATTTATTGTTCTGTTGAAAAGTCAGACTCTAATCAGAGGGGCAGGCTGGATGCTGAAGGTATCTTACCAGCAGTGGTTGGAGGAGGCTTTTAAAATATTGCCCCACATGCTCTATGCCATAACAAATCTTACTCCTGGGTTTTCTACTGCTAATCAAGAGTCTTGCTCCTTCCACTGCCTACACTACTAGCATGTTCCAAGTTGACTTTTTGGTAAGTAAAGGCCACAGATGATGAAGAACCAGTATAGAACCATGTCCACCAGCAAGAAGAAACCTTGGCCCATCTCTCTCAAAACTGTCATTATTTATTGACAGTTCTCACAATTTTCCATTGAGAAACCTGCCTCTGGAAGAGGAAGCAGCAATGGTAACACAGCCCATAATTGGTTAGAGACACATTTGAGCTTTCAAGCTCACAGGCTCTGGAGCCCAGAGTGCAGGGACTAAGCCCAGGACAATTTCCATGAGCAATTCTCACCTCCAAAGCCACATCTTCTCCTTTTCCAAAGAGAAGACAAAAATGGTGACACAGGAGACTTTCTTCAGAGCTTGGGCTAGCCCTGAGCAGATGAGGTTGGAATGAAGCTTTGAGATGCTGTAGTGTCTGGAAGGAATTATTTTTAATATTCCTATTACACTGCTTAGGTGTCGTTTGCTTTAACACGGCGTGCAGAACAGGTTTAGCACTGACCACAAAAAGGAGGCTGTTGCTCAAAGTCTCTGCTTTTGCAAGAGCTGCATACTGGGTTTGGCCCAGGGTTTTGTTGGACGTTAGAAACCCGACCTGCTGTTCTCCTGAACTCCAAATAGCTGTTTGTGCCCATGAAGTGCAGAGCAATACTAAGCCAGCCAGTCTGCAGCTATTTTTCCCTGGAGAGGTTACTACAGACTATAGATGCAGCAATAAACATCTGAAATGCCAGGAGAGACAGTCTACTAAAATGCATGAGGGTAAGAGCACAAATGAGTGGAGCAAGCAGGTAGAAGCAAATTAGACACTTGGCTTCCTGTAGCTAATTTAAATGGGAAATGGGAGTTGTTCCAGGTATTCAATAAACAGGCTTGCAAATTAGCTTCCCACAGTTTCCTTATGCTGCTGTACATGCATAAAGAACATGTACTGCGGTTCACTGATTTGACTCACTTTGCTTCCAAAATCAGTGAATTTTTCCATTATTTCCAGTTACTTGCAGATCTGTTTTCATACTTGGCTGTGAGCAAACAGGGTAGGAGATAACTGGAAGTGAGTGCTGGGCTGTTAATAACCAGGTAGCTAGAGCCTTATTCGTGGAATGTTTCGTGAGCCTGGTGTTACCAGGGGATACAAAACTGCTTTTCAGTGGGTATCTCCCTGTATGAGACAGAGAGAGGCTCAGAACAGCTTCATCTTCATCTTCTTCTTTAATTCCATATGAATTAACTGGAGGACAGTTCAGGCCTCAGAGGAGAAGCACAGAGGGAAGGGGACTTCTCACCAGAACTGAATCAGCTGATGGTCACAGAGAAAAGGGGCGTGGGGGGATATCCATTATTTAACTAGGGAAAAACTGGAGCAAACTAATCAGGTACTTTTAGGTACAATTTTAGCCCTAGATTAGCTTCAATCCTTACCCCAAGATTAATCTATATGACAACAGATACAACTGCCTGTGCTTGCCCTCAAAATATCTCTCCCCTGGCTAAAGGCAGTGATAAAGATGTTGTTACCCAGTTCATGGTAGTCTTTGGTGAGCAGATACATGTCCCACAAGCTTTAACAATGAGTGTCTTCCTATATGCTCCCTACCCTTACACAGGATACAAGAGTGGAGGAGCCCTGTTACCCTTGCTTTCAAATAGTTTAAGAGACTGATATGTTGTAGCAATACAGTCAAACTTCTGATTCTTGGCTGTTGAAGTGTCATCAAATGGAATGATAAAGCCCACAAGAACAGCAGAATTACACATAAACCATTTTTGCTGGGACTATTGCTACAGTGTCCATTTCATTTGAATGCTGAAGGCAAAAAAGAAATCAGCATTTCCAGTTCTGCTCATTCCTTATATGGTGAAATGTTAGATAACTTGTGTTATTTATAACCTGCACATTTGGTATTTTTTTCATAAAGGGGGGAGGAGGAGGACACAGTGGGCAAGAAGACTCTGGATATTTTCCAGTCTAACTAAAGAATCAAGAATTGAACTGTGTCCCACAAGCACTTAACTTTATACCTGTGCCTTATAGAGGAGAAAATCTCAAGCTGGGCAATTAAAGTTTGGGGAGTTTATGACTTTTAAAGAGGGACTTACATAGATACTACATACAGCATGGTCAGAGGCAATGAACACTGATTCTAAAGCTTTGAGCTGTAAGGTAGTCTTTAAACATTTGCATTTCAAGACTTCCCAACTCAGTAGCACATCTAACAATTAAACACTGGAAATAGGTTTTTGGACTTACAGAGATGGAAGATGTCTCATAAAAACTCCTGGCCTTCATCCTGCCATGACTGTGTTGATGAGATGCTTGTTCCCAGATAAGGCTCTCTCCATCCCTCCTGTTGCACTATCCATGTTGTATTGTGTCACCTGATCATTTTATTTTTCACCATTGTCATTGTTGCAGTGCTAAATCCTGGCAACCACACTAAAATGACTATTTTCCCCCCATGGTCCTTATGCCATGTGTAGGATGGAGCAGACCTGTTCCCCACCCCCAGGTCTCACAGTCATCACTCACCCACCCCTCTTCCACACCTCTTGGGGCTTTTATTTCAGATGGGCAGTGAAGGTCACACCATTACCCTGCCACTTCCCTCAGTCCTCTGATCAGCACGAAATGACATTTCTCTGCCACATTCATGAGTTAGTTTGTAGATTTTTTTAAAGCAGAGAATAGGCAATTTTATTTTGTAGAAATCACTTTAGGGCAGATGACCTTTACCTTAATGTGTGTGGCAGAAAGCTCTTTCAGGCATGCTGCAGGGGTACATCACAGAAAACTCAGAGGGCACATAAAGCTGCCCTATGTTATCTACTCAAAATGTCAGTTATTTTCTGCCTAATGGCATTTACCTTGGGGGGAAACCTCTCTGCCTGCAACAGTCATTGTCCTAACTCTTCCCTCAGCAATAACAATGATATAAAGAAGATCACAGGTTATTTTGAATTAATACTAAGCCTAAAGCATAGGTAAGCAGGGCATGAATGTGAATTTCGAGGCAGTCTTTAGCTGTGGTTAAAGATTGCTTGCAGATGTTGACTACTGGCTTTTCTTTTTTTTTGCCTTGTGCTGCCTCTTCGAATATTGTTTTCAATGTCCTCATTGTCTGATCAGCTTTCCCTTCCCCCTGGATCCAGCGACATGCAAAAGGAATGATGGTAGATGTTACTTTTTCCTGCTCCGTGGCAGAGAGGGGTGTAGGGTTTCAGAGATTGTAAACTATTTCTTCTGCACTGAGAGATTGACTGCATGGCTAGAGCCCATTAAATATAGCTATGCTGACAGTATCACTTCGGAGAGTTCTGTGGGAAAAAATCTGTCTGCACTATGTTGGTACCTCCAGCCAGGCAGAGAGCTGTCTTGATAACTCATTCAGATAATGAATAAAATGTGGAATGAATTCCATGCAGGATCAGCGCTCTGTTGATGTGAGAACCGGTTGCAAAACGTACGACAGGATCCTCCTGTGGCCGTTGTTTTAAGCTTGGCAAATACCATGGATTGTATATGCTAAAGTCAGGATATTATTAAAATAAACCCTGCAAAACTCCAGAGAGTTAAGATATGATGCGGCTTCCTTTGAGCTCAGGTCGCCTTATCGCTGAGGTACGGGGTATGTGAATGCAATTTATATGAAGCTCTTTCAGACTGGAAGAGCCTGTTATTTTGGCCGTGCCCAGAAAAATCAGGAAAGGTATGTAGCAGTAATAAATCAATTATTTCTTACAAATTAGACCAAGATAGCATTGCCTAACAGCAGCCTTCCAGATGGTTGGGATGAAAGGTGGACTATGCTGGAAGGGATGGGAGGATTTCTAGATAACCGGAAAAAATGGGATACAGTTTAGCAGCAGAACTGAAAACATCCAGAGGAGTTACACCTGTGTGTGAGGAAACAGATCTCTGAGAGCTTAAGTCATGCCACTGGGTCTGCAGAGCAGGCTTAAGCAAAGACATTTCCTAGACATCATCAAGGAGGCAAATTCTTTACAGTGCTGAACTAGGAGTAACCATGGGGATAGGAAACGACAGATTTAAATAAGAACAGGGTCATTTCTAAATATTAGGGTGAAGATTTACTTTTCCCTAAGAGAAAAGAAATAGTCAGGGGAGGAGTAGAGGGGTAACACGGGTGGTAGGAACCTGAGGCAATGGGAGCCCCAAGTCCAGCTGCTCCCTGGGTAGAAATCAGCTGCCATTAATAGCCAGAGCTACATGTGCCTGTGGTCAGGACAAGGAATGAGTGTTTTCACCCATTTTCCTTGGGCTAATTGCCACTTTGCCATTGTGCATGTGGTGGAAACCATTCCCATGACAGGCAGGGAAGCTGCCTGTGGTGTGTTTGTACTCACCCAGCAACCCTCCCTCAAATGACACAGGACACCTTCCAGCTATGGCTAGGAGAGATGGGTCCAGCAATTCCTCAGACAGGGAGATTGAAAACAATAGTAATTAGGAAAAAAAAAAAAAAAAATTGATCTAGAAAGTCTGTTTGAAGCAAGCAGTAGATTTTGCAAATGAGCAAAGCCCATAAGCAAAGAAACCTGATGCTAATCAGCTGGAAATTAACAGCAATTCATTAATGTCTGTATTTTGACATGAGAATATGAAGTATATTAATACTAAAATCTTAACATTATTTGAACATTCATTTGCATGATTTGAACAATCATGGGAGTAAACCCATTAATGTTACTGTAGAATCAGTTCCCCAGCAGCAGAAGAGTTATTGAAGAATATTGACTGTCAGAGAGAGGGGCAGTTACATGAGACCCTCAAGGAGGTAGAGGTTCAGAAATCCAAAAAGTCCCTGACCACCCAGCACAGGTGGCCAAGGAGGAGTTCAAGTAGCTGAATCCAGCCTGTGAGATTGTTTCAGTTGGCCTCTGTGACAAACCAAGCAGATCAAAAGTATTTTTGCAGGTATTTGTCAGCAACGACACAGAGGGTCTGCAAAGCATGGCACAGACACCAGGCCCACCTCTGAACATCTGGCTGGGAGTGAGCGTGGCTCTGGAGTGTAGGAAAGCTGACTGTGATAAACCAAATAATCCCTGCTAACTCTCTGAGTAACAGACCAACGTGTCTGTCCCTGCTAACTCCAAGAAGGAATTAGTCACACAGATGATTCGGGATGAACTTGAAGGAACAGCTTCTCACTCCGTGGGAAGCAAGAAACACTCAACATAATTTTGTTCTTACATCTAAATTGATGAAGAAATACAGATTTTTACTAGAAGCATTTTTTCCCCAGTGTCTCTCAAATCTCTGCCACTTTCCCAGCACTCCTAAGCCAATTCTTTCCTCAGGTCCAACTGCATATGGGCTGAGAGCATGCAGTGCAAAAACCCTGTAGCTCATAGGAGACACTCCAAAGGAACAAGGCAAAGACAGACAGATTCTGGCCTGAACTTTGTCCTGAGGCAACATCAAGTAGCCCTGTGGCCTGCTATAATTTAATTAAAGCCTCCCTACAGCTGCTTCCAGGGTGATGTGAGGATCAAAATCAACTGTGGGCTCTCATCAGACACTCAGGTCTCATGCTGCACTGTGCACACACTCTGTGTCAGTCCCACTGTCCTTGTTCTCTTTCCAAAGACAGAAAACAACCACATCTGCTATATTTGGAACGCTGGACATCTGAAAAAAGAATCACCCGTGAAAAAAGCTTGAATGAATCCACTGAATGGCAAACTACTGCCAGCTAGACTGAATGATTTTTATTGCAGAGATGTTTCTTCCATTTTCTCCTCTGAAAGCAATAGGAAAGGATGTGGTGGAAGAGCTGGTTTCTTTTCTCATGCATGCACCCATCATCAACAGCTTTGTTAAGTCCAAAGAACAGAATCTCCCTTCCCAGTAATGATGCAATAACTAAAAACCAAAATCCTACACGTGATATTCAGAGCAGGCAGGCAGGAAAATGATTTCTGGGTTGTATTTCTTGTTCTTACATTCTGTAAATTCAACAAAAGTATTTCAGATGTTATTGCAGGGTAATAAATACGGAGCCTTCCTACCTCAGAGTCCAGAAATTTCAGAGACAGAAGCATTTAAAACAGACATAATGAAACAGAAACATGAATCTGTCTGAGAATGAAGCAAGGGAAAAACAGAGTGCAAGGCAAGAGGATGAGGGATTGTTCCGAGGTCCCCTTTGTGAGAGAAGAGGGTGGGTGGTGCAAGATAAAATCAGGAATTTGACTTCTCAGGACAGATGGATTTGAAAAAGGAAAAAAAATATATCTACAGGCCAAACTAAAAATGGTTATCATGGTGAAGTTATGGGCTCTCTCAGGCTGCCAAAACAAATAGCTTGCATCCCAAAGCAGTAAAGGTTACATGCATGGAAAATGGAGCTCTCCCTGAGGATTAACTAATATACTGCAATTATTATTATAATTTTTTCAGAGAGCTTTGAGAAACCAGGGCATGCTGAGCTACCTAGTCTGGCTGCCTCTACCAAAGTCTAAAGAAAAGATGTTCCAGACTAGAATTTCTTTCATATTCCTAGCGTGGATAAATCAGCTAATGCTGTTTGAGCAGTGAAGACAATATTACTACAGCAGTTAACAAGAACTGCTAGAGGTTACCAGAATACTAAAAATGCTCTGAATTTCACTAAATTTGAAATTACAGCCTAAAACAGCTCATGCCACTTCTGCAGGAAATAGACCAAAGTATAATGCAACCAGTTCTGGAATTTCAGCTAAGAATGGGGACTACAGAGGGAAAAAAAATTATACACTTCTGACAAAGTTGTATCAGTCTCCACTTATCTGCTGTTTTGGTGGAACTGCTGAGGTATTCTGCAAGATACTGTCTCCAGCCTTACCCTTACACTTAATGCAGCCTTTCTGCAGGATTTGATGCAGGATTAGTTCTATTATTATGCAATTAATTCAGATTTTTATTAGTTATTCCATGAGAAACTTGCTTCTTTTTGGAGCAACCCGTGTGGTTGTACGAGAGTATAAATTCACCCACATCCCATTTTTCTTCAAGGAGAAGTGTAGCCTAATGATTAGGGGAAAGGACAGGGCACTAGGATGTCCTGGGCTTCTTTCCCAGCTGTGGAAACTATTTAGGGACAGCTTCTCTTCCACAGAAATCAATGAAAGCCTGTACTGAGCTTTCCTGGGAACTTGATAAAATCCTTAATCTCTCTCTGCCTTCCTACCCTATCCTGCAAGATATCAAGCACACCAGCTCAGCCCATCCAGCAAAGCCCTTAAGCACACAGATGCTGAGTGCAGGATGGCCGTGGCCAAAGCCAGACTTGTGGTACACACATCTCCAAGCCCCTTCCAGAGCCAGGAATGAGTGGGGGGTGACTATATCCATCTACCTCCAAAGGATGTTTCAAACATTAAGTAACAGGATTCCTGGAGACTGGGCACATGATGCAACAGAGTGAGTTATCATTACTATCCCTGTTCTTAATACCTATTAATGGAAATGGATATCTCTACATATACAACATCTCTCCCATCCTGTCAAGGCAGAGCACTATCTGGTGAAGAAGCAATGCTTTCAGGTTTGAGGAGGGGGAAGAAGAAAAAGGAGAAGTTGTTTATAACACATTAAACAGATACATTTTGGAGATTTACACTATCATTCCCTTCAGGGAAGCCAGAACCTACCTACAGGGTGTGTTGAGTTAGTTCCTCATTCCTTCTTTTTTTTCTTTTCTTTTTTTTTTTTTTTTTTTTACTTCTTAAACTTCTTTTGAAATCACAGAGTGTGGAGCATACCTTGCCCCAGGGGAACATATTGCTGAGCTGTTACTCACACTATAAAAGGTGCCACTTCTCACTCCTCCCTTTCTTTGAGGCCCCATTTCGAAGTGAAGAAAGGGCTGACTGGCCAAACCACCAAGCCCTGGGGCACACAGGGGGTGCTTTGGAGGGGCTCAGCCTCAGTGCCTGTCTCTGAGGAGCTCATTCTGGCTGGGAGTGCTCTAGTCTGGGATCATGGTGGGCTTCTGGAGGTTTGGTGTATCTCCTGAAGTTGTTCTAGTGTGCCAGCTGGGATTGGCTTAAGAAGGAGTTTGCTTTGGGGGGAACAGTCTGTGAAAGATTGTAGTTTCTCTCTCCTGAGGTTGGGGATTAGGAGGGAGGGGGGAAAGGGAGAGAATTTAAAGCTAAAACCCCTCACTCTCTGTTTCAGTGGACTCTGCCCCTCTTCTGTTTGCTTTTCCCTTGGCATGTGCTGGAAGTTGGCCCACAGCTGAGACAGATACAGGGTCACGTTGATGCCCAAGTGCTGGCAATCTCTGGCATTTTCCCTGTCCCCTTCAGGGCAGTGAAGAGCTGAGGCACCTCAGGGCTGCAAGAGAAAAGAGAAATTCTTGACAGTTTATAAACTTCTAGGAGTTCATACATCCCCATGAACCTGCAGACTTCTGGCTTAGTTAAAACATCACAACACGAGCTGTGTGAATGAGGAGAAAATTATCAATGTAGTTAGCAACCTGCCATGAAATTTACTGATTAAATTACTGGATAAATATTTGAGTGGATATGGCTGACAGGTATGCCATGAATGCTGTCTTAAAATAGGAAGGTAATGGGAAATGAGGGAGAAATGAGCAGAGGAACAGGAACAAGAATGTGATTTCTGGTAATACAGCTCATGTTCATCAGTGCCCTTTCAGCAATATAGAGGACATGTGTGGTGACATGGAGAGCAAGGCACCACCATTCAAATAAACTGAGACAAACTGCAGCTATGAAGAGACAGAGTATTAAGCAGCAGTTCTCCAAGAACAAGGCTGGTGAACAAATTTATAGGGATTTACATCAGCTGAGCCTGGCAGGTAGTTTTTAACATGCTCACAAGGAGCCGTAGATATTTCCAGTAAAATCTTGGAAACCTGTGGCAGCTGTGGGCTCACTGGCAAGGCACGATGCTCCTCTCCGTGGCCTCTGGGCTCATGGATCCATGTTGATTCCCCCACCTGCCATCACCACCAGGGTTTGCTCCCTCTCCAGCCTGGGGATCCCATGTTTAATTTAGAGGGATGAAAGGAAGTGATTGTCCCATTGTACCAACACAGCAGGGCAGCACAGGGCAGCCACCAAGACTCTGCTCATGAGCTGTCAGAATGTGCACACACACAACTCCTGGCAGCATCAGTGAGGGCAGGATTGGACCTCACCACATCCAGCAGGTCAACCTCATGAAGGTCCCTAAGGACGGGCCAGTCATATTTGTGTCATTCACAGTAAACAGCCTGGAAAATAATTGCTTTGAAACACATCTAATTCATTTTTTACCAATTTTGCAAACATTTCCCCTTTCCTCAATGCAGTTTTGACTGGCCCCGCAAAACTATTTGGCATTGGCCCGTGTGTGGTGTGTGCAGTTGCTTTTCTCCTTGATGTTCCCTCATCAAAGAGCAGCTGAAAATGATATTTCCAGCCAGACAGTTTTGAAGAGTGGCCACTGAACTCACTCTGCCCTGTGCCCTCCGACTGGCGATCATATGGGTTTCCTGTATGTCAGCTCAGCTATAGACTGGTGATAAATTTAAGATTGCAATGTGCTGACCAAAAAGAAATAATAAAATCATGACAGGCTATTTATGGTTTCAAAAGAAACTCCTCTCCCTAGGTCTTTTCAAGCCCTCACCTCCACGTACAGCTGCAGCAGATACGGAAAACAGGATGCAGGGTTGTACAGTTGGAGGAATCAAGTGGAAATCAAAGGAGACAAGCTGGTCCCTGGGTGATGCCTGGGTTAGACCTCAACCTTTGAGCAAGGTGAGCAGTTGTCACTTGCCAGTAACTCTCCTGGTAACAGCACTGCCCCGATGCTGGAGCGTTTATACTGGGCCACAGCCGCGTCTCACTTTTTCCTCCCACTGTGTCACCTCCTTCCCTTGTGCTGACAAGTGATTTAGACAGCCTGCCCTGCTGGCCCTGCTTTTGAAATGTAAATCAAGCACATGGGGCATAAAGCTGGGTTTCAAAGTTGACTATTAACTCGGGCGGAAGGGGTGGCGTAGCAAAAACAAACAGTTCCAAGTTCAAGTCTGAAACCATAAGAGCACATTGAAAATCCATCCTCCTCTTCCACCACCAGCCAACGTGAGGGTGAGCACTTTCCCTAGGGCAGAACATATTTAGTGGTTCCCTCATTTCCTAACCCAGGTGCTCAGACTCCAAATCAAGCCTGACAACCACCTTCAGAGGGAGGAGGACGCTGGCGTGCTACAGCTGGCCTCACACATCAGTATGCAGTGGCTTTAGTCAAGGGTTTCTTGTAGTTCTTGATTTCCTACAAACTTTTGACGTTGAGCTCTGTGGCAGGCTCGGTCCAATATCTGACAGCCCCAGAATGCTAAGTAAACCAGCCCCTGGTATGCAAAAACTGGTGTTTAAAAGCAGTGCTTACTCAGCTTCCCCCAGGGCAGTTAATGACCAGCTTGTACCTCACCAGATGTCAGAGCTCCCTGAACCTGGACCCCCTCTGCTGTCCCAATGCTTTCACAGCCAGTGCAAATTTTGCCCCCCAAAAATATTTGAGGTCCGAAAGAAACCCATATGAACATGACTTTTATCAAGTAGGAATGTACCTCTGCCATTACCCAATGTAGTTTAATATTTCTTTACTTGTCACCCCAAATAATTCTAAGGGGGGATAACAGCTAGTTTTATTTTCTTCGAAATAATTTCTTGCTTAATTTATCTCTGATAATTCTATAGTGACACCCTCACCATTAAGGTCTAACTTGGAAATCAGAGACATGAGTAACTGATCACTCAGAGAGGTTTGTGTCAGTTCTGTTAACCCACCCATTCGGGTAGGTAGCAGTTTCCTGGGCTTGGCCAGGTAAGCAGAAAATCCTGCCTGGATATGAAGGGAGACTTCATTGCTCTCAAGGAGAAAATCCTCAGGTTGTTTTTTTGTTAATTCTTTTAAGTGGTATTTTTAATGCAAATTTCCTGCCAGTGACAGATGGTGAGAAGAGCAGCTGTGAGAAGTGCTGTCCTGCAGTGAGTAGCAGTGGTCCCAGCAGTGCTGGGCACCAAGCTGGCAGAGCAGGGGACAGCTTGAGCCTTCAGACACAGGACTCTGATAAATGTGTCATGGCCCCTGGCAGGCAGGGTGGTGCCCTGGGACTCCAGGGAGCCCCTCTGACTGTCAGCTAGGGCAACCTCAGACACATCATTGTGTCTTTCTGCCCTTCAGCTGCCTTATTTGTGGAATCACAACACTTCAAAACCTGATTTTGGGGAGGGAAATTTGATTCTGGGGGGATCAGCTCCACCCTGGTGCTCTCTGAAGGCAGAAAGCACCAAGTGCAATTTCACAGGAGCCACTAACCAACGTACCTGTTAAGAACATTTCACTGCTGATAGCTCAGGCAGATTTCAAACGGGCTTTATCCTCTCCTCCAATATGGGAAAGTATTGTCTGAAACCATTTAGGATTATAACTATGTAGTTGTCTCACTGTAAAAAATGTGTGGTTCTGCTCTGCTCCTCATTAGGCTGCATCGCAGAGCAAGTGAAGCCAACTAGAGCAGCAGTGAGGATAATATTGCATGATCTTCATTTCCAATAAACAACTGGATCTAACACTTTTTATCTTTAAGCTAACCATGCTGAGCTTTAAAATTGCCTTGACTATAATGTAGCTTTTAAATTATTTGTCGTGGCTGATCGTTTTGCACATGAAAGTTGCTAGTAGCTGATTAGGAAAATAAAATCCACCATCTCTGTTTCTATTGCTTAGGAAATTGCAATCCTCAATCTGCCATTTGAAAAGCATGTTGCCATGGAAATGATGCTTACGCTGTTGTAAATAAAAGTATTCCAGGGTCACCAGGGTCTGTGGCATGAACAGGGGCATAAATGCTGCCTGGAAAAGTGCCAGAGTGGTTTAAACATATAGGAAGATAATTTTAATGGTATTTCACTTTCACCATTATAGTCAGAAGGACTGATGAAGGTTAATATGTAGCTTTAACCTTGGCATGAACACAAAGCAGAAAAAGTCTTAGGTATTGGTATTAATAGCAGGATAGGGAAAACACCATGGTGGCCCTCCTGACCAGTATTTCAGAGCTCAATCCGATCACTGTTCCTCTCCCCTTGTACTTTTCTCACATAAAACAGTGAAATCTAGTTGTATATTCATTCAGGGCCAGTTTTATTTATTTCATGAGCCCAACTTATGAGAGCTCAGGAAAAGCAGTTGATGTTACAGAATCACAGATGCCAGGTTGGAAGGGACCTCATGGATCATCTGGTCCAACCCTTCTAATACTATAGTTTATATCAGATGTCTCAGCACCCTGTTGAGCTGAGACAAAACTGTCCAAAGTGGGGGAATCCACCACTTCCTCTAGGAAACCATTCCAATGTCTGACTCTTCACATGGTGAAAAATTCACTTCTTGTGTCCAACTGGAATCTCTCCAGGAGCAACTCGTGTTCATTACCCCGTGTCTCATATAATAAAATTATATATCATGGGGTACCTGATTGCTCAGTAAATCTTCCCTGATTCCCCAGTCCAGGAGCAGCTGTGGGAAACTGGCCTTTTCCTTGGAGAGGAAACACTTTTGAAGGAGAACCAGGCTGAGGGAAGGAGCTGGTGTTCCTTGTGCAGCTCCTGTGGGAGGGTGGTGTGAAACATCTCCAGGCAGGACAAAGAGACAGCACTGACACTGTCCCAGAGGAAAAACACAGAGGCCAGCAGTGAGGAAGGGTTTGGGATGCACCAGTTTGGGTGCATGTTTAGGAAGAAAGAAGGCAGCTACTGTTTCTGGTGGGTTCTTAATTGTGCAATGAACTGCTCAATGACATTAAATGGGCCATACTGTGAAGCTGCCTTGGGCAGTATCAGATCAAGGATACATCCTTTTCTCTTTGTATTTTTAATACCCACATAAGCATTTACAGCACAGGCAGTCGCATTAAATAAAACCACAGAGATTGCAAATGCCACAGCTTGCTTATTTACTTACTCTCTCTTAGTCTGCCCAAAATGTGGAAATAATTTTTCCAGAGCTGATGGAATTCATGTGCCTGTTGAGGATCCTGGCTCCTGTCCTGGATGATATTGCATATTCAAGGGATGATTCATTCACTCCTGAGAGGGAGGAAGGACTGTACCAGCTGTACCACCTCTCCTTCACTGACTGACAGGGCAGTGATGTTTCCACAAGGAAACCTCGTGCCTCCAGGTTAAGCCAGCAATTATGGAGCAAACAAAAGAGAAGTGAAATGGAGAGATGATTCATGGGGAAGGAAAACAAAAGAGAACTGGAAAGGTGATGCCAAGCCAGACTGACAACAAAATTTTCATTTGTCTTGGCCCAAAATACACAGATGAGATTCTGCCTTTCTCTTGTGTGTAAATGACAATGTCCTTTGCCATCTGCAGAGGGTCCAAGAGGCAGCAGTTCAGCTTTCAGGGCTTTGCCACCCCACTCGTGTGAAAGGATAGAAAAACATACAGCCAGCAGCTCCTGATTAAAGACAAGTCTGAAAAGACCCAAGACCAGTACCCTTGATTGTTCCATAAAGCAACTTAAAAGTTCAAGAAATTAGCTTTCTCTTTTGCACCTCAATTTTTTAAAAAATTTCGTCACTGCTGGGACAGAAACCATTTGGGATACCAGGCTGGTACCATGTGTATTACACACCTTGCTGTAGATTTATTAGAAAAGGGCTGGAAGAGGCTCTGAAGGCAGCTGATGGCTCCCAGCTGTCTGGGGGTTCACTTGCCTGGCCTCTGTGGCTTCATGATGGGAACAGGGTGGAAAAGCTGGGCTCAAAGGTTGCCAAGAATGACCAAGAGAGAAAAAAATCCTTCTGCCACTCCTGTGCTAATCAAAGGGGTGTGGAGTGGAAGTTTCGATTCCTCATGTCCAGCACTGCCAAACAGAAAATAATGTGTGTATATACATATATATATATATATATTAAATAGCCAATTCCTATAGTAAGGAAATCCACACTATAAAAATCAGTCTTGAAATTAATCTAGCCCATGATATATGGAAAATGAGTCAGATCATCCAAGATCCCTTAAAACATCTTTCAAACACACCTATTTACTCCAGGTTTTTACTGCTGCCAGTACCTGGGACTTCGCCTCCAAGATTTCCTACAGGTTGTCATCTTAGCAGGTCAAAGTTTCCAAAGGTGGGGAGAAGAGGGGCAATCCCTACCCTGCCTGTACGAAAGGTACATGGTTCTGAGCTACTAATTTAGAACCAATGAATCAGAAATAAATAACATAAAAACCATCTAACACAAATGTTTACAGAGCACCTCCTCTGAGCAGACAAAAGCATGTGTCAACAGGGAAACTGCCATGTAGAGCCTGCGTGGCAAGCAGCTCAGCCTATTTAAGCAGCTTTTGCAAAGATGTTAACGTGTTGCTAGGGAAGCAAGAGCCTGCACAGACCCAGGTGCCCTCCTGCACCCAGACCCACGGTCCCAACAATGGGAAACCGGAGCTGCCCCGCCACTCGCAGATTTTTGTCGTCATCTTTGCAGCTCCAAAAAGACAGTTCCTCATGTGGCTGATTAATGGTCCTTCTGCAGAAACTGCATTTTGTGCATATTTTAAAATCTTGGGCTAGATTACACTTTGACCTAAAATATAATAAGTTTGGATTTTTTAATTTTTTTTTCTGATAGTGTCTGACATTTTTAAGTTTCAATACCTTATTTTTCTGAAAGAAAAAAAAAAAAAGTCTTTTGTAAGTTGAAGATCAAAGGTGGCCAGGCTGTGGCTCTGTGTGCCTGTGTGGGTGCTCTGAGCACGTCACCAGACCAGCTCTGGGACATACCAGCACATCTCAGACCACCAGCAGAGACATCCCAGTCTGGCACAAAGAGGACCTCCTGGGCTGTGGAAATCTGCCCTGCTCCCATGGTGTGAGGTCCCTGGGGGACTCAATGTCATCCCATGCCAGCTCCCAAAATTTCTCTTCCTCTGAGCACTCCATGTGTGTGTTACAAGCCTGGGATACAGTCAGCCTGTTGCTCAAAGGACCAGAAACAAGGGCTCCCATGGGCACATAGCAACTGCACTGTAGAAGGATTAAATAATTCAGGGAACAAATGGCACTGTAATATACCTTACCTGCCCAGAAATATCTACCCATGCACCAAGCTCTATAAACACATCCATTTTTCCATATGGGTGGGTATATATTTATATGTCCCAGTCTCAAAACACCAGTGAGTTTTTATTAGCCCCATCTGCAGATGGGATAATGATGACAAAGTTCTGTGCTCCTTCGAGGCTGTTCCATCTCAGGAGGGGAGAGTGTGGGTCTTCTCTCTTGAGGAGAGGTAAGAGAGGGAGTTGAGTTTTCCTAAAACCCAAGTAGCTCGACAGTGCAGGAATTCTGCTCAGCTCTGGCTTTGAATCATGCTGGCAAATAAACATGAAAGTGAAAATGGTATTGTGAGATAGTTATGCAAGAGCGGGCGGATCCCAGGACTGAGCCATTGTTCCAAACATTTAATTAACATTATGAAAGCTGATTAAAGGAAAATCTTTAACCTCCAAGGAAATCCCATTTTCCCTCACTTCCCATACCTCTGCAATTTTCACAATGTAAGAAGGAAAGTGTTATTTCAAGGCATGATTCATATCAGCTGATCTTTGCCATGGCCATATCCTGCAGCTTAAATAATCCCTAGCAGTGACACTACACGGGGACACTTCTGAGGCAGCATTTTTCCCCTGTTATACCACGACCTGAATTGCCATCATAATTTCTAGACTTTGTGTCATCCTGGCATGATGACAAGTGTTCACCCACGCTGAAGAACTAAAAGTTAGTTTGCCAGGACTAGCAACCCCTTCCCAGACACAGCATCCCAGATACAAAGTGCAAATGCCACGCTCCAGCTCCGTACCAGCAGGGGCTGTTTGCTTGGGTCACTGCAGCAAATTCCTCTGAAGGCAGGAGACTGCAGCACCATTCCCAGCCACTCCCTGGCTAACCTTGAGCAAATCACTTACTCTTTCTCTTCTTTTGGAAGCAGGGATAAAGGCAGTGTTTTACCTCTGGCTGGGAATTGCAAGCATTAATGAATGTTACCAGGCACTGGAGAGGTTTAGGTGGAAAGTGCTACTGCAATATCCATGGAGAGATTTGCTTTCAGCTGCAGTGGGTCAGTCAGCAAGCACAGCTCCCCCTCCACACCCCCCAAGTATTCAGCTGTGTGTAGGTTGGATATTGCCTCTCTGCTCTCCTAGGCCTATTTTAATTATATGGCATGGCCAGCCTGTCACAGACCTAATCCCAGGATCTAATCTTGGAGGCAACAGACAGCTGACTGTCTACCCGGGTTGCTCAGAGCAGTGTCCTTGGGGCTGCATTGAGGGCAATGCAGCCATGGGAAGGGAGGACAAGCACCCATCCAGCACACAGATGCCTGCCCAGGGGACAGCCAGGACCCAGATCACCTCACCTGACCAGGGCACCTCAAACTCATTGGCCACTCTGACAGCAATGGCACATGAGTGGCACCAGATAAACACTATGGCCCTGGGTCCTCCCCTCGGTAACAAGAGCCTGGGTGGAGGATGCATCCGAAGACACCCAGACCTAATCCTAGAGAATACACATGGCTTCAGCCCATCCCAAGCATCAGGCTGGTACAAATATGTCCACGATTCAATACATAATGTAAATACAGCCACTGGCAACAGCAACAGTCTCACATGGTAATGCTTCAATAGTTCTTCCCATCGGTAGAGCTTGCAAGATGAAGAAGATGTCACAGAACTTCAGGGACCGTTCTGAAAATTAGTATCTTTTCCCTATATTTTCTGTGTTCACCTGCTGCAAAACCCATTTTAATTATGATATAACAGGATCATCCTCACTACTCTGACTACGAAGTACAGGCACTGCTTTTGTGCACACAGAGACATCAGTGAAGTAGAAGCTTTATTTACAGGACGAAAACCCTCCTTCAAAAGCCACTAGAGATAAACCAGAGGAATATTAATGCAACATCATGAATACCAAATGCATGAAATTCTGACTCAATAAAAGGCAGACAGCTGGGTATTATGATAAAAATGGCCCTTTATTTTTTAATTCTTCCTTTCAGTACCTGGATTCTGTGTTTGTCAGAGCATAAAAAATATAGTTTCTTTGATACACAGCACATCTGAAAACAAACCTACAAATAGCACAATACATAAAACCCCCACAAAAAAGGGAAAGCTATAAAATTTGAGAGGCCACGAGGCTTTCAGAAGTGCCAGTTTCCCAGTGCAATGGCTGGAAGGGTGGCCTGGGCTGGCGGCAGTTCAATCATTTTGTAACGCAGGACAAACACTTTCAACATCCTGAGAAAGAGGGCGGGGGGGAGCACAAGG